>JAENPR010000564.1:0-411397 GCA_018135685.1 Themeda triandra
AGCATCATGACAAAATCACTTGCTCTCTCAGAGTTTGTTGAAAGCATCATGACACCATTTTTTTTTTCAAATTTTGCTTGTCTTGTCTTGTCCCCACCTGCTCCAAGAATCTCTGGCCTCATCAGAATTCATCAAAAGTCAAAAGACGACTCCAACCAAAAAAGACTGAAATTCAATCCCCGCTTGAACTGCAGTCAATTTACGCCGGAATTGAAAGCAACAAGGAAAATAAGTACTGACGAGTGGTATAGGTCAATGGTGCACACAGTACACGGTAGCAAAGTACAGGGAGGACTACGGAGACGTCTACGTCTAGGCCGCCTCGACGTTCACATCCAGCCACGACCAGTGCAGGTCTCGCCGTCCGCACTACGACATGTTAATGGCCATCTAATCCCATTTCTAATCTCACTTGTTCTATGTTAGAGTCAACTGCACGAGGTCATGAGAGGTAGGCAGACCAAGTGCAGTTTTCTCATGGCCTCTGAACAACTCAGTGGCCATCAAAAAAATGGCCGTAAATTTAACAGGGCGTGTTGGATAGATAGTACAAGCAAATGGAGTCTTGAGGTCTAGAACAAGTGCGACTTTTTTCCGTGCTAATAATTCCATTGATGCGTTTGATAGGTGATGGCGGCTTGGACTTTTGGACTTAATGATGTGTTTACAAAGACTAAAGTACAGGGCTGAAGAAAACACAAGGGTTGATTAAGGTCAGGGCTAGTGGCACACAATATGATATTATTTGTCAATGGAAAAAGTGTGATGTGGTAGGTTTTGTGATCTTGGATGGTGGGATGGTTGTAGAAAGCGTTTACTTGGACATTCAGGTCATGTAGTGAGGCAAATCTGCAAAGGCCAGGTAGTACAGGAAAAATTTGAGGAATCTTCATATTGTTGCGAAAAACTTGGTGCTCATGTCTATCCTAGTTTTCATATGCAACTGTTACCTTTCAAAAAAAAATATGCAACTTTTTTTTTTTTTTGAATGAAGTATCATTGAGAGTTCTATACCATCACCATCATTGTGTCATTCTTTGAGAGGAGGATATGATATAGGGCTGCAAGAGGGAATGGATGGTAGTACTATTTGTTTGGTAACCTAATAGGCTAATAGTAGTAGGCAGGAAGGCACGGGCATGCTCTGAATGCATTTGCCTCAAATGCATGGGCTGTGCTGTCCCTTGTCACTCTTTGTTTTTGCGTTCCATGTTGCCCTGATATTTGTGTGAGAAACCATTGTGCTGTCATACTCAAAAACTGTATGCTGCCTGCCTCAGCTGCCGTGGTATGCTTGCTGTGGACGGTGATTGCGTCTCATGTGCAGCGCAGGGCCCCACTGTCATAGAGAAAAAACAACCAAACAAAGCCAGTGCCAGAGGCACGGCCGCTGCGCGTGTGCGGAAGAAACAAGCTACCGACAAAAGAGGAGGGGCCTCGTCGTCGTCCTCTTTTTACCGTTGCCAGCACTGCCAATGCATTCAACCAGCTGCTGCTGCTGCCAATGCGCTCACTGCAGTCTCAGCCATGGGCACATTTGGCACAAGGAAAAAACATTTGTTTTTGTAAAAAAAATAAAAAAAAATAGCAGAGTACTGTATTCAGGACAGACCTGCAGTCTCGTATTTTTATAGTAACATATAACATGTGAGAAAAAGAAAAAAAAATGTGCACGGTTACTAAAAAGGTCACCACTTCATGAGCTGAAGCTAACAGTAGGCATGGGCTGGTCAGAGGTGAAGGAGGCATGCAGCCATGGAGGGAGAAAGATGCGGTGCAGCAGCCAGCAGTCTAGAGGATACGAGTTTCTTCTTCGGTTGATGCCTCGATTGACCACTGCAGTATGCAGGCAGCGACCAGCGAGCGAGCGTTTGGTGTTTCGAAAACTGCAGCCAGCACAAAACAAAGTACAGAAACAGAATCCCGTTTCATTCGAAACGTAACGCTGACCTGTTTCTTGTCCATCCTGCACTTAATAGCCGTTACTGTAGTCCGTAGCCGTCCGTCCGTTGTGTACCAGTAGCCACAAGGCCCAAGTGCCCAACGGTCATATATGGAGAGAGACAGAGAGGGTACAACGTGGGTGTCATGTGCAGGAGAGAGAGAGATGGAGAACAGTGAGTAATTAGCCACATCTCCTGCTACTAATGACTGTCTCTCCTCTCTCTCCTCTGGAAAAGCACAAGCAGTCAAACATCACTGATGAATAGTAGCATTGTGTTACAGCAAGCAACAGGTTCCTATTACTATAGTGATGTGTTTAAACACCACTGGTTAATGTGTTTTTGGCTTCGGCAGTTAGACGTAGGATAGTGATGCATCATGCATGGGGATGGGAGGTTAAGCAGACTCAAGATCACTTCTGAATCCTGTCTGCCTGTCCCATGCGTTGGCTTAGCTAGCTGCAGCAGCCAGCAGGCCGAGGGAAGGGAGTTGACCATAATCTCAAATTCTCACCTAACAATTTGTTGTTAGCAACTGCCACTATACCATAGGCAGGCTTAAGCATCATCATGTTAATGAAGCCTCAGAAGCCTGGTCCACAGTTTAGGCTGTAGGGATTGATGGCACTTATTGTTGCAGTCCTACTCGCTTAATCAATCAATGTTCCCAACCTAACCTAACCAAGCATGCAGGCCTGAAAGTGGATGTTATCTTGTTAATTGTAGCTTGCGTCTGGTTCTTTCTGATGCAAGGATAGTGAGCCTCCAACTGACACTCCACAAGATTCTTGCCTGCAGCCTCCATCTCTCTCTCTCCCTGGATGACAGACCACCAATTAGTTAGTGTTTTCTAAAAATTTCTATAATTGCTTCATTATTGTTCTTTAAGCAAGTACTAGTACTTACTAGCAAACAAAAAGCCATGGTATTTGTACTGCAGCTGATTAAGAAGATTAGCAGCAGGTACCACTGCAGGTTCTAATTTCTGACCAGAGTAGTACAGTAATCACTTTTTCAGATTCTCAAGATCGGCCGTGCTCAAATTGCTTTGCCATGCATGCATGCGCTTTAGCATTAATCAAATCAAAGCCCATGAGCAAAGCGAGAGGGCGCCAACTCCTTTGAACGGAGAAAGAAAACAATGCAATATTCATTGTATATATAACTATATATTTTCAAAGCTGAATTTGGGAGAACCTGCAGAAAAAGGAGCATTATTAGTGGTGAGAATGAGATTCATCTTATTCCCAGTCTCATATTACCTTTTTTATTGAACTAAAAGATTAGTACGGTACTAACAGTAGTACCTGCTGCTGATAGCTAGATGGTCCCCTTTTCTTTATCTTTTCTCATTGAAATTTCAGTGAATTGAAGAGGAGATTGGCAAAATGTCATGATGGCCAAAAAGGGTTCATTATTGTCATGATTTTATTTCACTTTTGTACCACAAACAAGCTGACAATTGTAGGTGAAAAGGATGTAACTAGTTACTGATCTGATCACTGGACTGAACTGCTGTCTCTTCCTCTTTTACTATTTTAACCTGTTGATTTGCACTATTCATATACTAACTCAGTTCAGAATATGAACCCATAATTACAAAAATAACATTCACTCAGAAATATCTGATCATGTAGTTGCTTTATGCACACAATTATATATACACGAGTCTAACTAATTCAAGTGGACCCAGCTGCAAGCAATGTCATGCAGTTCTATTAATCTACTATATGCAAGCTGCTAAGTGTCCAGCCTCAAATCCCAGCTACCTCTGAGCACGAACCACTGCTACTCCACTTGCTGTAGTAACCTTTTATACATATTTTTTTTTTCTCTCAAGGATGTTTGTCACTTGATGCTCAAGATTGTGTAGCCACGACAGGCAACATCCATTGGACAATGTTCTCACATGGATCGACAGGGAACCTGGCCTGGCCACAAAAGCGCTAGTCCTCCTAGTGCGCGAGTTGTGCGCGTTGCATTGCAGCGGCCAACAGCATGATGAGTATGTTCAAGAACCCTAGGTTCAGGAAAACATGCAGCAATCTACTACTCGTACTGGATATCAGTTAACACATGACATTCTGTCTCTACATCTCTGCAAACTTCTACATGACGTTAGTTGTTCTGAACCCTGATCAGCAGCCTCTACCCTTTTTAATTACACTACCCTTAACAAATGGCAGGAAAGATAACATTTTCTGAAGATTTCTGAAGAGTTGCTGCGTTTTTGCCTTCTGTGCAGGCAACTAATGCTGCAGGAAAGTCACATTTTTTTTTTGTTATGATGGTACTCTTTTGGAATGGAGAAATGAATTGATTGGATACAATACAACATCACAAAATGTCAGCATATGTAAGCTTTCAGTGTGAACAGTGGGAGAAAATTAAGTAGGCGTGGGGCATGACATTTATCTAGAAGTTGGAAGCGTCGTATGCAAAAGAGACATGGCACCAAATCCCATTTACTAGAGCCAAAATAGATTATGCAAGCAGGTAGCAGCCATATCTCTCAAGGTGAGAAAGCCAGGAAAGAAACTAACAGAAAGGAAGATTTGAGGTGACAAGCGCCAACAAAGTCTATTATCTAGGTCTGAATTAACGATTCCCTTGGCATCTCTTGCAAATGAAATTCCAGTCCATCTCATCATCCACTCACACACCCAGCTGCTGCCTGTGTGATATACAAGTCTACTCCTGTGTATGGATGGAGACTACAAGAAAAATCTATGGTTTTCTTTCATTTTCTTTTAACCATTTGATTCTCTCGTTTCTTTTGGATATATACAACAGGGATGTATGCTGTCAGGTTGTGTTTTTTCTTAGTAGTGGATGTGACACCAAAAGTTTTTTTATGGGTTAGTAGTTTCCTCCTTTTTGTTATTTATGAACATTCAAAAGTTAAAATGAGTGTAACTTTTCTAAAAACACAGTTGGAGAACTGCTGGTCGCTTATTATAAGTAGATTAAAGGATAGAAGGTACAAAACAAGGAAAGGAAGAAATGGAGCGTGAGAAGAAAACATTGTTTCATTTCCCCCAACCATTTGATTCTCTCATTTCTTTCGGATATATACAACAGGGATGTGTGCTTGTCTGGTTGCCATTTGGCATATCTGTTTTCTTAACAGAGGATGTGACACCAAAAGTTTTTTATGGGTTATGGATTGTAATTTTTTCCTTTTATTTATTAAAATTCAAAAGATAATGAGTGTAACTTTTCTGGGCAAAGGGAAGAAATGGAGAGTAAGAAAGCATTTTTTTATTTGCCTCCAATGAAAGAAAATTACTTCCTTGAAACCCATTGAATTCATGGAGCTCCTGTCAAACCATGCCGCATCACATTTAATTTCATTTATGCCTGATTGACTCTAGGCGAAAACATAACTGTCTAGTAGTCAACTATCCAGGAAGAACAATCTAGACGAAGCGAAGACTTGAAGTCTTGAACTATGTGGGCACACATAAATTAGAGTGTGAATACTAACAATACTGTCTTTTTCATCGTTCATCAATTGCATTTTATAAAAAAGGTGGCAAAGTAATATGTTCCACCCTGTTGTTTATTTCACAAAAAAATGAAAAAGCATAATTTTCCATCCATGTTTGAACTTTGCCCAATTTGTGGTGAGACCGAGAGCCTGCATTGATCTGCCGGTCAGTGACATCGCTATTTCTGCCTGCCTGAACGGACCAGGTGTGTGGACAGCCTGAGCCATGAATGCTGCAGAACAAGTTTGAAACTCTTGCCACCCAAAGAGGTTCAAAGTCCAGAGTCCTCTCCCTGTTTTGTCATCCTCCGGTCCGGGTCCTGGATGTGCAAGTCTCTACATCTGTGTGTTTCTCGAATTGGTGAAAATTGGCAGATACTCAGCCATCAAGATGTTGAGGTTCTTGGCATGGCTCCAAATGATGATGATGATGTTGGGCCCATGCATGCTGTGGAAGTGTGGAGAGTGGAGACTGGAGAGGGAGAAAAGTAAACAGGAGGGGGACAAAAGTGATGGATGCTAGCTGATGAGCAGCTATAGCTCATCTTTTGTTTTTGTCACAGCCGTTTTGGAATGAAAGTGGGAGAAAAAAAACCAGACTTAGGCTAGTCTCAGTGAAGAGTTTCATAGCGATGTTACTAAGACTGTCATGTCATGAAGAATAAATGAAACACGAATGAGTTTCATTCTATAGTTTCATAGGTATTAAACTTCGGTATTCGTGCCAAGAGAGTTTCATCTCTATGACACTCATTTTTTCTCTCTTCTTAAATATAAAGTGTCACATCATCTAAAATGCCTTTTTGACAGCTCATTAAATACAAATAAAGCTCGATGAAACTCCCACTAAGACTGGCCTTATAGCGCATGGTTTTCCATATGGTCAAGCAATTCTGGGGTGTTACTTTTGAAATAATTCATGAAATCCGGAATTAAAATATGTGAGAGTTGCAGAAAATGAAGCAAAAACAGAAATCTGTAGTTTTTAAGTCATGCACTGTCGGGAGGGACGGCTAGAACTCTAGGAATTTTTATGGTCGCAAAGAAGAACAAGGCATCAATCATTGCGGTACGGTAAGAGAGAGAACCCTATCATGATGATTCCTACAAAAATGGAAAAAGGAAGCCAATCCATTAAAACACATGAATGGAATTCCAGTGAAGAAATGGGCACAGCAATTGATGCTAGATCTTCTTTAGGGCCCAGTCCAAGAAAGCCCTTTATTTGTTGCTTGTGTGGTCCAGCCCATGTTAAGAGGTGGCCCAAATAATACTACTCCCTTGTACTAGTTATTCTTCTTCTATGTTTGCTAAAAAATACTAGTTATTCTTCTATCTTTTCTCAAAAAAAAAACTAGTTATTATTCTCTTAAACACATATATACATATACATGATGATTCGGTTTCTCAATGTACTATTTACCATATTGACACCATTTTAGGAGTAATATCATCAACCTTTTGTTCTATATTTCAAACATTGGGGTGTTTCCATCGTGGATGTGACTCAAATAAATGTTCTAAATTTAACTTTAAAAAGTTAGAGTGTAACTTTGTCAAAACACGTGTTTGTGGTGATAGTCATCAGTTATTAAAAGCACAGTAAATCACTTTTTCATTTTTATTATTATAAAAAACGTGTAGAAAAATGGGGTTTCTCCTTTTTCCGCTTCTCAAAAGAAAACAATTCTAATGCTTGAAAATTGAAACCATCCGAAGTTGTCGTGAGACCCAACTTGTACTGATCCGCTGGTCGTCCTGCATGACCCTCTGACCGAGGATTCTTACTAGAATTTGGGAATCGTCTTTTTTTTTTAAAAAAGCGTACGCCACACGTGTCGTATTAAGAGAAGTTAGAGTTCAAAGTTTACATTCCGACCATCCAAAATGAGATGCCCTGAACATGACGGACAACACACGTTACACAAACCGCCGACTCTAACGGCGCAGCTTCGAGTGTTGTACTACTAAGTGAAACTAATTTTTGCTTCGCCTAGCAGTCCGCAGATCGGCTACATGCTATAGAGAGTGGCGAGGGCTCTAAGCTCCGCCGAGTCCACTCTGCAGCCTCCTCCCACCCGGTGTACAACGGTCGTTGGGTCGCTCGCGATGGCATTGAAGGTCTATCTGTTCCGCTCCTCCAAATGATCTATGAGACGAGCAGTACAAGGAGTCGAAAGAATTTGGGAATCATCGTGCTCACAGTCACACTACTCATACAATAGTTGTCTGTTGCAAATAGAAATAGCATGCCTGCCCTTACATTTCTTTCTCTATGCATAGCAACATTGATCGCCTGCTGTAATATACAAATACGTCTCTGTTACCTTCGTATGTTTTCGGTGAAATGAAACAAGGAACAATGTTTAATTGGTAGCGTTGATATATTAGAGTGAACCAAATCCATAGAGCTGAGGTTTCAATCGATACTAATGATGAGGAAGGAGACCACCATCTCTTTGCATGCAGAAATGCGGTAGCAACATTGTTTTTCATATAGTGTGTCTGATTTTGCATAAAGAGGTTGCAGTTTCAATATTCAATATTCTGCATATTGCTAGCGTTGAGCTAAGCTATTAACAAATAAGTCTTTTTTTTGTTTCTTTTCATTGTTACATACAATATATTGAATGCTTTTTAGCTCCCATAGTCTTTGCTTATTATATATTAACTATTCAACGTTCACATTATAATATTGTCTATACCCTAAAAGAGTATAATAAACTAGAAATCTGCGAACATGGTAGAGTGTGTCGTCTAGGTCCTTGGACTCAAAATGTATGTCTAGCTACATAAACTAGGCTTTTGGTGCATCATGAAGTACATATGGGTCTTGGCAACACCCGCTTGCCGATGTGGCAGGTAGTGACTTCACACGCATTTCAGGTACCAAGAGAAGGGATGCTAACGAACGGCCTCAAGGTGTTCGGCGAATTGTCTAAGTAACCGTTGCATGCCTACGCCATCCGCCGCCATCAAGGTCGTCACAATCTTACCCGCCGCCCTGACATTACATAGTCGCGCCATCCTCCGCCACGTGCTCCAGCTCATGGTGTGCCAGGTTGCCGCAAATCTCGCCAATTGCATCACCCTCCCTTCCGGACAAGGTGAGCAAGGAAGCTAGGTACAAGGCCCTTGGGTGCGATGGCAGGATGAGGCAATCACGACAACCTCTTCTAGCTGCTCTTGCTAGGAGGAGCGTGTGTGTGGTGCACGCAACACGGTGCAGTGTCCCAGCACACGGGCGCAACGTACCCGCTAGCACGGGAGACGAGGACGAGCGCGCCGGCGACCAGCGACCAGCGACCAGCGACCAGCGACGCGTGGCAAGGCTCAGGGTGTGGTGTGCCGTGAAGGAGCTTAAGCAGGAGCTTTGGACAAGGTGACGACAATCAAGTTCCTTTGTGTCGTGGAGTGGACAGTTAGACGAGTCATCACAGCGCAATGGCAGGGTGGCCAGGTTTAGGCACGCAATAATGGTGCGGATGTGTTCAATATTGCAATGCCACGGAAATAGATGACTTGTCCAATGTATAATCTCTTTTTGGACAAACTTTTTGTATACTATAAACTATAATTAATTATTTCAATTGTTGATCAAAGATAACGAAGCTTGGATCTTGGAATATGTGTACATAATCCCCTCGCCGGGTCCTATTTTAAAGTGCAGGTTTATGGGTGCAGGTTTATGGCCATCATATCTCAGAGGATGCGGTGCCGCTGTATATGGGTAGGGCTTGAGGTTCGGAGGTTTTTCCAGTCCGTCCCCCCCCCCCGAGTCATGTTTTTTAATATAGTTTGAGATAAAGGGGTAGCTCTGATCTGATTCTAAAGTTCAGTCTTTCAAAAACAGAGGACCTGTGATGCCGTGTGAACAGAGTGGCTGGCAGAGCAATGTAAGCATGCCATTTGTGATTACCGGACGCAGGGTGATGGATGCACCTTGGCTAACAAAAAGGTGTTCGGTCAAATGGTCACCCGAATTTCTGTCTATGGCTAACTCGAGTGAACTTTGCCATCCGTTCACTCGAGTGATCACAAACAAATGCTCACTCGATTCCAACATGAAAGGAAAACCGAGTGACAAAAGGGATTCAATCACTCGAATTTTGTAACCACATGATCAAAAACCAACGAACCAGATTAATACATAAACAAAAATAATTTAAAATTTAATAAAAAAACATATGAATATATAAGTATAAATACAAATTTAACCAGATTGGTTCTATATGAATGGAAAATTTGAAGAGAATCAAATTAACAAATCAAAGCAGAAATACAAATTTAAACATATTTTTTCTATGAAAGGAAAATTTAAAGAGATTCAAATTAACAAATCAAAGCATAAATACAAATTTGATCAAACATAAACAGATTTTAACTATAATCCACAAACTTACACCGCTCATCGACAAAATTCACCCCTCAACAACAATATTTACACTATGATAACATGTGTAAAATTGAGCACCATAGACTGTAAATACAGAATAAGAGGGAAATCACAGAACTCATGTCTTTGAACCTTTTTACATGCACTAATAATGACCCTTGGTCTAACATATAATTAGGCTTATTGCAAATTGAAGCAAACTCAAAAGAAAGAATTGAATAGATAGAAGAACTCAAAATGAGGTGTAAAGTAAAAAACCCATAAAGGAATATCCAACTAAGCACCTGGTATAAAAATCACCACCAAGTTGCAACAGCCAGTGTTCAATTCAAATTGCATATGAATGGGGCCCACATAACAGAGAAACAAAAATAACACACAACAGATGTAGATGGATGAAAAAGCCAAATTGACAGATTATATTTATGCAATGCAAATTAAATAAATTTAAATGAAAAAACATATAAATATACAAAAGAAAAAATAATATAAAAGAAAAAATATTAGATCAGTTCTATGTAAGGCAAATCGGAAGAAATTCAAACATAACAAAAATAAATACAGTTATTTTAGAATGTAGATCTACAAACATGAATCAAGGACAAACAAAAAAGCCAGATTATTTCTATGGAAGCCAAATTGAAAATTTTCAAATAGGAACCATATAAAACATACAAAAAATAGAAAACAAAAAAATGATCAACAATTTCCGGTATGGAGTAATTCTGACTATTCCTATTCACGAATAATCGATTTACACAAATCAAATATAGAGCTTACACCTAATTAAAAACTATAAAATATGATCAGATAAGATGTAATATGCTTCAAGATGAATACTAATGAGTGTGTCGACGGATAACTTGAGTGATTTATATATTCCTGACACCCAAGTGTCAGAATTCAAGAAATCAGTCAAATCTTTCGACCAAACAAAATTGAGTGTTAAATATTAAAAAGACACTCGATTCCCATAACCAATATATATAGAACAAGGTGTCAGAATTCAAGAAATCAGTCAAATCTTTCGACCAAACAAAATTGAGTGTTAAATATTAAAAAAAGACACTTTCGATTCCCATAACCAATATATATAGAACAAACGAGACAGAAAAAATAAAAAAAAAAATACAAATTAGTCAGATCAATTCTATGAAAGACAAATATAGAAGATGTTCAAAGGAAAAAATTATAAAAATACAAAAAGATTAATCAGATCATTTCTATGAAAGGCAAATAGGAAGATATTTAAAGGAGAAAAATACAAAAATACAAACAAATTAATCAGATCATTTACTATGAAACGAAAATTGGAAGATATTCACATGAAAAAATACAAAAATAGAAACAAATTTCTTAGATTATTTTTATGGAAGCCAAATTGAAATTTTTAAAAGTGAACCAAATAAAACATGCGGACAAACCGAAAAACAAAATTAAGAAAAAGATCAGATAACAGTTCGAGTAATTTTGACCATTTCTATTTACGAAAAATCAATTTACACCAATCAAATATAGAACTTACACCGAAATATAAGTAGTAAAATTTGGTATAATAACATGTAATATCCTCTTTTTTTTTTTTAAAAATGAATATACGTATATACATGAGTACATGGTTGGCTAGTGATTGATGGGACAGCTTGTCCATTCAAACTGCAGTACTGTAGCTGCATGCTTGCATGCACCCATGCGAAGCCAGCCCAAAGATGAGAGCGGCACACGAAACGAGCCCAAAGATGAGAGCGGCACCTGGCGGAGCCCTGAACAGCCTCTACCGTCACATCGCTTAATTCTCAATGCAAAGATTTCATCTCATTTGTTCCAAGACCATGAAACAAAGTATGAAATGGATCTCCCTCTCAGTGCAAATTTCATGGTAGAGTTTCATGGACTATTTTTAGTATTATTGTGGGTCCCAGCAATCTCTCCTCTTCTCTCTCGTCCCCAACGGAACCGCACTGATGAGGCAGCTGCGACTGTGTCGCGCCCGGCGGAGCTCGCCGCCGCGCCCGCCACCAACATCGCCGCAACGCATGCGTCCGTCCATGGCAGCTGCCGCGTGCCTTCGTCCAACCTCTGAAAGCTTCCATCACCATGAAGAGAACCATGAATGCCCACCGGTCCACTCCAAAATTCACCGTGCTGTACCAACCAGCACGGATGAACAAATCTCGCCGCCGCCGTGTTCAAGTCTCCGAGAGTCCGAATCGATACGCCGCAGTGGGCTTGCGAAGGCATCGCAACGGAGGCAGCTGCGTGGAGCGAGACTCACGTCGGAGGCGCTTGCTCGAAGGAGCGGATTTGCGAAAGCGCTCACCCTCGCGGACTCGCGACGGGCGCTCGCACGCGGAGGAAGTCGGCCTGCGGCGGACTCGCAACGAAGGAAGTCGCCTGCGGCGGACTCGCGATGCTCTCACGACGGAGCGGACTCGCGATGGGAGGCGCTCGCGACAGAGGAACTCGTCTGCGGCGGAGGAGCTCGGTCCGCAGGGGACTCGTGATGGCGGCGCTCGCCCTGGAGGCGCCCGCGACGGAGCTACTCTGGCTCGCGGCGGACGCGCTCGCGACGGAGCTGCTCTGGGCCCTGGCTCGCGGCGGTGGCGCTCGCCCGCGACGGAGCTGCTCTGGCTCGCGGCGGTGGCGCTCGCCCGGGGTGGCCTCGTCCGCTCGGCGGAGGCGCGCCGCGGCGGAAGCGTCCTCGCGGCGGCGAAGGCCCTCGCCCTCGCCCGGCCTAATCCTTCCGATGAAACGCAAAACCTTCTCGGTGGAGTTTCATCGCCGTTTCATGGTGTGGGAAACAACGCCGAGGTCGTGTCGTGGGGATGAAACGAATTCCTTCTCTCTCCTTTTTGTTTCATGCAAAAGTATGATCTGATGATGTGGCACCCTAATAAATGTGCATGACACTCCCGTGAAACGCCCATTGAGACTAGCCTCGGTGCACGATCCAATCCGTCGTAGCGTTGACGGCCAACAGGAATCGAGTGAGCGGAATCCAAAATTCACTCGAGTGAATTTTTTTTTTTCGAAAGGCCGGCAAAAGCTTTGCCGGGATTTGTATTAGATGAATAAAAAGAAAAAGGCAAGAGCCAGCCCAGTTTTTTGACTGAAAATCAGGCAAAAAAACCATACAAATCGGAGGGTACCCTACTCCTAAACACACCTAGGTACCAAATTACAACTCAACTGTAAGCAACTCAAGCCTCGGTCGGATTGGGTCATCGACACGAGCAGCTTGCAACTACTGAACAACCACAAATGGCCAAAGGGTTCCTTCGAAACCAAGCAACGCACACTTGGTCGCCAAACTCGCAGCCACGACCAAAACTTAGGAAGAAACAAGGAAGCGTCCCAAGCCGCACCAACACACCAAACAACGAACTCCACCCCAGAAACCGGATCTCCAAGACCACTGACCACTGCTACTCAAGCGCGTCGGATTGGGACATCGACCGCAGAACCACTCTGAACTACTACCACTCCTTGGATCACCGGGGTCCCGAGCTTCCTCCGTCGCCGGGGTGACCAGGCACGACCGATCGACTCCCCAATCTCTCCTTCATCTCGCCACCGCCGCAAACCAGCTACCCAAATGAACAAGCCTGAATCTTCAGGGATACGATCAACACGCTGGCCTGCTCCTCACCCGATCGGATTGGGTCATCGACCGAGCCTCTCCATCCACTGCCACCACAACCACTGCCCACCGCAGCAACCAAGCCCTCCGAGCCAAACCTCGACCCCCAGTCCCAGCGACCAGGAGCTGCAGCCACGCCACCACGCCGCCACTGCCGCCACTGCTCGACAACAGACAGACACGCCACCACGACGTCCCTATCGTCGCCAAGCAAGCCGCTGTCGACCGCACCACCACGGTGCAGCCGACTACCTACCGCAACCGGGGGACACACCAAGATGACGCCTCCAAGGAGGGGAACGACACCCAAAGGTGCCGCCGTCATCGTGCCGGCAGGTCCGGCATGGCTTTCGCCGGTGTAGATTTACCCAATTTTTAATGTTTGAAAGTTGAAACCCTCCGAAGTTCGATCTGTGCTAGCTAGTCGTCCGATGAAGGATTCCTACGAGTTTGGGAATCATCGTCACACAGCTCACACAACAATCGTCTGTTGCCATGTCAAAAAAAAAAAAAAAAATCGTTTGTTGCAAATGGAAATAGCATGCCTGCCCATACATTTCGTTCTCCACGCATACATGAATGCTCTTGTTGCAGGGTATGTGCACATGGAATTGTTCAGAAGTACTTCCAATTAGGAGATTTCTTATGTACTTGTGTCGGATACCTAGATTAGGGGGTCCTAAATCGGGTGAATTAGAGACGAGCAAATCAACCTCATCCCTCTCTAAAAAATCCCAGAAGCTAACTAACCAAGGAAGCCTCCAAATCCCCTCAAGCTGGGCCGGCCCACTATCAGGCCCGCAAAGCCTCAGAACTTCCTAAACTCGAGCAGCAGCCGCTCACCCGCTCGACAGAGAAGTACGAAAACCGCTCGAGCATGCGACCGCTCGAGACGATGACGCGAACCGCTCGAGCGAGCGACCGCTCGAGCGGGACGGAGAACGCTCGAGCGAGCAACCGCTCGAGTCTGCCCTCAATCATTGCCTGCCCAGAGCACGCACGTGGCTACAGGGCTCGAACAGCGCCAAAGTACTCTGACGCCGCCTAACCCCATGGCTACGGGGCACGCAATGGTGGGACGTGCGCCGGTCGCCTCCGCCATTACGCCGCCCATCCCCGGATTCAAGGATGGCGGGTGCCTTTGTGTAGCCATGCTACGCACTGTGCCACATACGACGTCCCCCTTTAGGCGCCGTAGTCAAGCCCCCGCACCACCAAACACGTCGTGCCGTCCCGTCGCTCGGATCGACGACCCCTCGAGCCGGCACCCAGGCGCTCGAGGAAGTAATGGCGGACGCGATTGGCGTACGGAGCAAGCAGTGCCCTGGCTTTCCCACCTCGACGACCATACCGCAGGGTTCCCGGGCGCACATGCTCGGCTACGCCGGCACCGCACCTCGACTACGTCAGCCCACGACCAAGAAGGACGAGCAGGCCATCAATGACCATACCGCTACAGGCTCGAGCCCGACCAAGGGGAGCGTCTACGCCGCCGACGATCCGACGAACGCCCATACCTCGACGTCACGCCCACGACGGCCCTAACTATCATGTAACCCTGAGCCTCCCCTTGGCCTATAAAAGGGGACGCCAGGGCCTTGTATAGGGTAGGAGGGCTTTTACGCATACACGTTTTTACGCCTTCACTCGCACTCACTCACTAAGTCTCAGGACTACCTTGTACTCACCCCGTACAAGCACCCCGGTGCAAGATAATACAAATCTCTCCCCACTGCTGGACGTAGGGCATTCTCTGCCTGAACCAGGATAAACGCTTGTGTCCATCTTGCATCACCATCCGGATTAGGGAGCACGCATAGAAATTCACTCGTTGGTGTTATACCCCCCGGGGTACGAAACACCGACAGTTGGCGCGCCAGGTACGGGAACTGTGTGTTTTCGCTCGATTCCCGCCATTTTCCTGATGGCATCACCCGCCTCCTCGCTCCCGTTCGCCACGGTGATCTGGTTTGGGAGTCTAGAGTTCGTGTCGCTCGGCCCAGGCCACGACATGGCTCTACTCTCAATCGGTGAACCGGGAGGGGGACGCTCGTCACCCCCACGCGTTGGTGGGGTCGCGCGCCGACCGCGCCACCACGGCTCGCCACCACGTCGCCGACGCCACCAGCATCAGCATCGCCACCAGCAGGCACAGGGCCTTGAGCACCCTGCTCGTGTACGGCAGGGGGTAGCACGTGGACAGGGAGTCCCTGACATGGACCCTGGCTTCACGTTCGCCATGCGCTCGCCGAGAGAGCCCGGCATGGCGCCTCGAGCGCGCGCACGGCCGACGTCGCCCAACCTGTTGCCACACGGGCTATACCAAGCTTGGCGCAGGCTCCCGTTTGGGCTCGCCAACGCCGCCACTACCTATGCCAACGCGATCCGGCCAGTCATGGGACCGCGGGAGGAGAGCCCCGGCCCCCTCCTGCGTGCCACTATGAACTTGGAGATCGTGTGGCCGACGTCGGTGGACCGCGGGTTTGACAGAGCACCGGGCTCACAACGCCGCAACACGGTCGGGAATATGCGTCGCTGGATCGAGGAGGAGAGCACGGGGAGGCCCTGGACGCCGTCCAGCGCTAACCCAGACTCCGATGACTCGGACTCAGGGTGCTATGACCCGGCTCGCGAGTGTTTCCATCTCAACAACGACGTCCCGTCGGATGAGGAGACCAGAGATGGCGCCGCCATGGCCGTCCCTGCAGCCAACCGGGCAGACGTAACGCCAGCGGTTGGGACGTCGGCAGCTGGAGCTCTGCAGGTGATCGAGCCGCGTGGGCCGCCACCGCAAGCCCAAGATAACCAGCGACCTGAAGACGATGCTCGAGCAGCACAATGGGCCCAGCTCAGAGAAATCGAGACCAAGATGAATGAGGAACGCGCGAATCTGGAGCTGCTCAAGCGCGCGCTTGAGCAGAACCATCCACCCCCTCCTCGAGCTCTTGGCGCTCGAGGAAGGGCCCGAGATGTCTTCAACCGCATCGTCAACGACGGGCGACCAGAGGCGCCGATCGAGCCAGCCCACTTCCCTCGAGCAAGCCAGAATGTACTTGCGGCAGCTATGCTGCTGCGGGACATGCCGGCACCCTCGAATCCGCATGCATTGCGGATACGAGATGAGATCCAAGGGCTCCTCCAAGTCACGGCCGTCCAGCAGGCCGAAAGCTCGGCCTCGAGACAGCGTGAGGTAGCCCCGGAACAACCACGGCACGAGCGGGAGGGTTCCGTCCACCAGGAGGCACCCCCTCGAGGTGGTAGAGCACCTGCTCGAGAACGCATCCTCGACAACCGCGCGCCTCAAGATGCGCGTCATGACATCAACGACAACCGACGACGCAAGGCTGCGGGCGCCGAGGACCGTGGCTACAAGGCCCATCGAGGGGGGCGTTACGACAGCGACGAGGACCGGCAGGCTCCCGAGCCGCTAGGCCCTCGAGTCTTCAGTCGAGCTATTCGCAACACGCCGTTGCCAAACCCGTTTCGACCCCCCACGAGCGTGGTCAAGTACAACGGAGAAACCAAGCCAGAGCTTTGGCTAGCTGATTTCCGGCTGGCCTGCCAGTCGGGAGGGGCTCGAGAGGATAGGGCAATCATACGCCAGCTTCCTCTATTTCTCTCTGACACCGCTCGACGGTGGCTCGAGGAGCTTCCCCCAATCGGATCTACGATTGGACCGACCCGGTCCAGATTTTCGAGGGAACTTCAAGGGCACCTACATCCGACCCGGCAACTCGTGGGATCTCCGTAGAATCGCAAGCAAAATACCACGGAATCTCTCGGGACTTTGCTCGACGTTTCTCAGCCGCGCACCGAGCCGCCACACATTCCGATCACGACGTCATCCCGGCGTTCGTTTCGGGCACCACTTGCAAAGAGCTCGTGCGGGAGCTCGGGCGCAATCGCCCAAAGACGGTGAACGAGCTCATGGACGTCGTCGCCGACTACGCCGCCGGCGACGAGGCCGTGGGGGCCTTCTTTGGTGGGGGGGAATAAGCCCGCGCCGTCCCCGGAGGCGGTGAGGGCTCGAGCAAGGCCCGAGAAGAAGAACGGGAAGAAGAAGAAAGGCAACCAAAGCAAGGCAAGCGTGCGGTCATGGAAGACGAGGTGGCCGCGGCCCGAACGCAAGAAGCCTAGACCCCCACCGGATGGGGGCGTCTTCGACAAGATCTTTGAAGCAGCCCCGCCCGTACCACAAGGAACCGGTCAAGCATAACCTCGAGGACTGTCGAATGCTTCGAGGCTACTTCAAGCGGCTCGGGATCGATAAGGACGACGACAAGAAGGACAAGGGTGGAAACGATCAAGCCAACGACAACGACGACGATGGGTACCCGCCCATCACCGAGTGCTTCATGATCTACGGTGGCCCAACCACCCAGATGACACGCCGAGAGCGGAAGGCCGAGCGCAGGGAGGTTTTCGCCCTGAAACCCGCCACGCCTCAGTTCCTCGACTGGTCGGATGCTCCCATCACGTTCGACCGTGATGATCATCCGGAGCATGTCACCAATCCCGGCGCATACCCTCTCGTCGTCGACCCGATCATCCTCAACGCCCGCTTCACCAAAGTTCTCATGGATGGAGGCAGCAGCCTCAACATCATCTACATGAAGACCCTCACGCGGCTCGGCCTCACAAGAGCTCACCTCCAGCCGAGTGCCGGGGGCTTCCACGGAGTGGTCCCTGGCAAGAAAGCGCTCACGATCGGCCGCATCGACCTCCCCGTCGTCTTTGGGACACGCTCGAACTTCCGTCGAGAGGTCATAACTTTCGACGTGCCCAGTTTCGAGGGGACCTACCACGCCATCCTGGGCAGGCCGTGCTACACAAAATTCATGGCGATCCCCAGCTATGCCTACCTCAAGCTCAAGATGCCGGGGCCAAAAGGAGTCATCACCATCGACTCCACGTACGAGCACGCCTACCACTGCGATGTGGAGTGCGTCGAGTACGGGGAGTCACTGACAAACGTGATGGGAACATCTGAAGACCTAGCCATGATGCTCGACCACATGGCGGCTGAGCCCTCTGCTCCAACACCCAAGCGACAGGCCGACAACTTCGAGCCCGCTGAAGACACCAAGAAGATCCCGCTCGATCCAAGCTCCTCGGGGGAGAAGACGCTGGTCATCAGTGCCTCCCTCGACAGCAAATAGGAAGCAGTGCTCGTCGACTTCCTCCGTGCAAACGCCGACATGTTTGCGTGGAGTCCCTCGGACATGCCTGGCATACCGAGGGAGGTCGCCGAGCACGCCTTGGAGATCCGTCCCGGTTCGAGACCTGTCAAGCAACGCCTGCGCCGCTTCGACGAAGAGAAGCGCAGGATCATCCGCGAGGAGGTCGAGAAGCTCGAGAAGGCCGGATTCATCAAGAAGGTACATCATCCCGAGTGGTTAGCTAATCCTGTGTTGGTAGAGAAAAAGAATGGAAAAATGAGGATGTGTGTAGACTACACTAGTTTAAATAAGGCATGTCCCAAAGTTCCATTTCCTTTGCCTCGAATAGATCAAATTGTTGATTCCACTGCGGGTTGCGAAGTACTTTCCTTTCTCGACGCTTACTCTGGCTACCACCAAATCAAAATGAAGGAGTCCGACCAGCTCGCGACTTCATTCATCACCCCCATGGGCATGTATTGCTATGTCACAATGCCTTTCGGCCTTCGAAACGCCGGGGCAACATATCGGGGCGCATGCTCCATGTCTTCGAGAAACACATAGGAGAGACCGTCGAGGCCTACGTCGATGACATCGTTGTCAAGACTCGAAAAGTAGAAAACCTTGTCGCGGACCTCAAGTTGACGTTTGAATGCCTTCGGGCTAAAAACATCAAGTTGAATCCCGAGAAGTGTGTCTTTGGTGTGCCTCGAGGCATGTTGTTAGGGTATATCGTCTCCCAGCGCGGCATCGAGGCCAATCCCGAGAAGGTCGCGGCCATCATGAGAATGGGGCCAATTCGAGACCTGAAAGGGGTGCAAAAGATCACTGGATGCTTAGCTGCACTCAGTCGGTTCATTGCACGCCTGGGAGAAAAAGCTTTGCCTCTCGTACCGGCTCCTCGAAAATCCGAGCACTTTGCATGGACACCGGCGAGAGGAGGCCCTCTCGAAACTAAAGAGCATGCTCACATCTCCCCCTGTGCTCGTGCCGCCTCGGCCGGCTCGAGATGGCATACCCGCCGAATCCCTCCTCCTCTATGTTGCCGCAACCACTCAGGTGGTCAGCACAGTCATAGTGATCGAGAGGCAGGAAGAGGGGCACGCGCTCCCCGTCCAGCGGCCGGTGTATTTCATCAGTGAGGTGCTCTCAGATGCCAAAACTCGATACCCCCATATCCAAAAGCTGCTCTACGCAATCGTAGTCACCCGTCGAAAACTCCAGCACTACTTTCTTAGCCATCCGGTGACGGTGGTAACGTCATTCCCACTTGGGGAAATTATCCAGAACCGAGAAGTCGTGGGTCGGATCGCCAAGTGGTCGGTCGAGCTCATGGGTGTTGACACTAGATACGCACACGAAAGAATCAAAAGAAATAATCCGCAAGCGCACGGATATCGGTGAGCACTTCACCCGGGAGATAAGTCCCGAGTATCGTATTTGTTTTTATCCGCTAAGAGAAAACGTGCAATAGACTAACCCAATCTTTACTACTACCCCGGGCTGCTAGTCAAGTGAGAATTAAGCGATATAGAGAGAACTCCTTCGTCGGTCTTCTTCTAACCTATGGCAAGCTTTGAGACTATTGTTCTAAGGGGGTACCGAGGAATAGACACCACAAAGGATGCTAAACCGGGCACAAAGGACCTACCTTACCTACCAACGGGAAGTGGATTACAAAGGTAATAAAGGGATTGTCACTTCCCTCACTACTACCACGGTTCCGGCCGAATAGGGAGCATCTACAAGTGAACCTAGCCTAAGCACCACGCTTATGCTAAAGAACGATTACTCTATTCCCAACGCGAAGCGGAAATAAAGTAAACTTGTAAACCAAAGAACAATAATAACAACGAACTTACTAGTATTAGAAGTTGAATTGCCGAATGATTCGAAATCAAGCCTCGGGTTAGGAGACTTGATCCCTTGATACACCTTTGGAGAGGAGACACCGACAGCCGGGCTTCCTCCAAATCTACCTCCACTCTATACTCTCTCAATCTCTCTTGATACTAATACCCTATAGAGATAGATCCATTCGAGGGACCCTTCTCTATCTAACTCTCTCTCGGATTGAAGTCTTGAATGAATTGGAGAATGAATTAGGGTTTCACCCAGGGGCCAGGGGCTCTGCTTATATAGCCCCCTAGGATTAACGACAGCCCTCGGATCAAACCGACCTAAATGGACGATAATTATTAATCTTCAAAGTCGGTGGAGGCAGGATCCGCGAGACTCCACGATTGGTGGAGCGGGGAGTCGGCCGACTCCCCTTTCCCGGGTCGGCCGACCGGGCCATGCCAGTGGGCCCCGTGCTTCAGTGTTGCCTTCGGAGTCTTCTAGATTATACTTTTTTACCCGTTCGGTCTTTCTCTCTATGTAAACCCGACATGTGGGCCATCTTGGTTGATTTTCAGTTGTCACCCCGAAATAGATATTCACCAAAACTCGTGGAATTCGTCGGTGGTAACCCTATATCTATCAAGTATTTATAAATAGGTCCATTTGCATGCTAAGTTGACGGTTAATTTTATGAGTTAACGACCGTCAACAATGGGCGAGGCCATCACGTACGCCCCACGAAAGGCTATCAAATCCCAAGTGCTGGCTGACTTTGTCGCAGAGTGGACCGACGTCCAACTCCCCCCAGTCCAGATCCAGGCCGAGCTGTGGACCATGTATTTCGACGGGTCACTTATGAAGACAGGAGCAGGCGCGGGCTTTCTCTTCATCTCACCCCTCGGAGTACACATGCGTTACGTGGTGCGCATCCACTTCGCCGCCTCAAACAACATGGCAGAGTATGAGGCGCTCGTTACCGGGTTGCGCATTGCCATCGAGCTTGGGGTCCGACGCCTCGATGCTCGAGGCGACTCGCAGCTCGTTATCGACCAAGTGATGAAAGCCTCGAGCTGCCATGATGAAAAAATGGAAGCATACTGCAATGAGGTGCGCAAGTTGGAAGCCAGCTTCTATGGTCTCGAGCTCGACCACATCCCGAGGCGCTTCAATGAGGCTGCGGATGAGCTGGCCAAAATCGCTTCATCTCGGGCGCCGCTACCCCCAGACGTCTTCTCAAAAGATCTTCACGAGCCATCCGTAAAGTGGGACTCGGGGTCTGGGGCAGGACCAGCCGTTGAGCCCGCTCCTACGACCGAACCCCCCTCGACGGGGGCCACAGTCATGGAGATTGACCAGGCTACGAACCCACCAACTGACTGGCGTGCATCATTCCTCGAGTATCTCATTCGAGGGGAGTTGCCAGAGGATCGAACGGAGGCGAGGCGACTAGCTCGTCGAGCCAAAACTTACGTCCTTTATGGGGATGACAGAGAGCTCTACTGCCGCAGCCCGACCGGTATACTTCAACGGTGTATCTCGATCGAAGAAGGCAGGAAACTGCTCAGAGACATGCACTCGGGGGCTTGTGGCCACCACGCTGCGCCAAGAACCCTTGTCGGAAACGCATTCCGCCGAGGCTTCTACTGGCCCACTGCAACTGCTGACGCCATCAAGCTCGTTCGAGCGTGTGAAGGATGCCAATTCTACGCCAAGCAAACGCATCTTCCAGCACACACACTCCAGATGACCCCCCTCACGTGACCATTTGCGGTCTGGGGGCTCGATCTGGTCGGACCCCTCAAAAAGATGACGGGAGGCTACACCCACTTGCTCGTGGCCATCGATAAGTTCACCAAGTGGATCGAGGCCAAGCCCATCACTAACATCCGCTCGGAGCGAGCGGTCGAGTTTTTCACCGACATCGTCCATCGCTTTGGAGTCCCCAACGTCATCATTACTGACAATGGCACCCAGTTCACGAGGCAAAAAGTTCTTGGACTTTTGCGATCGGTACCACATCCGTGTGAACCGGTCGGCGTCGCCTACCCTCGAACTAATGGCCAAGTCGAACGCGCAAATGGCATGATCTTGCAAGGTCTAAAGCCAAGGATTTTCAAACGCTTGAACAAACACGGCAACAAGTGGGTAGCTGAACTCCCATCTCGTCCCGTGGAGTCTCGCGGACGACCGAGAGTCGAGCCATTGGGTTCACCCCGTTCTTCTTGGTCTATGGGTCTGAGGCCGTCCTCCCCACTGACCTCGAGTACGGGTCCCCTCGACTCAAGGCCTACAACGAACAGACTAATCAGGAAAGGCTGGCAAACGCCATCGACCAAGCAGAAGAAGCTCGAGACACGGCACTCCTACACTCTGCGCGCTACCAACAGAAGCTACGGCAATATCACGACAAGAACGTGCGCAGGAGGGATTTCAAGGTCGGCGATCTCGTGCTCCGTCGACGCCAAGATAACAAGGGGCGCCACAAGCTCACTCCTCCTTGGGAAGGTCCGTTCATCGTGGTCAAGGTGCTGAAACCGGGGACATACAAGTTAGCCGACGAAAAGGCTCGACCCTCACCAACGCGTGGAACATCGAACGCCTACGTCGCTTTTTCCCCTAGGCCTCGATGCCTTGTACATATTTTGTCTAAATATACCGCTAGTATGAATAAACGAGTCGATTCCTTACTTTTTGTTCATACACAAGGTGGGCTCGACTTTGTTTCCACAAAGTCAAGCCCCCCTCGGGGGCTAGACCAGGGGGGGACCCCCCTGAAGTCCTCGAAAAAACGCACCTAATTTTTTTGAAAACAACGCTCGATGTATTCTTTCCCCTCCTCGCCTCGAAGTTTTTCGTAAGCTAAGTGTTTTCGTCACCTCGAGCTCACCGAGTCAGGACGATCGAGCACAAGGCTTCCCACGCTTCCGAGCTACGGCACCCTAACTCATCCCCTCTCGAAGTAGCTCGAGCACGCGCCAACACTTAGCTAAAACAAAGTAAAGGCGGGAAGTGGAAAATGATATCGAGCGCAAAGGAAAAATTAGAGCATAACGATTATAAACATCAAAGTATTACGGTTCAAGGCCACTTGGGCCACTCCCATAACCAAAAATACTTGTTTTCTTACAAGGGCCTCATTGCCTGATTTCGGCTCGCAGCCGGCTAAAGATTACTCCACATCGAGGCGGAAGGACTTCTCGCAGCCAGATCGCCTCCAAGAAGGGCGCCCGGCTCCTCGCCTCGGCCTTGAGCGCTCGATCCGGGGTTGACCCCTCCTTCTTGCTCGCCCTTGACGTAGGTGAAGCCGCTCTCAACGGCCTCCATCCCGGCCCGGCGTCCTCCCTCGAGATGCTGAACCCCGAGTAGAAGATGGCCATCGTCCGCGCGCAAAGCAAAAACAAGGGCCTCCCGGATACGACCCCCGAGAGGCACCGAACTCACGGACCCGGCTAGCATAGCTCGGTCGCATCCGGCCCTCGACGTCCACCACCGGCGGGAAGCCCCACTTAGCGCTGAGGGTGTCAATGGCGCCGGTGATGTGGGCCTTGGCTGAGAGCACGCGGTCAGCCAGCGCGTGGGTTGACTTTGCGTACTCACGCGCGTCCGCCAGGTCCACCTCCAAACCTGAAAAAGGACGACAAGAATCAAGTACTCAATCAAGCACTCGAGCAACACGTATGAATCATGCACGAAAAAAGGACAAAAAGACTCGAGCACTTACCGGTGCAGCGGGTCGAGAGCCCTTGCTCGCGTTCGAGCGCCCGCGCGAGCTCAGCTTCTTTTCTCCGGAAGGCGCGCTCGATGTCGCGCTTCTCCACGCGCAGTTCCTCGTAAGCCTTGCCGGCGCCCTGGATGGTGAGGTCCTTGTCCGTCACCACCTGACGGAAGTTGGCCACCTCCGTTTGGAGACCGGTCACCCGCTCCTTCTCCGCCTCGAGCGCACTCGAGAGAGCCTCCTTCTCGGCAGCCTCCCGGGTGACCGTAGCCTGGAGCTCCTTCACATAGGCCTCAACGCCGGTTTTCTCCTTTTGGAGCTGCTCCATGTCCCGGCATTTGGCCTTGTAGCTCTGCAAAGCTGTGGCTGCATCCTTCTTGAGCTGCTCGAAGGTGGCATGCAGCTGCGCGTACTTCTGACGAGCAGTCTCGGCCTCCTGCGCGGCTTGGGCGAGCTTCTCGCCTGCCTCCTGCTGCGCTGCCCCGGCCTCTTGCGCCACTCGAGCGAGTTCATCTTGGGCTTTCTTGGCGTCCTCCTTGGCAGCGACCAAGGCGGCGTTGGCCTCTCGAAGGAGCCGAGCAAAGCGGTGCCGCTCGCCCTCGGCCTCCTGCCCCATCCGCACGTACCGCCGGATCTCGTGCTCGCTCTCTTGAGTAGCAAGAATGTGCGTCGATTTGGCATATGAGCGGCTTTGCGTCGTCCGAACCATGAAGGGAAGCATTAGATCATAAATCACGATAAACCTAAAAAGGGCAACAAGAAGTACTCACGTAAAGAAGCCGGGGCATGTCCTCGAAACAAGCGATGGGCGGTCCTCAAGGCGTTCTCAAGCCACTGCCGGCGTTCCTCGGCCTCCGTATACGCCTCGAGCTCCTTCTGGTCGTTCATCACGATCGGAGGAGCCTCGTGGTCAAGAGGGTCGGGGAGCACCAGCGGCGGCCTTTCCCATAAGGGGAACTCCTCCCGCATCTCCTTGTCGACGGAGGAGTGGAGTCTCCTCACCGCCTCCAAGTCGACGCCCGCCGTCACCACCCGTTCGGCCAAGGTTGTCGGGCGTTGCGGCTGGCTCCAGGAGGAGGACGCTTCCTGGGCAAGCGCCCGCGCCTCGAGCCGCCTCCGCTCTTCGATAGAGGCATCGGTGGGCTCGGTGGGCCCGAGACCGACCGACCGCATATGGCCGTCGACGATGGCGGCCGCCGTCGCTTCCTCCGGGCCTCCTCCCACCGGGTCGGCGTCGGTCATGACCTCGAACCTCACCTCGCCCGTCTCCGAGTCGCACGAGGTGGGGCACCGGCCCCCCAAAGCTGTGGAGGTTGTAGCGGCGCTCGATACGGCCGGGTGGTGCTCCGCTCGTCGCCCGACGCTCATCGCCGCTCGTAGCGGTGGGCTGCTCCGCTCGTCGCCCCGCCCCGCAGCGCGCTGCTCCTCTGGCTCGGCCCGCCGCTCCACCTGCGGGCCGGCGCTCCGACGCCCTGCGGCGGCGGGCCGCACCACCGGCCCCGCCCGCGCTCCACCGGCTCCTCCGCCTTCTCCTCCTCTTGCATGGCGGCGGGGTGCTCCTCGCGCGCCCTCTCGAACGGCGGCTTGGGCCTCCCCCTCCTCGACCCGTTGCCCGGCCCGAGGGCTCGACCTCCATATCCCGAGGAGGGTTGAGGCCCGGCTCGGGCGAGGCTCGTGCACCGGTCCCGCCTCCCCGCATCACCACATCTCCCACCGGCCGATCGGTGGCCGCCGGCGTCTCCTCCTCCTCCTTCTCCCCGCGCTCCTCCTCGAGCTGGCGCAGGCCGATTGGCCAGGAGGACTTGGCGCCCGAGCTCGGACTCTCGTCCTCGAGCGTGATGGGCCGCTGCTCCGATCCAGCCTCCGTCGCCGGGATAGAGGCCGCCGGCTCGGGCGCCGTCGCCCTTGGTCGCCCCCCGCCGCCGCGTCGCCGCCGCGCCCGACGACGACGAGTCTCGAGCGGGAGGGCGGACGAGGCCGTGGTGGTGGTGACGTCCTCCTCCTCCCCGTGGCCTTGGTCACGGCCCCGGCACCCGCACGGGACGCGACGCGCCATCGGCCTACCACGCCTAAGCGCATCCTTGGCCCGCTCTAACCAAACCGGGAGTGGAAGGAGGGAGAGTCACTCCACCCGGCATCGACGGGGTGCCGCTCGACCCTCCCGTGGTCCTCGGCCTCTTAGTAGGCAAGCATGGGGGGGGAGGGACGGTAACGCCTGCGCAGGGACGCTTAGTCCTGGAAGAAAGAGAAAAACAAAAAATTTCACTGTGACAAGATACTCACACGCGAACAAAATAGTGCAATAAGATCGACCGGAAGACTCACCCTGCGGTCGGGGTAGCGCTGCTCGAGCCGCCTGGCTTGCTCGAAGCGCTCGGGGGCTTCCGAGCCTCAGGCGCCCCCCTTGAGTCCCTCGAAGACTTGGGGGCCTCGAGCCCACCACCGGTGCCGCTCGGGGGCTCTGACACCCTGGCGGCCAACCCCGTTCTGGCCGACTCTTTGGCCGGCTCGGGCACAGTGTCCCTTACGGGATCCTGGGGCCGGCGGGTCGAGGTCCGCTCGGCCCGGCGGTCGCTGGAAGGAGCCCGGCGTTGCTCGTCGGGCTGCGCAGAACTTGAAGTGCGCACATTTGCAGCCTCATGCTGCCGGGTGTGCGTGCCCGTTGAAGATGGCTGGTGGCGGGAGGAAGAATCCCGCCGCGTCGGAGACGGCGCCCGCCCGCCATGGCTAGAGTGACGGGGCGACTCCTCCCGCCGCCCTGCTTGAGCCGGCGACGACGAGCGAGCGCGGTGGCTGGAGTGTTGAGACGCCCCACCCCGTTGCCTTGCTTGGCCCGACGACGGCGCTCGAGCACCACGGCTCGACGACTCCTCCTGCTGGCCCGCTCGAACCAGCGACGAGTCATCGCACAGGAGGCCTGGCGCCAAAGTTGGCTCCTGCACGCGAGAGCGAGGAGGCGTCAGGGCTCGAGCGGCGGTGGCATCATCGCTGTCGGTCGCCTCGTCATCCTCATCATCATCGTCCTCGTCCTCGTCGGACGACTCGAGACTAGGGCTCCAGTCGGTTGGGTCCGCCGCCAGACGTATTTCACGCTCCCGGCGGCGCCTAGCCTTACGCTTCTCCTTCTCCTCTAGCGCGCGGGCTTTCTGCGCCTTTTCCTCCCTCCTCGAGACCACGGCAGTATGTGCCCGTTCGCCCCTCAGGCGTCTTACCTCGCGGTCGGGTGCGTCCTCCTTCACCGGGGGCCTCGACTCCGCGTGGTCGTTGATATTCTGGAAAAAAGAACAGGCCACGATAAGGATTGCTCGAGTAAAAGAAACAACGAAAGAGGGTCTCGAGAAAACTTACAAAGCCCAGTAGATTGACGGCCGGACGCATGCGGAAGAGGCCAACTTGGTTCTCACCAAAATTCCTCCCACCGTCGATCGCGTCGCGCACCCGAGCCACGATTGTGGCGACCGGGAGGGGCACGTCCGACATCCTGCTGGCCGCGAGCGCCGCAGGATCGGCGTCCTCCGTCATCTGGTCGAGCCGCAGCGGGCGCTCGGCGAGCGGGAGCACCCGGCGGCTGTGGAACTCGGCGACGACGTGCGCAATATTGAAGAAGAGGTTGCCAGACCTCCGGTTGCGGAGGCTCGAGATGGCGTTCAGCAGGGCATCCATGCGGGGCTGGCGCGCCGCCGGCTGGCCGTGCGTCCAGTTGAAACCGGGCGCGGTTAGCACGGCGCCGGTGTATTCCGGAAAGAGGCCTCCCTCGTTTCGGAGATAGAACCATTCTCGGTCCCAGCCGGCGTTGTTCGACGACCACGCGCCGGACAGCCAGCATTCCTTCCTCTTCAGCCCAATCGAGCAGGAGCCCGCTCGAACGTAGCGGCGGACCTTTGGTTTCACCGCCTTCTCCTCTTCCTCCTCGTTCTCCTCCTCCTCTTCCTCGTCATCGTCATCACCGTCATCGTCGGCGGCCTCCTTGTTCTTCACCGCCTTGGTGAAGAGCGTCGCCTTGAAGATGTGGGTGAACAAGTCCCACTGCGGCGCCATCCCCAGATACCCCTCACACACAGCGGCGTAAGTAGCCGCAAGCGAGATGGAGTTAGGGTTGAAGTGCTGGAGCTCGACCCCGAAATGGTGGGGGAGCGACGGCATGAAGCGGCTCGGCCGCACACCAAGTCCCCGAAGGTGGAACCTGATGAAGCTCAGGACGTAGCCCGGCGGGGGATTGGGCTCGAGGTGGTCGTCGTCCGGCACCCTCCACTCCGGTAACCCCTCCGCCGGATTGGGCGGAAGCAATCCGCCATTCACTAAGTTGAGCAGCATTGCCTCGGTCACCGAGGACCGAGGCCACGGGAGCGCACCCTCCATCACCACCGGCGGGGAAGGCTTGGCGGCACTCCTGCCTTTGCCCTTGCCCTTGCTACCAGCACCCTGGCCGGAGCTCTGACCCGACTTCCTGACCGACCTCTTCATGTCGATGACGGGAGCGGGACGGCGGAGCAACGGCGGCGGCGGAGCGCGAGGAACGGTAGCGCGGGGAATGGTGGCGCGGGGAACGAAGGCGCGGAAAGCAGGCGCGATCACCGGCGGTCACAGGCGGCAGCAGCGGCGGCGGTTGCAAATGAGGGCAGCGGCGGATTGAATCCGGAGCAGGGCGCAGCTGGCGGCGAGAGCAGCGAAAAGGGCGAGAATGCGGGGAAGAAGAACCGGGGGCCTACCCCTCCATATTTATAGAGCCCAAGCCGATCCGCGTGAATCACATCCGACGGCCTAGATTACGCCATCCAACGGCCGCGCGCACCCGGCGGACTCGACGAAAAACGGTAACCGCATTTATTGCCCTGACAAACCGCCACCTACCTCCATTTACAGGGCGCACGCGTCGCGAGACGGAGCGGAACCGTCGCCAAGACACGATCACCATGATGCGCCGGTTTCCGCCTAAAAAGACGCGCCGCTCGCAACGGACGGATGCGTAATGACGGGACGTCTCGACAGATGGTCCCTTACACGGTAAGAAACCCAGGGACCCCGGTCCCACAAATAAGTCTCGAGGGAGCGGAGGCGACCCACGGACGGGTTCGAACGGCCCGCCCTCGAGCACCCGAGTTAGGGGCGCCGATGGGAAGGAACCCTCGAAAGGTTCCGCTCGAGAACAAACCCTCGAACCCAGATGGCGTGTCCAAGGCGGGGCACTAGGTATCCAAGAGATCCCGTCGACGGGAGGCACTCGAGCCGCCGGTCCCCTCGAACGGGGCCGGTCCTCTGGAAACTAAAGCGCCCTGCTCTAATGAGAGCGCCCCCGGGCCACGAAGCCGTCTCCCCTCGAAAGGAGGCGAGCTCTCACTTGGACTACCCGCCATCAGCTCACAGGGGGGTATGGCGCTCGCTCGGTCGCGAGTAGTGTTAGACCTCTCACCACTTGGATCTGGTCCAAGAGATCCAGCGAGGAACTGGATCACGACTCCAGCCCAGCCATTCGAGGCTCGGGGGCTCGAGTCACACAAACAACCTCCCTCGACACGGGAGGAGCAGGAAATACTCGGGGGCTCGAACAGTTATCAGAAACCTCCTACCTCGAGCTGCAACAACTCCGGTTAATAATACTCTTACTTAAACCCATCCATCTCAAAGCCCCCAGAGGAATGCCTCATTCCTCTGGGGCCTCGGGGGCTACCCCCGCGGGGGACGCTCGCGCGCCCCCCACGGAGAAAGGACGAAACAACTCCTCGAAACAACATGACCCTAAGTCTAGGTACTTCAACTCCACTTTATGATCCCTTGCTTGAAGTTTTCTCACAATCAAGCAAGGGCTCGGGGGCTACTGTCGGATACCTAGATTAGGGGGTCCTAAATCGGGTGAATTAGAGACGAGCAAATCAACCTCATCCCTCTCTAAAAAATCCCAGAAGCTAACTAACCAAGGAAGCCTCCAAATCCCCTCAAGCTGGGCCGGCCCACTATCAGGCCCGCAAAGCCTCAGAACTTCCTAAACTCGAGCAGCAGCCGCTCACCCGCTCGACAGAGAAGTGCGGAAACCGCTCGAGCGTGCGACCGCTCGAGACGATGACGCGAACCGCTCGAGCGAGCGACCGCTCGAGCGGGACGGAGAACGCTCGAGCGAGCAACCGCTCGAGTCTGCCCTCAATCATTGCCTGCCCAGAGCACGCACGTGGCTACAGGGCTCGAACAGCGCCAAAGTACTCTGACGCCGCCTAACCCCATGGCTACAGGGCCTGCAATGGTGGGACGTGCGCCGGTCGCCTCCGCCATTACGCCGCCCATCCCCTGGATTCAAGGATGGCAGGTGCCACTGTGTAGCCATGCTACGCACTGTGCCACATACGACGTCCCCCTTTAGGCGCCGTAGTCAAGCCCCCGCACCACCAAACACGTCGTGCCGTCCCGTCGCTCGGATCGACGACCCCTCGAGCCGGCACCCAGGCGCTCGAGGAAGTAATGGCGGACGCGATTGGCGTACGGAGCAAGCAGTGCCCTGTCTTTCCCACCTCGACGACCATACCGCAGGGTTCCCGGGCGCACATGCTCGGCTACGCCGGCACCGCACCTCGACTACGTCAGCCCACGACCAAGAAGGACGAGCAGGCCATCAATGACCATACCGCTACAGGCTCGAGCCCGACCAAGGGGAGCGTCTACAGCGCCGACGATCCGACAGAACGCCCATACCTCGACGTCACGCCCACGACAGCCCTAACTATCATGTAACCCTGAGCCTCCCCTTGGCCTATAAAAGGGGACGCCAGGGCCTTGTATAGGGTAGGAGGGCTTTTACGCATACACGTTTTTACGCCTTCACTCGCACTCACTCACTAAGTCTCAGGACTACCTTGTACTCACCCCTGTACAAGCACCCCGGTGCAAGATAATACAAATCTCTCCCCACTGCTGGACGTAGGGCATTCTCTGCCTGAACCAGGATAAACGCTTGTGTCCATCTTGCATCACCATCCGGATTAGGGAGCACGCATAGAAATTCACTCGTTGGTGTTATACCCCCCGGGGTACGAAACACCGACAACTTGAAATTTTACAAAAATGCACTCTGAATTTGCTTGTTAATGTGTATGAGCAGACCGTCAACAGGAGCATCAATGAATCCTGCACGCACACTTGGACCGGCAATTGCTACCTGTAGATACACTCAGATTTGGATCTACATGGTGGCAACACCGCTAGGTGCTGTAGATGGAACTGGAGCCTATGTTGCTATTAATCTGTAGTTACGAAAAGGTAGGAAAAATTCAGAAATCTGTATCTGAACATAATGCTATTATCTGACATGTTGTTCTAAGAAACTTCTTTATCTTTCTGCAGGAATCATGTGACTTTCAGAGCGAGCTTATAGTACAAGTAGTGTAAATACATCAGAATTCTTTAGACTTCATGGTCAAGGTTTTTTTTTTTTTTTTTTTTTTTTTTTTTTTTTTTTTGAGGAAACATGGTCAAGTGGAAAGTGTAGATGTGTGATACAATATTGATTTGAATCATCTTGGTTCCCAATATGTACAGCTGTCATTTTTTCCTCCTTTTTTTTTTACTTGGAATGTACATATGTGTCATTCTTCCTCTTAGCTGACCTCATTTGCTTCCTATAGAAGTTTCTTTATCCTTTTCTTACCTCATATGCTCATGTCTAAATCCCAGTGGATATTGTGCTATGCTATAGAAACAACATAAAAGGGCCCCATTAACCCAGTTTACGAAGTCAAGTATAATATGTAGTTGCTATGCAGCAAACTACTACCTGGTTTGCATACCATACCAGCTAGACACATGTTGGATGTTGGAACTACCTGAAGAACTTCATTTTCACTGTATCTATACCTCTTATTAAGATAAACCCCACTAGTGAATTCTTTCAACATGCAAGCTATCCACATCATCAATCCACTCAACAATCCACTATAAGTTGCAATTATAGCCAACTAGCACATAATTAAGATAGTTTCTCTTCATCCACTAAAATGCATATAGTTGTCCACAAAGATATATCAAATAATTCATCAAAACTAATTTAAGATAGTTTCATTCAATTATCCACAAAGATGTCTCAAATCATTCATCAAAATTAGTTCAAGATAGTTTCATTCGTATAACTATAAATATAAATAGTCTATTTTTAAAAATCGTCTGGTATACCCGCAGCACATGCGCGGGGTATCCACCTAGTATCTATGAATTCTGCAGAACAAGTGAGCAGAGTTCCTCCAAAGGTTCAAGAGCAACACAGCCCACCTCAACTCAAATATTGAGATTCAGCATCCGGTTTCCGATGGAAATTAGATGCAAGTACCAGGGTACTATACTGAGCACAATACTTTAGTACTGCATGCAGTAAGTCTGCTACTACTAGAGTACATGGGTTTGACCGATTAACCTCGATCTATCTATGATAAAACTTACAGAGGAGAGCAGAGCTGGTAGGCATGCGGTCTGAGGCTCCTGTTGTGTGTTGTCCATCCTGAGCACGTCGGAGCCTTGCCGGACAGACGGCGGCCAGGACAATGATCGGCTCGGACCTCGTCGACACGACGACGCTCACGGCAGCCGGCATGCCGTCGATCCGGGTGGGGGGTGGGAGACTACCGTGGACAGGGGAAACGGAGGAGCACTGACCCTGCTCTGTGCTCTGCATGGCGGCGCCGGAGGCTCGAGTGGGCGGTGGGCTGTGTCAATTGGGCGGTGGTCCACTTATAAGTCCGTATGTGTGGGCGACGGCCCAGGAAATAGCAGGCCGAGTGGATTTTGTTTTCAGTAACCAATGTGCAAAGGTTCGATGTTTTGGGGTGGGTTCTACAATGGGCCTTAACAAATATTTGTTTCTTATGTTTGGCACCTGCTTTCATCTGTCAGTCCAGAGTCGATGAAACCTGCTTTCATCTGTTCTTTGAGTGTCAGTTCAGTCAGTCCTGCTGGGCAAGCATCTCCATATGTTGGGATTTTAGTTTAAATCCAATAGACATGATACTTAAAGCAAAGGATGGATTCAACAACATTATCTTCAGAGAGGTTCTAATCAGTGCCTGCTGGTGCATATGGTGCTCGAGAAACAAAATCATATTTGATAATGTAGTGGCTTCGATCCAACAGTGGAAAATTTCGCTGAAGAAAGAGCTAGACTTAGCCTCGTTGAAGGCCAAGCCAGCGAAGAGGGAGAGGATTAGAGTTTGGAGAGATAGCCTAAACTAGACCAGTCTCTTTGTTTTAGGCCTGAGGCCTTGTAAACATTTTTTGTAACATTCTTTCATTTAATTAAAAAGGAAAAAAAAAGTAGGACGGGGACTCCCCGGCCGATTCGGTTAAAAAAAATGTTTGGCACCAAAAAAATGCTTGGGCCAAACATGTTTCTTTTAAAATGTGGGCCAAATATATAATCATTCAGTCATGGCTAGTTTACTACTCGCCCTCTGCTAAAAAGTGTTGGTGGCGCTCGGGCGTCCGTCCTAAGCATAGGACGCCCGAGCCTGGCCCACCAACCCCGCAACCGCACACACACGTTTTGGCCCCAACCTCCCGTCCTCGCGCCTCCTCTGCCCCCGCATCCGCTTGCACTGGCATGGATGCACCCCGCGTCCGCCGGCGGCCCGCACGGCCCCTGCTCCTCCCATCGACGCCGCAAACTCCAAAAACACTTGACCGCCCTCGTCCTCTGAAACAAAAAGGGGAAAATCCCAATGAAACAAAGAAAACATATAAGTGAAACAACAAATTAGATGGAAGTGAAACAAAAAAGAACATACAAGTGAAATAACAGATTAGAATGTGCAAAGTAGATTATCTGTTGAAGAACAATGAAACATGAAACCAAATTAAAGAGTACTGATGAAACGCCGAAAGCACAACTGGTGAAACAAAGTAAAAAAAAAAATATTGAAACGCCTAACCCGAGTGAACGAGCTGCCAAAAAACACAAAAAAATCCTGACCAAAAACACCTCTCCTACATCAAAGGGACGCATATTGCGACAAAGTCCACCACCCACTGAAACATCCCGAAAAACCACGTATATTATGAGAAACATTGAAAACAAAACATGTGAAACAACAAAAAATATGCTGCTGAAATAAAGCAACGTCATCTGATGAAACAAGAAAGGAGGGTGAATGGATGGAAAAAGGAGTGTTCGCCGGAACCCTAGGATGTCCGAGGAGTTTGAGTAGGAACAGAGAGAGAGAGAGAGAGAGAGAGAGAGAGAGAGAGAGAGAGAGAGAGAGAGAGGAGGAGGAGGAGGAGGAGGAGGAGGAGATAGGTTGCCTACCTCGGCCGAATACCGTCAGATCTGGTGGATTCGTGCTCGGCCTGCCGGATCCGACTTAGACGCCACCACCACCGCTGGAACCCCGCGGATCCGCGTCCCCAACCCTAGCTGGTTACCCGGAGATGGAGGAGGGCCCCAGCCGTCACCATGCGGATCCCGCCTTGGATCCGCCCGGATCCATCGTGACTCTGGGTGGATCCATGGTCGACGCCGCTGGATCCGGGCCGGCACCACCTCCATGGCCGGATGAGCCCCTGGAGTCCACCACCGCCCCCCACCGGAACCCTAGGTGGTCACCCTAGAGATGCGGAGAAGAGCAAGCGAAGGGAGACATAGGTCCTGTGTTCGTCACCGGACGGGGAGGAGGGGGGAGAAGGCGGCGCATGCTCGGCAAGCTCGACGGACGTCACAGATTGAGTGGAGGAGAGGCAATGTGAGAGTGGGGAGGAGCGGCTGGATAGACGCGGGCGGAAATGACGAGGTGGGGGGAAGCATGCGTGTAGTCAGGGGAGCGAAGTTTATCCGTGGTTTGATGGGCCGGCGTCAAGCCTAATGGGCCTGTCCTAAGCTTAGGTTCCGCGAAGCATTACCGTAAAAAAAAACTGCTCGCCCAGTTGTTGACAGACTTCAAACCACGGAACGACCATGTCGATGGTGGCAAGATACCATACCAGCAAGCAACTCGTACGGTGGTTGCCGGGGAATTTCGTGCTGATGAAGAACCAGTGATATCTTCTTTGTTTTTTTTTAAACTTTTTATGACATTTCTGGGAACTTCTCTTGATATATCTATTTAAAAACGAAATAACATGCTCCGGTTACGCAAAACATTATGGATGGCACTTTCAAATTCAAATAGAAATTACAAAGTGTTTGTACACAAGATGGCACTGAATTAGCTGCTGTCCACGCACTGTATTCTTGCGCAAAGGACTGATTTTCCTTGTGTTCTGGCCCAGTGAAACTTCAAAAGCCGGACGGATTGTTGGGGCAGTACACTGATGAAGAAAGCATGGGGAAAAAATGGGATTTTGCAATGCCCTTTTCCTTGTGATGTGAGGTACAAGAATGCTGTTTTACATCCACCGCAAGTGACCTGCGTGCCAGCTACTAACTGAATTAGCGTCGAGCGAGGCTTGTTACTTGAATTTGGGAATCATCACGCTCTCGCAAGTCATCTCTTGCGAATAGAAATAGCATGAGTGCCCATACATTCTGTTGTGCATACATAGCAACATCACGTGTATATACTCTCTATGTCTAGAGAGCGCACGTCTTATTACATTGTGGGACAAGAATAAAAAGTAGTTACTATGCCTTATATATTAGGACAGATGAAGTATATAGATACACCTCAATCATCTTGACATGATTTTGTAGCCAGTTATGAACAAAGAAGCTTTTCATTTGTATTGTTGAGATATTAGAGTGAACTAAATCCATAGAGTTGAAATTTCAATCAATACTACTGTACTACTAAAAAAGGGACAACTTTGGATTAAATAACACACACTTTTTTTAGCTTCATTGGGCCCATACTAGGTCGAGGAATAGCAAAGCGTGCAGTGTTAACTAGAATGATCCAATAGATTTTTAGCTCCATTGGGTCCTTACGAGGTCGAGGAATATCAAAGCGCGTGCAGTGTTACCTAGAATGAGCCAAGAGAAAGAGTAGGATCCGATCCACTATCTGTATACGTAGAAATAGGTGGCCATGACAGGCAAGAGTACCTAGCGACTGTCAAAATCAAATCGAACATTTTCCAATTTTTAGAGTTGAGATATTGGGGTCAACCAATGCCAATGGAGCCAAAGCTAACCTATTTTGATTGTGCTCTCTATCGATATAGATGTTAAGAGGATGGAATGTACATGAAAAAGCTTGACGAGTAGGACAGGAGCTACAGGGGCGTCGTCCTCCTTTGCGGCAACCACATCCATGAGGCCACGTTCAATGATACGGCCGTCCGCAGGGCTATCATGTAGAACTTTATGCTCGATGAACATGACCGCACTGCTTTCTCGTTTGTGCATCCGACGATGATCGTCAAGCGCAAGGACTACAACCACATCTTCGAGCACTACAACACTACCACCAGATAGCTGGCTAGTCCAAGCAACTATAAAAATCTATATAGTCAACTTTAAGTTTTACGATTCAAGTTGACTACACATTTTAAAAATTAAAATTCGGGAGTGGAAGCATGAACAGCAGGTTGCATTCGAGACAGGACATCTCACTCTGTACATTTTAAAAATTAAAATTGTAAAATCATTTGAGATGTACGATATCTCACTCTGTGTCTAGAGAAGTGTTACGATCCAGATTAAATCAACTGAAAACTGGAATTGGAGAGAATTAGGGATCGAGAAGCAAGAGTTCGGGAGTGGAAGCATGAACAGCAGGTTGCATTCGAGAACAGAGAAACGGTCACAGAGTTCAGGTTTTGCCCATGCCTTTCATCTCTACGCCACCGATCGGTTTATATACCACCGATGACTTACAGCAATTGCTAATACTCATGCCCAGTGGGCCTAAACTCCATACGGCCCAAGCAACACCTGACGCCTTCTCTATTGCCAGACGCCAAACAGTGTCCTGGTTAGCCTGTTGCTGTATTCAGTTCAGTCTTCTGGATGTCCTGCTTCTTCTTCTTCCTGACAAGAAGTTCAATAGTTTGGGGAAGAAATGTTTACCTGAGATTAAGATTGATGTCATCATCGGCGATTTTGAATTAAGAAACATTAGAAGACAATTTAAGATAATTTAACTTGTATCTTTTTATATTTTTGATAATTTTATTTATCTTAGGGCTCCGAGTGTACCTTTGGTCTGGCCTGTGTCCACGTTACGACCGTCACGACCTTCTCCTCCGGTGGGCTAACCAGGTCACGCACAGCGTCCTTAAGCCGGACATCAACACTCCATCATTGGACATCCTGGCGGCATGATCCGGAGAGATTTGGACGAGCCGGACCAAGTACAACATCCTCTCAAGCACGTCCATGGCGTGCTCGCACGCGTGACGGGCGCCGCAACGTACGTCTAGTCCATCCATCGAGATTAGCTAGTCTGACGCCTGTCCTCTCTGCACTGGTCGCCGCATCGACCCCCCATGAGTTCCGGCAGCAAGAGGCCGTGGCGCGGGGCAGGAGAACCCGCTGGGCGCACGCTACCCGAGGCTTTAGTACGTGTGCTGATGTCTGGGAGGCGGACGCGCGGACTACGTGGCATTCCTGTGCGCGTATAGTAGGGCTACAATGCGACCATGACTACCCAGGCTGCCTGCCTGGACTCGGAGAAGGGCGGCGCCGTCGTCGTCCTCAACTACCCGTCTCCATTGCTCTGCCCGTGCAAAACTATATGGGGTGGACATTGCCGCGGAATTCGCCCGCACTGTATACCACGCCACACACGCCTCGGTACGGTGCTTGGCGTCGACGTCACCATGACGCCCGATGAGCTGGCCTTCGGCACGGACATGAAGAAGCTGAGGTTTAGGTGATCGTCTCCGGGGTTGGTGCATGAATGGCAGCGTCGGTGTCCGTCGTCCGGTCCGACAAGAGACACAGAGATGAAGCCCGGCCGTATGAGTGGTTCCCATATAAACACGTCGTGTAGGGCACAAGTAGCATCTCGGAAAAGTTATACCATTGGAAGAGATATATAACTTTTTTTCTTCCTCTTTCTTATTACCAATCAAAGTGCAATACACAATTTGATAGTTTCAGACCACCATGAACGGCCTTTGTGGATTGCACAGATCATGCAATTGCTGAACGGATGTGCGGTCATCAGTTGCGAACTTGCGATGTGGCGGAAACACGCACTTGGCCTCACATTCATCCCTAGTGCCATAACATTTTGGCTGTGGAAACGAGGGACAGCAGTAGAGCTCTTTATTGTTCTGATGAATTAGCTGACAATATTGGTATTTGATATTGCTGCGCCTTGTTGCACTTCCAACAACGAGCTCCTCGTCAGCACGGCCTGATTGCCAGTTTGCTCATGAGGATGTAGTATATATGCATATATATGTAGAACCAATTAAAATATAAAAACTAGATGATGATGAGACAATTACATAGGGCAATGAATACAGAGAAGAACAACATAAGCATCAGGGCTCCAAACCTATCACCCATATCGGACTACGAATGATCTGATCGTGTCGTCACACAATCCTGCCATGACCTGTTGAAGGGTGCATCTATATATATAATTCACATGCAGACACAAATACCACATGGAATGGCATCATATTTGTTTTCTTGTCAATATCTGTATCTAGCTATATCTATAAATCTCTTTTCTTCTATATGTCTATCTCTATCTCTGTCCGGTATTTTCTCTTTCATTATCTCTTTATATATATATCTGTCTATCTATATCTCTATCTCTGTCTTAAATTGAAGCAAGATTTTTCATCTAATCAATCTCAAAATCTACAGAACTCATTGTAATTAAGGTATTTTCATCAGTATTGTATCATGTTGTAGAGCTCGATGAGTCCTAAAACTTTGATGCTTTGCGGATGCTTTGTCGAGGTCGTTTTGTTCCTTCTTCTAGCGGATACTTTGTCACCATCTCTGTTGGAGGTCGCCTCACTGCCACCACAGTTTCACTCACTGCTCTGTAAGCTACCACTATGTTGTTGTCTTTGTGTCACAGGTTCAATCTGTTAGGGGGGGCTGGTTGCCTGCCTCCATTATTCAGTGGTAGGGTAGCTGGCCCAGCGCCCAACTTGGTTAATCATTAATGGAGGTGGGCAACCTTAAGCAACCACATTAGTTATCGATTAACTAAGGCGGTCGCCTAAAAGCAACCGAGTCGATTGATTGATACTAACTGAGACAAGCGCTTAAGGTTGCCCACCTTGGTTTAGCGCACCATTATCAAAGGTGGACACACTACAAGGCCTGACTGTGCCAATACTGGCCGAGCCCGCCAGTCCATCTAAGGCCCACTAACAAAGAGTATATGAACAAATGAGGAAACCCTAGCCCACTCGCGCCCTCTCCTTTCTAGCTCTCACCCGTGTGACGGCGCCATATCCCTTCCTTAGACCTGCGCAAGTTCTATCGCCCCTTCCCTTCCTACACTGTGATGCCACCACTTCCCTTCCTCCACCGTGACGATGCCCCTCTCCCTTCCTCCCACCGTGGTGGGAGCTATCACCCTTCCTCCCATTGCAACAATGCCCCTCTCCCTTTCTCTCACCACGACGATGCCTCTCTCTCATAGCAAGGGGATAGTTGTGGCTAAGGGTGCGCGCTCACCCCGAGCCACCTTAGAACTACCTCTACCTCGGTGGGTGGCACCTCCACACATGGCGCCACCTACGCCTCAGTGGATCCAGTGGAGGGTGCAGGCGGATGCAAAAAAAAAAAAGAGCGCGCTGGTAGTGGCGAAGGCGAGGCAGATCTGGTGGACGGAGCAGTAGATCTAGTGGTGGGAGCTAGCGCCGCAGTTCATGTGAGCAAAAATGGCTCGCCAATGTGTTCTGTGCTTTTTTAATCCATTAACCGAGGAGGGCATTTGGAAGGTGGACCTTCGTTAATTGATTAAACGAGGTGGGCAAAGATACCTCCTCCATAGGTCTAGATTAACCATGACCTTTGGATGACATCGGATTGCGCTGCCTCGATTAATCTAAAAACAATATTTGGATCAGTAACGGCAGTTTTTGATGACATCGTTAATCTTGCTGCCCGTTGTGTTTTGGGACTGCTGTGGTAATCGTTGGATACTTGCGAGTCTTGTAACTCTAAAAAAAAACGTGCCTCATGGTATGCCAAGGAAAAAAACAATATTTGGATCAGTAACGGCAGTTTTAACACCACCGTAAATGGACATGAGGATTGCACGTACACATCATGCAATTGTTGAATGGATATGGGTTGTCATCCGTATGATTATAATGGTACCTTTTGGCGGTACAATTATCCCGGCCTAGTGTCATAACAAGAAGGAAGTTGATGCCAGCCACAGCAGTATACCTCTCTATTATTTTGATGAACCGTCTTACAACTTGTCAGATAAAGCCCCTTGCAGTGCATATTATGATTTTAGCAGCATCATCAGATTAATAATATTATGATTTTCGTACAAGACATCTGTAAAAAAAAATCGGCAACACTTTCGAGGATCTCACCGAAAGGCCAGATGTTGAAGCAAAAACAAGTATTGATAGATGGAACAAGTTCTTATTACAATCAATCTAAGCTCAGTACATGATTTAGAGATAAGTAGGGATAACAGTTTCTAGACCACCATAAATGGCCTTGACAATTGCACAGATCATGCAATCGCTGAAGGTGATCATCAGTTGCAGTTGGGAAGAAGATGACTCTGGCACTTGGCCTTACATTGATCCCTAGTGTTATAACATACAGGGCAGCGAATACAGCTCTCTATTGTGTGCATGAGCCACGCTCGCCACAGCAGTACAGCTCTCTATTGTGTGCATGAGCCACCATACAAGGATCAGGGGAAGGAACAGGTGGGTCCATTGCAGTTCCAGCAACGAGCTCTTCATAAGGATGACCTGATTGATGAGAACGTAGTATATCTAGAACCAATTAAAAGGTAAAATCCTACTTGATGATGACTTGATGAGACACTTACATTGGGCAACGAATACAAAGAGGAGCGACATATGCATCAGGGCTCCAAACCTATCACTTATATTCATATCGGACAGTGAGTGATCTGACGACCGCCCCCCTAACACAATCGTGCCTGTTGAATGGTGCATTTATATATATAATAATAATATTCAAATATGGACAAAATACGACAAGGAAAGATATCTTATTGTATGTTTTGCTGTCTATCTCTATCTCTGGAATCTGCAATGAATTCATTGTATAACATATTTAATAGACACTGTCTTTTCGCAACCGTTGGATCACAAGATAGTTGGTGCTTCCAATCACCCATATGTTGGCACAAAAATGCGTCCACTCCACACTTACCAGCCAGGTGGAGCGGAGCAAGAGCTGTACTCCGATCCCTGCGACTATCCCTTGACACAGGCCCTCGGTGTTGAAGTCGAGTCCGTGGCGTGCTAGTCAATTTGACCCTGAAATTGACAAGGCGAGATGTGGTCAGTAACACAAGGTGGAACATGTCGGTGTTGCTCCAGACAATTCATATACGGCTTGACAACCAACTTTAATGATCATTGACTAGAAAGTCAACAACCAGCATATATGGTAAGAAATCAGCAAATAACGGTATATGAGCAATTTAAAGCAAGATAGTCGATTCTAATCTAAGCACAACAATCTCAAGCATGGAGACCAGAAGATAGAACAAGTAGAACATTAATTCTAGCATGCTTGCATATAAGCATGTAAAGAGTGACTAGAACGGCTACTTTGGTGATCGAATAAGGCATAAATCCCTAAGCCGATCTAACTAGTCAATACATCATGTAAGGATCCGACACACGTTACAATAATCTAGATTAAGACCAATCAATCTACCAAACTACCAAATAGAATCTGATCGATCACAGTCAGTCACAGTATAAATCAATTTGAGAGCTAATAAACCAACTAATATATAAACAGACGCATGCGTGTGGTGTCACGGGTGAAAGCTCTTGCAATCGGCTAAAATAGCCGATGCTACATGTAACATGAATCTAGATGCATAACCAACCTTGCTAGCAAAACCTACCAACTAAAACTAGTTCGCTACATAGTCAGGAAGTCTCCCTAGAACAGATTAGCAAACTCTACTAGCCAAGCCAACTACACATCTAAAAACATGCAACATGTGACAACCGATCGATAGTATCTGGCCAATGAAAAGCACGGAAAATAATCGTCAAGATACAAGTAAGCATGATCGAGCACGGGAGACGATTGCATTCGAGAAGATATGAGGCCAAACCCTACCAATCTAGATCGGGCAAAGGATGATGTTCCAACAACTAAGCAATTATAGCACAGGAACAACATCGGTAACTTAATGAATCCACTACACTTTGTCATGGTCTAATAGAGCCGATAACTAGCGCATATCAACACATGGTAGGTGCCGGACAGTTAGCCGGGCCTTGTCAAGCAAAAATACGAGCCATGACGGTACTTACAGCCACCAGAGGTAGGTCGACGCCGATGCAGCCTAGCGTGAAGAAGAACTCGCCGAGATCTACGTTACTCCTACTCCTAAGGGTTTGGGGTGGCGTGAAGCCGGATTAATTGATTGATTGTTGAATGTACTTACAATAGCCGGGGCTTACATATTTATACCCAAGGCTTGATGGAGATCTAGTCAAATACAAACTGCTAAAAATATGTAAAGTATAAACTAAAATAAGCTAAGTTTAGATAACTCGGGATCCACGCTTCCTTCCGGTAGAATCTCATATACTCTGATGCTTCTAAAGCTTGCCCGAGTTGTTACCAAACTTGTCTTCGTTGGTCCTCATACTGCCTTCATTTTAGCCGATTCTGGTGGATAGCTGTTTCGGGTTTTAGCCGATCCTTTTCCTTCGGTCATAGTACTTGTATTTTGTACGCGTTCTGTTTCAGTCCAAATTTCGGCGCAAACACGGTATAGAGACAGATGGAAACACATTGATAGCACATTGATAACCACTTGAAATTTATTTTCATATATAAGCGGTACGTAACTTGGCCGGCCTGTCGCCCCTAAAAATAGGCATCATGGAAATAAATTCATGATTTTTTCAATAAAGTTATGTGAAGACTAGCTTTATATAATCATTTTATAGAGTTCAATGAGACCTAAAACTTTGTGTTGGAACTTTTTTCTTTTAAAATCGATTAGACCAAAAAATATGTTTTATCTTTCCATATTAGAAATTTTGAAGCTATACCTAATGGAGACACGTGGTGCACTAAAGTTGTAGTGCTCCATGAGATCTAAAAATGTTGATACCTATAACCTTTTTATTTAAAATCATCTAGGCTTAGTCATCAAATTTGATAGTATGATTATGAAAGCTCTCAATGTTTTTTAAAATTTTTAATCGGCTAGCCAATATTACCACTAATGGCTGATGGAAGGAGGGCTAGAGGTAGGAGATAACTATGGCAAAGGATGCTTTCTGTAATATTTACATTTTACATAGTGAGTCCATCCTCACTCACGTCTTGGAGGACTATGGATATGTATGTACATCGCGCTACTGCTCCGATTTGCTCAATCTTCTTTCCCTGCATCTCCTTCTCTGCTTCATCTCACTCCATGCCTGCTCAACCGTGTCCAACACAGCCGGCACCCTGATGGTTCCGAGTTGTGGGGGTACGTCAAGGTCCGGCCAGGTATGTACGTAGGACCCGCTAGTAGCCCTCGTCACATGATGTCAATACCTCTCTTCGTTTTCTCCATTGAAGTCCAAGCTGCTATATCGACCGGTGCTTCCTTCCAATAACTCGGTGTTGCCGTTGATGCTTGCTTGATCACAGAGGTGCACCTGTGTTTGTTTTGGTACTACAAGAACTCCCTGATGATATGGATCGTCTAGTCGGCTGTTCACGCAGGGTCGTCGGGCGTCAGGATTGTTAACTTCCAGGAGATCAGGCCGCTGGATATGAGCCTATAGCCACGGAACTGGACATGATGGCTCTAGAAGGCCGACCTCATCTTCTCGGTCAGTCACTTTCAGACAGGGATCTATCTATCTATCTACAAGAGAACACAACACTCGTACATGAATACTTGCATTAGATTCTTCTTCGTGAGTGGTTACTCGATCATTATATACACTGTACAACACAGCGGGCATCAGGTATAACTACGTGGAGAACATATATGAACGATAACAACAGCCTGCTCGTGAGAAGCAATAGGCAGCATTGCCTGGTCTTTTGAATATCTTCATCTCTGCCAACATTCAAAGAAAGAAATAGTCATTTTAAAGCTAGACTTTGAAAAGGCTTTTGATAGAATTGAACATAAGGTAATTCTGGATATTCTGGCTCATAAAGGTTTTGACAACAAATGGATCTCATGGATACAATCAATTCTCTGCTGTGGAACCTCATCTGTGCTTCTGAACAGTGTTCCTGGGAAAACCTTCCATTGAAGGAGGGGTGTTAGATATGGAGATCCCCTTTCTCCTCTCCTGTTTGTTCTGGCAGTTGATCTGTTACAATCCATTGTAAACAAGGTTCTACAACTTAACCTTCTAAAGCAGCCAATACCATCATCAAGTCACGACTTCTAAATCATCCAGTATGTTGATGACACTTTGATTATTCTTGAAGCCTCTGCCACTCAGCTCTTCTTCCTCAAGAGTGTCTTGCATTCCTTTAGCAACTCCACAGGGCTCAAAATCAACTACAACAAGTGAATGATGTTACCAATCAATGTCAGCTCTGAGAAATTAAATCTTCTGTCAAGAATCTTTGGGTGGCAAACTGGTTGTTTCCCCTTCGCATATCTGGGTCTGCCTATGGGACTCACCAGACTAAGAGTAGATGACTTCCTGCCATTGCTCAATAAGTGTGAAAAAGACTGAATTTTATATTTCTCCCTTCCTTAGTCAAGCGAGTAGATTAGAGCTCGCCAACTCAGTCTTGATTGCTTTGCCAACTTGCACAATGTGCTCAGTGATTCTACCTAAAATAGTGATAGCATAACTAGATAAATACAGAAGGCACTGCCTTTGGAGAGGGGCAAAGAACAATGAAAAGAAGGTTGCAAAGGCTTCTTGGCCTATCATCTTTACTTCAAAAGATCACATAGGTTTAGGGGTTCTCAATCTACAGACTCAAAATGAAGCACTCATTATGAAACATCTACATAAATTCTTCATGTGTAATCAAAAGGGCTCCTTTTGGTGGAGAGATGCATTGAAGTTGCTAGATAAATATAAGGGAATGACAAGTGCAGTAGTGTTCAGTGGTCAATCTAGTCAACTTTGGGATGATGTGTGGAATGGAAATGTAAGAAAACTTTCCTTTCCAGAATTACACTCCTTTACAAAAAAAAAAAAACAAATTACTTAGCCTTGCCACAACATATGCCAAGAAAAATTGGATTGAGCTCTTTAATTTACCTTTGTATGTTCAAGCTCACTCACAATTTCTAGAGTTCTAAGAAGAATTTCTCAATCTCAACTTGTCTGATCAAAATGATAACTAGGAATATATTTGGGGCACTTCCCAATATTCATCTTCAAAAGCCTACAAATAGCTATCAGGTTTCTCTCAAGTTGATACAATCTTTAAATCTCTCTGGAAGACCTCATGTCAAGGTAAACATTGATGAGTTTGCCATGTGTGCATTGAGAGATAAGTTTAGTACCAGGAATATGATAAGGAGAAGGGCGATGCACATTGATGATTTTCCATGTGTGCTGTGTCAGCAACAAGTAGAAGAGAGAGTTCAACATCTATTCTTTCAGTGTCAAAATTGTTGGTGGCTTCTGAACTTTCAGTGTAATGATCATCTGCCGGTTGCTCAAGTCTTCAAGCTTGGAATAGAAAAATCTTCTCATTGTTTAGTTTGCCTTGGACCATTTCATCCTCTTCTGTTGGGGAATCTAGATGGTCAGAAACGACGCAATCTTTAGAAATATTCAGCCCTGAGTGCTTGCCTGCAAAAAATATTTTTTAGATGAAGCTAAATTGCTATCTCACAGGATGAAATCAAGGTTGCTACCTAGTTTTGAATCATGGATTGCTCTCCATCTATAATTTTTTCCTTCTTCTTTGTTCCCTTTTTGGTCCCTTGACCTGTTTTCTTTTTTCTATTGTACTTGAACTATGTTTCTTGTTCCCTTTTTAATTGAATTCCAACAGTAAGAGCCCCTGGCTCCTCCTGATCATTCAAAAAAAGGCAGCAGGGGTAGGCAATCCTCGCTCATATCATAATACACATTATTTTGTAAAAAACAATGCTATGGGGCTAACAATTTAGGTTCAAATTTAGGTGTTGTTTTAATTTATCTTTCATAGTACCTGGGGTAGGTAGCCTACATACTTAATTAATTAAGGGATTGTATTTGAGGTCTCTTTGATAATGATAGACATGGTATTTTAAATGCAAACTTAGGTGTGGGTGGGTGGGTGTGCGGGTGTTGGGGGGGGGGGGGGGGGGTTACATTATGTATTTCACAATGGTAGAGATGCATGTTTTTCTGATTCATACCAACCTATTGTGGTTGTTAATATTCCTCTTTATATTAGGACTTGTGTCTGACACTATATAGATTGGCTGGTCTAAAAATTGAACACAAATGTTTTCTAGTTATTGGAAGATTTTTTTGGCATGACAATGGTAAAAAAATGGTAAACACAAAGCACACAGTAACATAGATAACATGGAATCAAAACTAGTGCAGATAGTTGGAACGAACATGCATAGAACTTTCCCATACTATTACCAAAAACGTTATTTAAGTCAATGATGGTTTTATTACAATCAAATGGACATGCGGATTGCTCAGATTATGCATCATATTGACTGCATGGGCAATAATCAGTTGCCATTATGAACGTAGCACTTGACCTGACACTCCTGAAAAGTTTGATAACATTTTTTTGGAATAAAATAGTAGCAGCAGTAGACCACTTTATTATTTTGGAGCTATGTGTCACAAAATCTAGTTCCGGTGAGCCTAAAAGCAGATCGGCTCTTTGCAGTTCCCACATCGATGTCCTCGTGAGGATGACCTGATAGATTATGTGTTCATGAGGATGTAGTATATTTTTGCATATCCACAATAAATTCAAAGATAGAGAGTAGCTGATGATGAGACACGTACATTGCACAAGAACTGCAAAGACAAGTAATATAAGTACCAAGCAGGCTCTGCATCTGTCACTCATATTCATATTGGACCATGAATGATCTGACCGTCGTGTCCTTGCACTAATTAAGATGCCTTGGGTTTTTAAGTGGCACATATATATATGTATGGATACCAATTGACTAATACCTCATGAAAAGGCATCAATTTAATTTATTTTGCTATCTATATCTATATCCTTCCTTTTCTATATGTATCCCTAACATTTCTCACTATCTCTATAATATCTATTTCTTCTCGGTATCTCTATCTTTTCTTCTGCATATCTATCTCTATCTTTTCTCATTCCCTATATATTACAATCTCTATCTTTACCTTTGAATCTCAAAATCTATAATGCCTCCTACTGAGGATTCCCATGTGCTATGACTAGTGGAGTATCATTAATTGTTCCCATTCATTCCTACATGAGTGATATGGTTAAGTCATACATGTAGATAAGTAATAAATTGTGACGACATAAGAGCTTAAATTTCCTTTTCTCATAGGATCGTCTTGTTGGCTATGTACGCAGGGCTCGTCGGGCGTCCTGATTGGTAATTTTGAGGAGATATCGGGCCGCTGGATGTGAACCTGCAGCCACGGAACTGTATATGATGGTTCCAGAAGGCCGACCTCATCTTCATGGCCAGTCACTATCAAATAGGGGATCAATCCATCTAACAGAGAACACAACACACATACATGCATACTTGCATTATTCCTCAATGTGAGTCGTTACTCGATCGTTATATACAGGACAACCCGATGTGGGCGCGTTGGGTATAGCTACGTACGTGGAGAACATGAACGACAACAACAGCCTGCTCGTGACAAGCGACTGGCTGCAGAGGTAGCCAGTCCTCACTCATATCATAATATACATTATTTTCTTAACAATGCCATGGGGTAGACAGTTTAAGTTCAAATTTTGGTGTTGTTTTAAGTTATCTTTTAGAGTGCTTGGGGTAGGTAGTCTAGATAATTAGAAGATTGTTTTGAAGCATCTTTGATAATGATAGATGTGGGCATTTTATTTAGATGCAAATTTTGGGGATTACATTATGTATTTCACTGGAGGAATTTTACAATGGTTGGAAAAAATGTGAGCCATCCATTTGATAAGATCTAACGGTATAAAAATAAGAGGTACCAATGTGAAAGTACCTAGAGGCACTAAATAGGTGGAGACAGTACCAAAATTGGGTGGGACAAGTACCAAAATAGGTGGGGCCATGTTTATTTTTATTTTTATTTTGGTTTTGGGTAACTGGTAATTTAGCATTTTCGTTGAAGGGCAAGAACGGATTTTCCCATCCTATTCCATGGCTCCAATCTCAGCCTCGCCGACGTCCACCGGTGCTGCCATCGCTGCAACGATCTCGCACGCGAAGAGCTGCTAGCACCGGGCACTTGAACCGGCCTCAGCGTTGAGGAGCAGGCGGCGGGCGCATGGTGAAGAGGAGACGTGGTTTGGGCCGGCGATGTCCAAGACAAAGGTGGAGGACGCGGACAGGGAGCCGCCGGCGCCGGCGTTCGACATTCTAAGCTTCTGCCCCTGGTCTGACACTCTGACCTATCGGCGCTGTTCGTCGGCGTCGGGTGAGGGGGCAGGGTGCACGGGTTCGTGGGCGAGCTGTGGCCGTGTTGGCCCCCGCAAGGACCGATCGAGCAGGGTCGTATCCGCCGCTACCGACCTGTGCAGTAGGCTTCCATGATGGCGAGATGCGACTTCATGGCCTGCTCGCACGTCGCAGCTCACCAGCAGCGTGCCTGATGCTGATGAACAAGTCAAGAGGACGCAAGGCAACGAACGGCAGCTGCATGGCGATGTGGACAAAGCAATTTATTCACTATACCGAAGTTGTGCCCCATGAGCAGTAGTGAGCGGCTGGTGCGCATGTCCCAGTAGGGAGGGTTACGCGATGATCATAATCGAGGTTACAGAAATACCCCCAATATTACAAGTTAGGTAAACAAAGAAAAAACATAGAAGTACCGGGAGGTACAAAGGTACTTTCTCAACCATTGTAAAATATCTCATTTCACTATGGTAGAGATGCATGTGTTTTTTTATTTGTACAAACGGATTGTTGGTTGTTAATATTTATTTTTATATTAGCAACGCCATAGATTGTCTTGTCTACCGAATTAAACATAAATGTTTCTAATTCTTGGAAGTTTTTTTTTCTACATGACGACGACTGTAAAAAAAAGGATAAAATAAAGCAAACATTATCATAAATAACATGAAACCAAAACAAGTGCAGATAGTTGGAACAAGCATATTATTACCAAACCTTGTGGAGTACATTATTTATGTTAACAATGATAGTTTTATTACAGTCAAATGGACCTGAGGACGATTGCTCAGATTATGCATCATTGACTGCATGTGCAATAATCATTTGCGATTATGAACGTAGCAATAGGCCTGACACTCCTGGAAAGTGTTAAAACATTTTTTTGGCTTTTGATACGAGCAGCAGTAGACTACTTTATTATTTTGGAGTTCTGTGTCACAAAATCCAGTTCCGGTGAGGCTAAAAGCAGCTCGCTTCCTTGCATTTCCAACATCGGTGTCCTCGTGAGGATGACCTGATAGATTATATGTGTTTATGAGGATGTAGTATATATATGAATATCAGTATATAATAAATTCAAAGATAAAGAGTAGCTAATGATGAGACACTTACATTGTGCAAGGAATACAAAGAGAAGCAATATAAGTACCAAGGCTCTGCATCTGTCACTCATATTCATATTTAACCTTGAATGATCTGACCATGTCCTTAAACTATCTTGCCTTGGGTTGTTAAGTGGCATATATATATGAATACCAAGACCAATACGTACATCATGAGAAGACATCAATTTAATTTATTTTGCTATCTATATCTATATCTATATCTATATCTATATCTATATCTATATCTATATCTATATCTATATCTATTCGTCTCCATATGTATCCCTAACCTTTCTCTTTGTCATCACTATCTCTGCAATATCTAGTTCTTTATATCTTTATCTTTTCTTTTGCATGTCATTCTCTATGCCTGTATTTTCTCTTTCTCTATCGCTATCTCGTTCTCTATTTCTTCTCATCTTTCTTCTTCTCTCTCTTTCTCTATCTCTATCTTCATTTCTTCTCATTCACTTTATATCTATCTCTAACACACCCGCCCATGTAGGAAGGAGAAGAGAGGGTCTATTTTCCGACAAAAATAGTTCTAAAGTCTTACAAGTAAATATATATATGTGACGCTGGCATAGACCTTCCATGCATCACCTAACAAGTTTAATATCCAAAAATACAGCTTTAGAGTTTTTGGACTTATGTGATACACTCTTATAAGTTCGAGAACTGTCGAGCAATTAACTCTTGCAAAAATATACTGATGAACGATGATGACATGCACAGTTTCTTGTGAAACCTTATAATAGCATCCGAACAAGCTCTTGATTGCAGACGATGCCATATATTTGTGGTAGAAGCCATCTCTTTTGCCGCTCATCATTTATAGTTGATTTTTATATGTATTGATTGTATTATGGTGATGAGTAAGCAAATGTACAATATGATGCAGTACAGTATCGTAATCAAATTGCACAGTATCATGGCACTGAGATTTGTATTTTTTTTATTTTTAATTTATTATCATAGACACACGTTTGTTCTGCATGTCTATGAAAATTGTAGTCCCACACATTTTGTAACATGCGTCTGTAGTATAATCTTATTGGCGTGTCTGTACATACGCATTATCAGAGACGTGCCAAAATGTGTCTGTGACGTCTCTAAAGGTACGTCTGCGATGACGTTTTTTAAAAGTGACTTGCCATCCACTTCTCAGTGGGGAAATATTTGTTCTACAGACCAATGGTGGCGAGCAATCGACAAATCACCAGGATTACCGGCAAAGGTGGTACTTTTGCTAACCATGTTAGTAGCATGAGAGATTTGGAAAGAGAGAAATGCGAGAATTTTCAATCGACGTCTCATAACATAACGGAAGCACTCATTGGCAAGATATAGGAAGAGGCGCGGCTATACTCTGGTGTGCAACAGGAGCCAAAAAAACTTTGTGAGATCATTCCTACCACCCTTGTTTAGGCTTAGTTTTGTTTCCTTGAGCCGTTTTGCTCTTTCTTGTAAAGTTTTTTTATACAATGTTAGTTTTCATTCTTTATCAACGTTAACACAGTGTATATATTGTAGGACATGGAAATGCATCGCATATATTTTGTTATCTATCTCAATTTCTTTTTTTCTGCTGTCTCTATCTTTTCTGTTTCTCTAATGATCTGTTTTTATTTCTTCTCATCTTTTTCATTCACTATCTCTATCTCTGCCTTAAATTCAAGCTAGGTTTTGACCTATTGAATCTAAAATCTACAATGAATTCATTGTAATGTATTTCAAAAATTAGATGTAAATTTTACCCAATTATACATTCAATTATGGCTTTCAATATAGGTTGGACCCGCATGCTTGTGTACTAATGTTCTTAAAAGGTGACGAGAGGTGGTTGAAAAGGTCTTACACAACAAATTTTTGACAAACTAACATGTTGCTCAGCGCTTGGTTTTACAACCAAGTGATCAACATGATGATGATCTACAAAGAGACAAAAGGCCAAGAGCCGGTTCCTGAGGCAAACAACGATCAAAATGTAGGGCTAGGGTGTGTCTTGGGCGTATACGCTGGCCCCGCTGGTCGAAGAACCTTTCCTTGATCAGCACTTCCTCGACGTGCAGTGGTGTCAGGGAACTCTTGCGCGCCATGGTCTTAGGCCCTGGGACAATTTCAATTGCGCCCAATTTCGACAATGAAGGTAGTCCACACGACAAGGGTCGAGGATGGGGCCACCACTGGCATTGGTTTGGAGGTGCAGTGCATTTTCTGTTTGACGGAATTCAGCAAGAGAAACCCTTGTTTATTTTTTTTTGTATTTTTTTCGCAGACGAAGTCAGCATCGCATTTGGATGGCAGGAAATAGGAACGTTGCCCATTGTTGCCAAACCTGATCGGTCGATCGAGTTCACTGCGCACACCATAACATGCTGCAGCGAGTTGATTAGCATGTGGAATTAAGTTGTGTCGCGCTAGCTATTGAAGGACGCCATTGTTGTCGGGGCTACCTCGAAGACATAAATTGATATGATGGAAGGTTTTTGTTGAGAATAAATCCGTAGAACTTTTAATAATGGGACTACCTAGCAAGCCTTGAGAATAAATCCGTAGAACTTTTAATAATGGGACTACCTAGCAAGCCAAACAACACATAAAGGGTAACAACATCAAAATAAAATTGTTAGATGGGGTGTGTGTGTGTGTTGGGGGGAGGGGAGGGTAGGCATGACCCCTGCCAACCCCTGGCGATCCTATCCTACCTTTGCAACTGTAGCAGAGCTTGCGAATGAAATGAAATTTATCTAGGCGATGAGGCTTGCTGGTAGCCAAGAGAAGGGAAACAACTGAGATGGACCAATGGAAGGAAGAGATGATGTGGCTCTGAGGTGGACCAATAGAGGATTTCGGGGTGGGACGTGTCCCAAACCAGCATCCAGGAAGCTCGTCCCGTTTAAAGAGGAGAATGCGAGCGCAACGAACTCATAAATGAACTGTTCTCAATGAAAGTGATTGGTCGTCACCTTCCATCCACACGCCAACTTCTTATGCGTATCAGATTCAGCTGGAATGTACGGGTTCTTTTGCCGGTCACATAAAAAATTACTCGCATTTGACAGTCACATAAAATTTACTCAAATGGGCTCTAATCCAAATGCGACATTAAACCTATCAGGTCCATGAATCATAGAATTTGTGAAAGTAGTGATAGATCGTCACACGCCGTCCACATCCAATTTCAGAAGAGTTGGGAGACTTGAGGTGGCGCATGTGGTGGAGGATTCTGTTCGTCTTGCTTCCAATTCGGTTCCGTGTGTGTATGGACCCTGGTAGGAAAGATTTTTTAATCTAGTTTTTTTAATAAATTTATTTGAGATATAAATATTGGAGGTGTTTTCTATAGATCGAGTTAAACTTATGGTACAAAAACAAAAAATAACTGCTAATTTGGGACAGTGGAGTATATGACAAATTTCTTTAGGCCTTATTTAGATGTACATGTATTTACCTCAAATATATATGACAATTTGGCTTTGTTTAAATGCAAATATATGTGCCTCATATGCATTAGAGTAGATTAAAGTGAAACTTAGTTTAAGTCCACTTCAACACATATGTGAGTTGAGATAAATGTCCAAACAAACCACTAACTAATCAGTTTATTATACATAACAATATACAACATGGTAATAATCAAATAGATAGAGCACACAAAGATTAGTCACTTCTAGCTTATCAGGTACTACATATATAATTATTAGGGTGCTCTATCTAAGCGTCCTCCTCACCAGATCTGGTCATGGTCGGCCTCTTACCGGGAGACGTAGAGGTCTTGCTGCGGTGGCACGTGGACAGGAAAGTGGTGGTGGTCACACCAGTAGATGGAGGTGCTCGAGGTGGCGCGCGGCCCGCCTCCTCGCTGGATCTAGGCACCGGGAGAAGGAGCGGTGGTGAGAGTTGGTGGGAGGGAGAGGGGCGGGAAATGGAGTCGTGAGGGTGAGAGGAGTCGTGTGAGTGCTCTTTGGCGGAGAGAGAGAGAAGTCGTAAGGGTGGGAAGAGTGAGTAGCGAGCGACTGGGTGTGAGGGAGTGAGGATGGTATAGGGTTTCATCTCATGTATATATAAAGTAATATTATTTTCTAGGTGTTGGGGTGTAGACAGAGGAGAGAGAAGTGTAGCGAAGGGTGAGGGTGAGAGAAGTTAGGGTTTGTATGTGGGTTGGCTGGGCTCGACCTTGCTTGCAAAGATTAAGAAGCCCACCATTGTATATTTTCAATGCATGTGTTAGACCTACATGTTCTTGCATCAGTTTTAGTTAAAATTTGGTAAGGTGGTGAAATAATATAGTAAAGAAACTAATGCAAATTAGATGAAGCTACAACATACCGCAAAATAAAAGAAACAAAATATAGACGCCTGATTTTTTTAATAGGTTGAAAAATTGCATTTGGTGAGGGTGGCATGGATAGATTGCATAAATGGATTGAGGGTTGATGTGGTATTTAGTATAAAAGATAGCTTGCATGTTGACATGATAGAAATTTAGTGAGGTTTTTGGTTTTAAAAGATATAGATATAGATATAGATATAGATATAGATATAGATATAGATATAGATATAGATATAGATATAGATATAGATATAGATATAGTTAGATACCAAGTGTCCACTAATCTCCTATATATACTCAAGCGGTGGAGCCAGGAAAGGTAGGAAGAAGAAGGTGGTAGATAAGAGAAGAGGTGCTGCACATTAATTTACCAAGGTTAGTCCTATTTTTCTCTTACAAATACCGGGTTCTATTTTATGTAGGCGAGATTGGTGTTGGAGCCAGGTAGCACCAGTTAGTTGCATTCGATCGTTCACTGGTCCACCAAGGCTTTGGTCGCAAATGAAAAAAAAATCAAGTACAAACATTTTGTCGAGCTTCTCTACTATTTTAATATATTTTTTCGTCTTCCGGTGTGCAAATCATAATAGTTTGGATGATTGGGTGGGCTTGCCCTGTATGAGCTTGTGTCATTGTTTGGATGGGAGGAACTTGTGCGAATCCAAGAGACCGTTCAAAGGCTCACAAGTGGGCCAAGTACCCGAGAGATGCTTATGTGTGTCCCTGGGTGGTTAATTAGATGGATAACTCAATCTGGACTTAGCTGGATCATTTTGATCTACTGGAGTTCTTTTAGCAACATTCTATAAGCTCTACCCGATTTAAACATGGCATTATAGTAATACAAAAAATAAAAAGGAAAGCTATAAATGCGTTGGATTTACGAGAACCTCAGCTAACAGTGAGCTAGCTGCCAATTTTACTTGAATCTTTGACTGGATATGATGTAGCGAACGGACCAGCTACCAGTGTTTTACCGTACCGACTATATATATACCCTATATTGAGCTGGTTAGCTACTAGCTAACTGTTAGCTCTACTGATTCTGTGATTCAAACGGCACCTTAGACTCCATTCGTTTTTTTGGCTCTTGCTCTGGACAGCAATGCATAGCGAGAAGAAACGGTGGCAGACGGAGTGTGGGTCTCACTTAGTCACCTCCGAACTCGAAGAACCATGCCGGCTTGGGAGTGTCCAGAGAATTTATTTTTGGTTGACTGATGCAATTTTAAGAAAACCACCATGCATTAATGCTTCAACAGAGGAAGGACACACATATGATGCCGTCTGTATTAATCGATTTAAAGAGGTGATAATAGCTGGGTTGCCTCTCAATATGGCCTACTAACAGTGACCATTTGACAGAGGCCTACCCATCTCTGTAAATGAAAATCGTTCACCTCTTAAATTACTTTTCATAGTGTTATCTATCAAATGGCTCTATCCTAGCATGGGTGGGACAATTTTATTAACTCCAGAAGTTCAAGAGAATTTCCAAAATACTTGCTATGTCTGGTGGTTATTAATCGATCCTAGTAGTAAACCCAGCGCTAAAATGGAGTACGCGCCAAGCTTGAAGCGCGCTCATGAGATGACATGTTTTTAAGCTTACAGTGGAGTGCAAATTCTCTGGACTGTAGAATTTCCAACACCTTGTTTATTAAGCTTGCGTCGGTGTCGGAGCCCAAGCAGTCACCAGCTTCAGCAGGCCCTGATCGAGTCCATCAGGGATTGTGGCACATGAGATAGACAACAAACTGTAACTAGCTAGCTCTCAATATCAGATGGCTGAAAATGTATTTGATGAAGGTCTATAGAATGTGTACAGAAATTGCTCGGTTGTATTGTAGCACTAGCAACATAATTTGCACAGTCATAGCAAGGTCCAACCATCGGTTACCATTCTTCACCGAAGCCACACTCATAGCAGCCTGGGAGCTCTGGAAAGTCCGAAATGATAAAGTCTTTGCAAGGCATGATCCAACTTTAGCACTTTGGTGGTCAAATTTTAAGAGTGTCTTCTACAATCTGTAAGATTTAAAGATGATCTTAGATCATCCTTTTGCGTTTGGTTAGATGCATTTAGCTAAAAACCTTTGTAAGTATGTCCTGTACTCTCTTTTTTAAATGAATTATAAAAGGAACTGTGGGGATCTCCCCCACAGTTTTTTTTGTGTCAAAAAAAACATAATTTGCACACACTATACTAAGGTAGTTTCATCATATGAATAAATGGTAACAAAAACAGATACCACATTGACACAGTAGTACATATGGACAAGCAAGGAGTACTCATGGCAGTGGCGGAGCCAGAAACTGAAGATAGGGGGGGCCAATTTGCCTATGTAGTAGAGAAATTAGTCTAACTTACTAATTATATAATCAGGCCACGGAGTTTTAGGTATCCAAATCATCCATTTTGTTCATGAAGACCATCACGTTCTAAGATGAATATATTATAGCAATACGAGCATATGCTCAAAAGATGAATATATTATATATGCATATATATACATTCAATCAGCCACTTATAGTATATATATAGCCTATCAATTTTAGTCTAGATGAAAAAAAGAAGAAGAAACAATAAGAAATCAAACATAGATGTATGACTGTATGCCTGTTGCCTGTACATAGGAAGAGGCCAGATTAGATATGTCACGGTAGATGCCGTGCTGTCCAGGCACAGCTGACGCTAGCCGCTCCGGCCGTCCACTCGCCGCTGCGCCTCGCAGCAAGAAGGCAGCCGGGTGAGGGATGAGAGTCTCGTATCCTAGAATTGCAGCTTGCGAGAGTTCCGATGGTTGGGTGCTGCAGCATGCAGTGCGATTTGGGCTGAACAGAACGTGGCTTCCTTCGACAAAACATGGAGGCAAGGGGGGGCCATGGCCCAGCATGGCCCCAACGTAGCTCCGCCAGTGACTCATGGGCGCAGATAATTCAATGGCTTTGGGAGTTCCCATGATTAGCATAGATGACGAGGGGTTTGGGACATAAAATGGTCGAGGATGAATTAAGAATAGTTATGTACAAACTAAAAAATAGATTATTTACAAATTAGAACTACATGAAACTAGCTAGTTGTTTCAATAGCTTCACGCCAATATGTACTACCCCGGCATCCATTGCCTTCAACCATCTGAACTACTACACCACCTTACTTTTTTTTTAGATAATGGATAATACAATATCCGGCCTCTACATCCAAGGATGTAAGCAAGTTAAATTTATTGGCATCGGTGGTTCTTTCTCTAAGTGGATTGTAGAATGTAATAAAATAAAATATATTGTTTGCAAGGACTCATATAATGTTGTAAGCAGGGGAGTGATCTGGTGAATGGCGGCACACTGATCCCTCCAACAAATTGTAAAATCCCTCATAATAATCCTTGAAAAAATGAAGAAGTTGTTGGTGTGTGTTCATTCTGTGCTAGTCATCATATTGTAAACTGGTGGTTACTAGTCTTTATTAACTTGTTGCAAATATGCTTTGTTTTCCATTACTAATCATATATATGGTCTCAGGTGTTCGCAATTCAAACATCAGTAATATTAGGCATTCATAATAAGTATAGAAATGGCATGGAACAAAAAAGTTGGTGAAATTTATTACCTTCTCTTTTAGCCCGTCAAGGAACAAAATTTCTCACCACTAGCATGTGACATCTCGGTGTGTGGTGTCCGTATATACAGAAGAAGACAGCGGTTTTGACAGCTTTTTATTGCTTCAAGTTAGCCATTATGCGTTACTAATAAATAGATCGACAAACTATTTTGGATCCAATAATACATTATATTAATTAACTTACAGATATAGTTCAGGGCGAGCCCTTTAGCTGTATAGTTCCCTTCTTTGTATATTGTGTTCCTTTTCGCTAGTCTTCTTTGTCCTTCTCCATTTCAACCAAGTAGACTCATACAACAAATTTCCCTGCCAGAAAGGAGGCCATGTCTCCGTCTCGCATATCGTTGATGCAACAGCTCGCGATTTTGAAGCAATCCGGAGGACAAACTATGGAGGTACGCCTATGAATTTTCTTTTGGGAGTACGCCTATGATGAATTAATTAGAGAACAGGGTATAGAGTATATAGTTAGTTATTTTACTAGATCTGTCAATGAATAACCAGTAGATGCTTTCTTTTCCATAGATCGATTGAGTATTTGTTATTGATGCTTGGGACTCAAATTTTCCCCATCACCACTCTCGATCTCTGCCCTAACGAGAGACATACCTCAGACCACATATATATATGTTCTACTTTTGGTGTCTATTTCGATCGATCCATCGCCCTAAGTCACACGATCGAGTTCCAGTTCGAGAATTGTTGGCTGCTTCAAGAGCAAGCTCACCCACACCCTGGACTGATTCGATCGCTTGGTTCCAGCAACAATTTCTATGGGCGCATGGAAGAACTGTCGTCTCATGCGTAAACTAGTCCAAATAAGCGTGGGGTTCCCCCTGACCAGCGTGAGTCCGACCTTAGGATCCTCAAAAACGCCCTTGATCAATTGAAAATGCTCTCCGACCCGTGAGTCTGCTGTGAATGGGCTTCAAAGCTCCATGTGAGGGCTGCTAGCTGTGCGCATGGTTTTTTATTGGGATGATAACTCTCGCTTCTTCCACTCACTGGCCGAAAATGGCGCAACTTCATCCAAATCCTCGAAGCTGAGGGCATCGTGCACACCACCACCCGTAGCAAAAGGAAAAATCCAGTCTCTTGGGACTTTCACTTATGTTATCTATGCCCCGATCTCACTGTGCCTGGACATGATCTCTGAAGACCATGTTTGATGGAAGAAATTCCCAATGCTCTCTGCTATGAACACAAATGTTAGCCATGGCCCAGATGAGTCCGGTGGTCTCTCTATGCTATGGGCAATCTGGTCTTCTATAAAAAACGCTATCACACTACACTTCATTGAAACCTGCTCCCATGGCACACCTTGAATCTGGATGGGCTGAATCGCATGTTCCTAGTCCTTCTCAATAAAAAAGATGGCACAAACACACTGCAGATGCCTTCAGACCCATGCATCTCCCTTCAAAATTGCCCCATGAAACTATCCACCAAAGTTCTCGCTAACCACGGCTTCCACTGCTCATCAAACCAAACTTTTGTTCATTGGCGGAATATCGTTGTGCACTTCGTTTATGCTGCAAACCTACTGAACTGTTGTCATATATAGGTGACGTGCTCCCAATATAAGCTCCACTTAAGAAGGCCTTCAATTACATATGGACACTAGAGTAGCATTGATGCCATCCTCTAGGCACCTGCCTCTGATTCTAGCTGGAGAGGTTGGATCTCTGGTTTCCTCAACACCGGCAGAACCGTGGTTCTACTTAACGGGATCCCTAGTTATTGGTTTCATTGCAAACAAAATTAAAAGGGGATCATATCTCGATCTATCTATTTATTGTCATGCACACACCGGCTCTATGCCACCCAATTGACCTATCTCTGCCTTGCCCCGTTCTCCAGTGTATATGCAGATGAGACCAAGGTTTTTTTTACCGACCGGTCGGACAAAACCGGTGCCCTCCGGTTCCGGTTTACCGGTCCAGTTTACCGGTAACCGGCCGGAAACTGGTTGTTTTTGAATTTGAATTCAAACGCCGTAGTGGTTCGGTTAGCGGCCGGTAAGCCGAGCGGTTTGGTCCGGTTACCGACCGGTTTGAGCGGTTTACCGCTCGGTTTGAGCGGTTTTTTCAAAATTCAAATTTATTTTTTAAAAAAATCCTAAAAAATTCCTAAAAATACTTCATGGTTTATAGAATCCAATGATGTCAAAATTTTTCAAATTTGAGTGCGTTTAGTATATTTTTCGACCTTCATGATTTAATGGGCCGGCTGTGTATTTTTCTTTTTCTTTTTTTTCAAACTTCTAAAAGTCTAAATAAATACTAAACGAACTCAAATTCGAAAAAATTTTACACCATTGGCTTCTATAAATCATGAACTATATTTAGGAATTTTTTTCAGCATTTTTTTTTCAAATTTTCAATTTAAATTTGGGCCTTACCGAACCGGACCGAATCCATCGGTCCGGCCCGGTAAGGCCGGTTACCGTGGTAAACCGCGGTTTACCGACCGGTAAGAAAAACCTTGGATGAGACACTCATTCTTGGGGACGGAGGTATCCATGCCATTAGTACTCTGAGCGACACTCCTTGGTCTTTGTCCTGGTCCATGGATCTTACAATCAACTTCCGTAAATCGATGTTCATTCCTATGAAAATCGAGGAGTCAGAGGCCTTGTCCATTATCTCATGTCGCACATACCTGACCTTCCTTTATCCCCATATAAAGTGAGGGTTATTTACAACCAAACATTTAAACGCCTCAAATCCTTTGATAGATACCTTGCCAAGTGCAAGTCCAGGCTTGGAGAGTGGAGATAAACAGTCAACACAGTTCTAGGGAGTCTTCCTATCCATTACATGCTTTCTATGATACTCCCTAAAGACTGCCAGATATGCCATTGATATATAGAAGACATGGGAGTTCCTCTGGAACGGGGACGACAAAGGCCATGTGGATCAAATTGCGTCATCACTTGGGACCGAGTCTGCCAGCCCAACGAAGGTGGTGGACTTTGGGATCTAGCTTTAGAAGATCAAAATCATTGTCTTCTGATGAAATTCGTTCACAAATTCCATGGCACTGACATTCTCAAATGGATAAGGTGTTGATCTAGTCGATCAGTCATATGAATCCTTCCTTGCTTAGATCATTTGGGAAGAGTTGCCTCACTGTAAGGTGCTAACCAAGGTTCATGCTAGTGATGGGTTAACCACCTATTTTTTGCTTAATAATTGCCTTGCACCTGGCTTCATTGCTGACATATACCCTGCCTTGTTCTTAAACTCCATCAAGCCCAACAAAAATGTCTATGAGGCTCTCGCTTTTGGTCTTCACATCCCTCTCATGCCCCACTTTACTGCTGCTGCTGTTGCTGACTGGCAAGACCTGAATCTAGCCCTTGCCTCTATGAACCAGAACCACAAAAGTCTCCTAACCTCAGGGTGATGGATTCTCCACCATTCCATGCTTTCTCTAACCGATGTGCCTACTGACTGATGCAGGACAATATCCCGGAACTTCCTGTGACTCAATAAATTTTAGGGCTACAACCTGCTACATGGGCAATTCTCTACTTATAAGAATATGCAATCTCTTGAGGATCCACACTGCTTGCACTTCTCTGGAACCCCTGAAACCGGTGATCATATATCTTTATCTCTCCGCCGCACTCACATCAAAGTTTAGGAGATCTTGGGGAATTATAGTCCGGCCAAGGGATACCAGTCCTGCCCTGGGCTTAGTTCGTTGCTAAACCTTCCCGAATAGGTAGGACTGGACATGATTCCACTGGTGTTGCGGAAGAACTAGATCATAAGGAACAATATGGTCTTTGATGTTCTAGATCACCAGGAAAGGAAGTTGATCGAGAGAGACACTTCAAGGGGAAGAACAAGTTTTTTTAACTGTGGAAGGACTTCTATGTAACTTTATTTTCTTGATCTTTTTTTTTTCTACCTCTCTTTATCTTTGTTCCAATGCCCCCACTCTCCCGGTATGCCACGGATGATTTTTGTATTCAGGGGCAAAACCAAGAAAAATGGTCGCTAGGCTCGGTGCTCGTAGTACTATGTATGAACTTGATTGAGATAATATATCTTCATGCATAACATCAAATATAACAATAATAACTACATATTGTGACAAGAATGCTTTTTTACAAATCACAACAATAGTTACCTCTTATTGTGCCCCTCGATGAACATTTGGAACTTTTCTAGGAATTACCGTACACTTCATGGTCTTGTTTATCTATACATAGCAGATCTCTAGTTGTAGCATCCATGAATTTATTAAATGGATGCTACTCTAAACATGTGATGGAAGACTCATATGTTGCACGTAATTGCTGATGATACTATTTGTGGCACACGAGTTTTTAAATTGTCTAAAAAATTCTCTCATATGGTGTAGTAGTATATATCACATTTGTTGAACATTTTTATTTCTGTTATATATATCCTTCTCATTTTCCTTGTGTTGTATACAGAACATGAATGCAACCGATGAAGAGTTCATTATTGAGCCCTTGACTACAGCGAAACTGGAGGAACCAGTGATATGCACACCCCAAAAAATTTTGTTCCATCCAGCATATAATGGTGGATGGAAGGTTGTCAACCGCTTGCGGCCAGATGGATCCGGAAGAGCCGATTCAGTAATGACTCATTCCTTAGTGTTTTACATGATATTATCGATTTCCATTTTATATGAAATATATTTTTCATGTTTTGTCATTTGTTTGATGTTGTCATCTCTCCTTTCCTAATAGTTTACAAGAAAAATTATTAATATCTGAATGTCTCAAAATGGAATATGGGGTCTTATATTTTGTTTCCGGTATCCAGGAATAATTTACTCAGCATTGATTTAACAATATCGTACTTCTTTTTGAGATTTATACATTCTGATCGAAGAACCTAAACTTGTCACTGCAAGTTATGCTATTATAACTAAGATCTTCTTGATGTTATACTTTAGTTATGCTATTTTACTAGCTAGTCTGATCATTATCACAAAGGCACCGGCAAGTTTCAATTTTTGATGTTGTCTCGCCAATCTAATTTACTACTACCACGAACAGACACTGCAATACATGTGTATATTTTGTCGATGTTTCTATTCTGCTGTAGTTTTATATATAAATTTGAAAATTTTATAACTATACGAAACATATTATTAATCTTATGTGGAGGAATTAAAACATTTTCTTATGTGGAGGAATTAAAACATTTTTTGTTACAATGCCGACTATTCTATGAGCATATATTAGCTGCAGTGTTGTCAGACTATTTTTAGACAATTCATGTTCTTAACTATTGTGTACATCTATGGTTCTGTTTTGTAGACATACATTCATAAAACTCATGGCAGATTTCGCTCCCAGAAAAGAGTTCTTAATCTTCTCAATTCTCTATTGGAAAAAGAAAAGGTAATAAAAGTTCTCTGAACAAACTAATTAAACTACCGTATGTATAGTTTAATTACTCCTTTGAACTATATATGCTGGCCTTGCCACGTCTGTTTTTAGGGCTTTTCTTTTTGCTAAATTAGTTGGATACAACGAAATATGATCAAATTATGTTCCTTTGCAGGAGTCAGCTGATCCGGCTAAGCAGGGTTCTGGTATGGAATTAGGCTATTTTGAAATTTAATTTCATTCGTTCTTCGCTTCATGTATACTATTGTTTGCAATATCTTACCCCACTTATGAAAGTAATATATTGTTGTGTCTAAGACAAGATATATACGATGGGATTTCATAAAATATTTCTATTTGCATGTTGATTTTATATGTGTACGTGTGAAAGAACATTTTTAACCACCCGCCAACATAAATTCTGAACAATGCACTAGTGCATGAATTATAGAATTTTAAATTTTATTTATCTTCTAGTACATATTTTTTTGGAAGAAACTAGGTGGATTCAGAAATTGGTGATGGGATACCAGCTCTTAGGTATGATTCCCATCGGCCAATGTTGGTACCTAGGTTTTTGGACATGCACCATTTCTTGCATCCCCAAGATGCCATATATATATATATATAGGAAGGTAACCAGAATGCTTCCTTGTGCCACTCGATAGATGAAGTTCCCTTCGAAGAAGATCGGCAACATGGCAACGATGTGTGTTCGGAGATGGCCGGGGTGTCGAAGATCATCACTCCCACACACTGGCGGCGGCATAGCAGAAGGATAGGGCTTCGCACATCCATTCCATCATAGAGTAATGCCAGCGACACCCTGGCTCCCAGCTAGGCAACCATGAGTGAGGGAGGGGTCCTTGTGGTAAGCGTCGATGTCCCTAGATCGGGCTAGGAAGCCGGGTGTGCATGCGACATGTTGACAGAAGAACCAATCATGGCAGAGGTAGGGTGGTGGGTGAGTGATGTGAGGTAGAGGTTTGGCGCAAAGGTTGGAGGACGAGTTGCAAGAAGAGGACTTGGGGACATGGTGGAAGTGGCGAACTTGAGATTGCTCTCAAAATTTGTGGCCAATATAGTGCCATGTCGTGCATTTCGCTGGATTTCTGCACTTGATAAATGATTAGAGGCAACTACAACAATAGCACTGTTGTTTGGGCGCCATGATGCACTTATAGGGCACGGTGGAGACATGGTTGTCAACTTTCCTATATGAGATCCGGCGAGTGACAAGCAGCAAACTTAGATAGCAGGAGGTGAAGCTTGATTTATGTGACGTGGATGGGGAGGCCATTGGTGCCGCAGTGAGAGGTGGTCATACATAATATTTTTAAGAACAGGATCGAAGTCTTTCCTGGGATCACAAAAAAAAAAAAAAATCAAAATACGTATTTCTATACAGCAATATATTGATTGGAATATGATATTATACATACTTCATCAAAATATAAAATGTGCAGGTGCTAGTCAGCAAGCTCGTGGCGGGATCGGTGGTTCATCAAGTGCTACTCCATTGGCTGAAGGAAAACCTTCTTCAGGTATGTGAAGCTTTAAGTAAATTCATATTATTTTTAGGGGAAATAATACTCACTACCTATAAAAAATTGCAGTTACCAATCAGTCAGCTGAAGGAAGTAGTGCTCCATCTGCTATAGTAATTGAATAGCTGGAATGAGCAATGAATCATGTTGGTGGAAGTTGTGCTGCTCATGAATAATTAGCTAAACTTTTTGTTATATAAGATTCATGTGCACTGGAGAGCTCATTTGAGGGCCTAAGAATTATTATGCTGTCTGTATGAAGATATATATTTCCCAGTATTGTGGTTGTGTGTCGACTCTTGAATGCTAATAATACTTCAACCAGAATTAATTTTGTGTGAAACATTTAACCTTTGTGTTATCTAATACTCAAGTCGATCATCATGTGCACTGCTGATATTGTTTTTAGGATCAGTGCTGTAGATGTTGTTTCTGTGTTGTGCTATATATATAGGTAACGTTACATTTTTCGTTTCTGAGTACACTCACAGCAGTAGTCACGGGAGTATGCTACAGCTAGGAAGGTCCTCAAGCCCCAGCCATCATATTTTAGTAGTGTTTTCAGTTTTCACATGTCCCACCTCAACTCAAAGGCCTAGGCACGACCAGTTTTATTCACATATCCACAACAAAGCCTCCACCCTCAACTTCAGCTTGGGTAGAGACTATTGAAGTCATCATCCTAGGCCACCACGGCAACCACCAATAATCCATCAAACACCATGCTGCCGCTCTAAACTGTGTGGTTTTTTTCGACCGCTGCTAGCTATAATGTTTCCACTCATGGATGCGTGTCCTCCATGCCACTGTGCATAACCTAAACCTTGGCAACACCACGTGCACACAGCCTCGATGCCGTCCATGCACCACCTCCATGCCATGCCACCATAGCGCACATGCCGTCCACTCTGAAGAGAAAGAGATGTTTTTTTCTTTTTTTCCGATCAGTGGTCTTGGCCCAGTTGAAACACTACGTGTTTGGGTCCATAGTTATGGGCCTTAGAGTGGTGTGGGCACGGCATGTTCAATTAGTGGAGCCTATCTATGCTAAGAAAAATTAGTGGATCCTATCTGCATAAAATTAAAGGCCCATACAGGAAGGTGGATTAGATTTAAAGTCCATTTTGAGAAAAATATCCCACGAAGAAGAAAAGTATCCCAGCGAGCACATCGTGAGCCGGCGTCCATGGAAACGTGCTCGGGCTCTTGATGGCCTTAGACTGGCCAAAGATTTTTGTGCCGTGGCTTCGACCAGGATGGTGAACGAGAGCGCCGCCCCTCTTCCTTGACCCACCGTCAGCGGTCGACTGCTGGTCACCTTGCCGCCGGCCGACTCGTCCGATTAAGCAACGCTTGACGAGCCCGTGGACAGAAGCCCACCGCGGCTGTTGCCCATGGACAGGAGGCGCAAGACGGAGCCGTGGATCTTAGGTCTGTGCCCTCATTCCATGATTCCATCCATGCCTCTGGTTTTTTTTTTTTTTTTTTTTTTTTTTGATAATTTGTTTCTTTCTTTACAACGGACATCGTCACTCTGGTTTTATTTAGTGGGCGTGGAGCCAAATTAGAGCGTATGGGTTGATGAACCACCTAGTAGTTATTGTTCATCTTGGAGAGAGGATTCCTCATGCTGGCTGTGCAGTGCAGCGCAAGTCCAGTAGTTAGCTGAACTTTGCGTTTGTGATGCTTCCTGAAAGTCTCGAAACAAAAGCTGAACCTCGTCAACAGTGCACACCAGGTACCAGCTTGCTAGACAAAAAAACGACATTATATATGCAATACGATGCTGATATATAACAGTTATCCTCGCTCCGCAGTCATATAGGAAAATATTAATACATCATGGAACTGCTACCTGTGTTTTTTCCCCTTCTCTTGTGTGCACAATGCAAATTCAGACAACATTACGTTTCAAAAGGAAAGCAATAGGACCAAGAAATGGTGGAGTTAGCCTGGACCTCGGTCTACTAATTAAATTGTTATATTTGAATTCCAATTAAAAAAATTAAACGGTTTCAGATGAAGACACACACTCTGTATTAAATTATGTTGTAATATAAAATTCTGCAGTGGTCCGTGGGGGTGTCCTATGGCCATGGGTGAGGAGGCAAGTTAGCCTCCTCGACCTGGTCGAAAAAACAACACCTCCTCCTCCACCCTCTCCCCACCGCTGCTCCTTTAGAAAACTGGGCCCTTTTTTGGGCCGCGGACTATGCCACATACAAGCAAAGCGGTTAACAGCCATGCACGGTGACATTAGCACTATCCCATACGTTTTGAAAGTAAAAAAAAAAAAAAAGTAATATCTTCTAAACTAAGTATCAAAGTTAAAATACGATTGCACCATCTTATTCCTTGCAATAAAATCTTTAGAACAAGATCCCACATGAATATATTTCGTTAATTTATTTAAAAAAACATTTATCCCATAATAAAGATCATAGAACATCGGATAATATACTATGGAACATTGAATAATACAACATAGAACATCGAATAATGCACCACGGAACATTAAATAATACACCACAGAACATCAAATAATACATTGTGTAACATCGAATAATACATCATAGAACATTACATATTACATCATGAAACATCCCTAATAATACAGCACAAAAACATCTAATAATACATCAAATAATATATCACGGGACATCATCGTATTTAAAGAAAAAGAAAAAGAAAAAGAAAGAAAAAAGAAATAGAAAATTAAAAAGAAAAGAAAAGTTACGTACGTAGAGAGTAAAATGAGAAGAAATAATATCGTAGAGAAAAAAAAAAAGAAATAGAAAAGAAAAGAAAATAAATAGAAAAGAAAAAAAAGAAAAAACTTACCTACGTAACTCACCGTACCGAGTCTTCGTACCTACCGGCGACAAAGTCGCGCGAGCCACGCAATCCTGGGCCGCACCTCCGCATGGGCCGTGCTGGGTAAATACCGTCGTCATCGTGTGTTGCAGAGGGTGGTCGAAGAGCGACTCCTCTTCGACCTGGTCCAAGAGGAAGATTCGTGGCTCTCAATGGCCAGCCCGCGACCTTTGATCTACGTCAACCCAATTGCTACAGGTTCCGTTTGGCTCTTCACATGGTTGTCCTACGTGCCCGATCCCAGCAACGAGTTCAGACTGCATTACACAGTGACCTACATTGTCAGTTCAGTGCACGTACCACATCAAGGCATATCATCAGATATATATGAACCTAAAATGGGCTTACGTGGTGTCATCATACGCCGCAGTTCATCGATGGGAGATTATCAAATGTGAATGGGTAGTTGAAAATGTTCCTTATGCATTTCAGGTTTTATTTTGTTATTGCCAAACGATTTTTTTACTATACACGATATGCAACGTACGGGTGTATTTATAGAAAATGTCGTGTATGCTTTTGAAATGCTATACAAGAAGCAGAAACTAAATTTTTGAATTCATATTTTGTGAAGGAAATGTGGGAGTGATAACTACAAGAACCTTGCCTCTCAAACTGAACAAAGTGGATCTGAAACTGGGGTGGATATATAGATATTAAGATTTCTTAATTAGTAACATATTATACATGACAATAGCACCAGAAGTTACTCTAGTGCAAACTACATATCACTGAATTTATTACATGAGTACAGTAGTAAACATGAAGAGATTGCAAAACCACATAATGTTTCATCAAACCCAACACAAACTGAATTAAGGTTTTATGGTACATTGAAGACATCATCCACACACAACTAGATTGATGGACTCAGGCATAGCCTCTTATTCTGAACATACAAGAAAAGGGAAACATCCACACACACACAACTAGATTGATAGACTCAGGCATATATAGCCTCTTATTATGAACAAACAAGAAAAGGGAAACACAAACTAGCTCGACTGTGAGCAAATTAAACCACGACCCATGCATGCCTCTTCTTAGTCCTCACCACTACAGGTCTTCTTCGTGATTTCGAATGTGATCTCGAGGTTTTAACACCTTTATACAGGCCATCATGGAATTTCGAGTAACCTCCTGCCCATTCAGCGAATATCCCTCTGCGTGTATGAGAAGGGAATATCACAGACACCGTTTGATCCGATCGCTTTAACTGTCATTTTCTTCATTGGGGGAACTTCAACCTCAATGTCTTTGGTAACTTCCTCTTCTTTACTGTTGGTTTTTCCCCATTCATATGATCCACTGAATTCATAACCAACCTCAACACCCACTTCAGCAACAAATGGGACCTTGCTCACAATAGTGGTATTGATGCCGAGCTTCATTGAAACAGTAGAACTCCAGAGTGGCCTCTGTGGTTCTGTAAGTGAAGGATAACTTGCTTTTGTTTTTTGTACTGGAATTGTTTTTAATAATTTGGCTGTGAAGGCCACCAATACCAGTGGTAGATATCTTAGCGTCCTCCAGGCGAAAATCGATATTGTAGATCTCTCGGGAAATAACCGGTTCAGAGACCTTCAATTTTGCTGTTTCTGTGATGGAAACCGAATCATCAGGAGCGCAGAGGCAATCAGAATGATCTTTTGTAGAGTAAAGCCTCTTACAGAAACTGTTGTCGAATGGTAGCCCCAGACACCGCCAGTTGTATTAACCTCGATCCAGTCTGGGCCTTTCCAGAACATGTTTTGATAGTTGGACAGTATCCAGATGATTCCATCATCATTGGTGGACACAGTATGCAACGCTCGTTCATTTCCAATATCGCCTCCTTCAAACCTAAGCCTGTAATATGCATGTAAGAAAAGATCATTGTCGCCTTTGAAAGCAACATATTTAGGTAACTGCTTCTGCTGGGACACATCAATGACAGTGAAGGCATGAATGAGACCGCCACCGTCTTGATGATCAGCTTCGTCTTCATGTGATGCTATGTGCATGTACGAGCGTACGGACATGGATGACACCGTACAAGCATATTTCCCTAGCTTGGAATGGAGGAACCTGTCATGTACACAATAATTATTTACTCGTCCTTGTCATGTGTGTGTAATAATAACATATAGAGCATTCTAACATACATGTGTATAATACCATGATCGAGTTTATTTGTCATGTATACTGAATAAATAGAATAAAATTTAAAGAGTTTCCTTATTCGAGAGTCTACGAGATACCCTCCAGGCCACCTATATTAATTACCACCTATATTAATTAATTCACCATATACTAATAAATTAATAATTATGAGATATATATCGTATTAGGATCTTGTTTTTTAACGTCGCCGAGGAAAAACAAGAAACAAATTAATAACGCAGAATATATATGTATATGTATAGTATGTAAACCTGCAGGTGGCGGAGCCGTCTTCTTCTGCTTGCTCGCCGTCGATGGGGATGAGCTGGTGCAGGGTGCACGACGGCTTGGACAGGTCTTCCTCAGGCTCATGGGTGGTGCCGATGACCCAGAGAGCGCTGCTGCTGGCGCCGGGAAGCACGCGCTGCTGGGGCACCCAATACTTGTTGTTGTAGCAGCACCTGACGTGGATAAGCCCCTCGTGCTCCTTGGACGGCTCCAGATAGAACCTGGCACGCGGGTTCATTAGGCCGCCGTCGCCATGGCCGAGCTCCATCAAGCTGCCGCCGTGGCTCTCGTCGTACACGGAGTGCAGGTAGCTCTTGTCAAGCTTTGAGCGGAGAGCGACGCATGTTGGCAACGCCGGCAGTGGGGAAGACATTTTTGTTTCGCTAGCTCACAAGTAAACCTCGCTCGCTCTTCGATCGCTCTCTCTCGTGTGTAGTACGTGCACACTGCTCAGTGTTTGGTTGTTGGTTCTCAAGCGGGAGGGGAGAGGTATTTGTAGGCGGCCGTGCAAGATCAGCTGATCATAGAGTACACCACTTTATTATTTGCCCTGTGATAATATATAGTACTCCATTAACGATTTATAGGCCCCGCAGAGAGTGGAGCATCTCCAGCAATTTTGTGAAACCCTCTGGCCTGTGCTCTGATTGGCTACCGGCTTCTTCTTCTTTCTTTTTCTTTTTTTTTTTAATTGACTACCAGCTGCTGATTGTGAAGCATCTCCAGCAAAACCCGATTCATATTAGTATTAGCTATCGCAAGAGTCTTCTCATTCCCTAACACCAACCCTGGCCTGTGCTCTGATTCATACATGTTCTTTTTATTTGAACACACAACCTGGTCAGTGGAATTATATGTGCGACATGCTATTAGTGACGCGTTTGCCGGAAGCCATGATTGTCACGACTGTGCACCCGATGCGAAAGCGAAAACAGTGTTCTACTTCTGACAGATAGTAGCTACCACTACTGGAACGTGACGTGATATTTCTGACGGTTTCAAAAAAAACTTTTATGCCTATTATATAATAAACCATCAGGATAATTAATATTATCTTGACTTTGTAAAAACCACATAGAGAGTTAATATTATCTTGACGGTTCCTAAGAAACACAACCGACAAGAAAAATTTTAATTAAACGTGTGAGTGCACATAACTGATAGTTTTTTTTTTTTCTTTTGTAATCACCAGACAATTGTAATAAGAGTTTTTCTATTTATCTATTGACAAATTTCCTTTTTAGTAGCAAATCAGTTTGTATGTTTTATTGTGCTTTAATATCTGTACTACATCAATCTACTGGGTTGTTTGCATAAAAAAATCTGAACACGCCCGACCCGCTAAGTAGCCCCCGCTGTTAGATTTCCCCTGCCCTCGTTGAGCAAGCCGCGCTCCCGCTATGGCCACGCCGGCCGCCACTATGCACCTGTCCACCGTTGCCGCGTCCGGTCATGGCTGTGCCCGCTGTGGCCGCGTTGGCAGGTGTCGCTGCCATGGAGGTAGAAGGCTGAGAAGTTTTTTTTCATACAATCACACATGGGGCCTATCCGAATGGCAAATCAGCCCATTCCCATCAAAATGCCCTTTCATGGATCTAAAGTTGCTATGTTGCTCAAACGGTTCTCTGCACTACTACAAAAATGATTTTATACGAGGCAGTGCCCAAACATCAATCGAGGCAGTTACAAAATTGTACCACCTTGTAAAATGCCTAAGGATTGTCGGAGGTAGGTGTTTTTATTTACGGAGGCAGTCATGTTTCCCCACCTCATAAAGCGACTTACAGAGGCGGCCATGTACCCAAAATCGATTTACGAGGCGGTCATCTTCAGGGCAACGTATCCTATGCAAACCAGGTGTCTCGTGCAAACTTGCAAACTAACGATCTGAGCCTCAGGATGCCCATCCGAAGGCTGTGGAGAGAGGTGGATTTTTTTTTTTTACGTTTAAACACCCGCAAGCCAACAAGTAATCGTTTTTACTTTGCAAATTGCCCCATACGCCTAATTGCTCCAGTCGGTGTTACGTACGGTTCGACTCGCACGACTCATCTAGCGCTGGAAGCCGCCGCCGTGCAGATGAAGATGAAAGACCCTCGGCCGGCCGGCGCAGCCGTGAAGATGAAGTATCCCCGACCGGCCGCCGGCGCGTGCGGGACCCCGGGCGGCCGCCGGCGCCGTGCGGGACCCCGGGCGGCCGCCGCCACCGTGCAGGACTCCACGAACTCCACTCTGATGTAGCCTGGCTGTGGCTCTTTGAACTGCACGAACTGCACTTTCACGAACTGCCAAGACACCACGAACTGCACTCTTTCACTATCTGAATCGAGGTCGTGGTGTAGCCTGGCCGTGGCTCTGGCCCGACGCTCCTCCAGGACGGCGGCCGCTCCAGGACGGTGGCTCTGGCCCGGCGCGGGCGAGGCGAGGTGGAGGCGCGGTGACCAAGGCGGCCGGTCCTCCAGGGCGGCACGACTCCTCTAGGGCCGCGCCTCTGTCCCGGCGCGGCTCCTCCAGGGCGGCGGCGCTGGATCGGTGGGGAAGAAACAGCAGCGCCACCAAAGGAATCGCCCCTCCACTCGACTGGATCAATTAGGCGGAGGGGGTGAATTGAAAAAAAGGATTAGTAGCTGGTTTGCAGGCGTTTAATCGAAAAAAAAATACCCCACTTCTCTCCACAGCCATCGGATGAGCATCCTGGGGTCCATATCAAGAGTTTGCAAGTTTGCACGGGATGCCTGATTTGCATACGATACGTTGTCCATCTTCAGATGTCCGCCCCCAAAGAAGGTCCATTTACGAAGGCAGTCATTTTAAGATGTCCACCTCCGTAAATTCATTTTCAAAGGAGGGAATTTTTCTAACTATTTTGACAATTTAGTCGAGGCCCAAATAATCCCAGAAGGCCTGTTAGCCATTGTTATGCATATATTGCCGAGTTAGGGTTTGGTGGTTGCATCCCCCGTCACTCAATTGTCTTTCGTTCTCCTAGCTCACGGCGCTCTCTCTCCTCTCTCACATCTCTCTCTAGTGTATTGGCTGCACGGAGCAGGAGCTGCACCGGCGGTGAGCGAGCATGCACGCATACAGGGGCGCCTTCTACTAGTAGCGACCTCCACATCGATGGTGGCTTTCTCGGTGGCAGCCGCACACGCGTGGCCCCTTCTGACAGCGACGTGCGAGGGTGCCACCTACCTAGGCGGCGACACGGAGGACGCGTCTTGATCCGATCCCAGCGGTGGCGCGAGGTGCTCCAGCTGGCGGGCGGGCAATGGCAGGGGCATGGCGGTGCGCACCTAGACGGTGGCCACGGTGAGCGGCGGCCCGCATGCGCAGATACGATGGAACACAGCCCTGATGAGCACATCCGGTGGTGGATGGAGTCCCAGACGCATCGGATCCAGTCAGTGGAGGGCATCCCCGACGAGTGACGGCACGCACAGACACATCGATCGATCCGACAGCTGTGGCAGCGGGCTCGACGGGCTTGTCCATGGGTTTTCTTTTTTCCTGTTTGATTTACGCTAACGGGCAAGGCACAGGCCTCCTTGTAGGTCTGCATTAACACAAACCTTTCGACAGAGGAGGTTGCTTTGCCCGCCTCAAAAGATTGAAAACAATCGCCTCTATTAAGATTTGTGTAGGTGTGTCGATAGATCCCAGATCCCACTAGTGGAGCTGCTCTACACTGAATCACATTTTTCATATTCACCTTTTTGAGGGCTGAGTTGTCCTGAACCTGCCCTTAGTGGAGCTGCCTATCTGCCCGAAATTTAAGTACCATGCAGGAAGCCAGGAAGGTGAATTTAATTTCGGGCCTGTTTTGGAAAATATTCCAAAATGAATAATACAGTGATATCCATGTGAGACTATCATGAGGGTGAGGAATCTGTACCAAAATCTTGAAGCTCATAAAATGTGAATTATAGCTGTTTATTAAAGTCTTGTTTCCAACCGAGCAAGATCAGTTGTAACTGAAGGAGAGTTTCAGTTGGACAACGCTAATGTACAAATGTTTACCTACTACTAGGAGATAATATCTCACATAAATCTGAGCATTTTTTTGACTTTTTGAATTACTTAGTAAATTAAAAAATCTAAAATAAAAATCTTACTATTATTAATTGGAGGCGCCAACGGAGACTTCACGTTAATCCTCACCGAGATGCACTAAGGAGAAAGATAAATACTAGAACTTCTCACGTTAATTAGAAATATCTGGCCATCCAATTGACAGACTACCCATCCATAACCGTTAGATCTATTTTCCTTAAAACCAAAAAAGCTTCATCCGCAGTGAATAAAATCTAAGAGCATCAGCATCTCCAAGAGTTTACTATCTCAACTTGGCATCCATATAATTTTGGAAAAACAATAAAAATTAGCATCCTACAGTTTGGTAAAACAACTTGGCATCAATAGTAACTTGGCATATGTTCCCTCCGCGCGCGTGTATACGCCTTGGCATTCGGGGCTTATCGTTACTTAGCGGGACTCTTGGTTCACTTAGCGGACTCTTTGTTTTGTTAACCGGGCTCTTTTTCGCTTAGCGGGCCTTTTCGTTTCGTTAACGAGCCTTTTTATTTTACCAAGTCAAAAATGTCAAACTCTTGGAGATGAAATATTTTTTAATTGGTATATAGTTTTTGGGAGTTGATAGATCACAAGATTTATCAAGTAGAATTTGACAAACTCTTAGAGATGCTCTAAGTGACACCCATGGTGATGTTCAGTTGGTTAATAATCTATTTTTATTTTAAAAAAACAATAGCCCTGTGGATAAAATCTAAGTTTTTTTGTCAACTTGTCCGTCTGTTCTAGGTTCAACCGTCTCGCCCAATCCCATTAGGATTTGATTTCATTTTCAATCATGTTGTTTGTCCTCCAATATTTTTGAAGTGCTCTATGAAAAAATAAATTAATGTCATTATCACTATTCTCTTTCATTTTACATGATGCACGAGGAAACAGGCTGTGTTCTGAGTCTCAATGCTATTTTCAACATTCATCAACCAAATTAAAGGAATGGTTGTCTTGCCAATTCACATTATGATTTGAATTGTCTCCAACGATCTACCATGACCGTGGTGTTGTCCTCCATTTTTATGAAAAATAATATCATCTACATACAAATAGTAATATAAGTTATTATGATAAATTAGTAACGATATTTGTTTAAAATAAGTTTAATACATGTTTATTAAAATATCATGACATGTCAACACTGGTAATCTATTTTATAAAATAAAAAGATAACGCTAAATCTATATGTCAATATTTATATAAATTATTGTGGAAAATAACTGATAATCAATGTTATTTAAATAAATTGTTATAAATTAACTAAAACAATTATTCCATGTCAATACTAGCAATCTATTTTTTAGTGTTCCACATTTTGTAAAACAATAATAAAACACAATAATTAATGCTATCATATAATAAATTTAACATCTTAATTGTCGTCGTTCAAGCTATGAGGACTTTTATGCATTGTAACCTCAAAGAGTATAGCCTAGAATCTACATGGTAAAGACATTATGATGACATACTAATAATTACATTAACCTTCGGTCAACCGATCTTACAACCCAACATATGATCATCATGAGGACATGCAATTAATAAATTTGATTCACCATGTCACAAGAATATCTAAGACATACTGCCATCAGAAAAAAAAATATGTCTAACCTATATCTCTATAAGGCTAGTCTCAATGGGTGTTTTATGGGTGTGTCATGCACATTAAATAGAGTGCCACATCAGCTAAAATGGAATCTTTGCATGAAATAGGGAGGAGAGAGAAGGAAAACGTTTCATCCCGGTGAAACGCGTGAGCGCTGTTTCCAACCACTCGGAAATTGTGTGAAACTCGTGAAACTTCCATTGAGACGCATGAATTGTTTCATGGACTAAAAATAGAGAAGCGAAACCGTGGAGAAGAGAGAGGGTGGGACCCATGCGAGTAAAAATAGCAAGTGAAACCGTGCAATAAAATGGTGCATTGAGAGAGATACCCGTTTTATTTATAATTTCATGTTTTTGAAAACTGTGAGATGAAACGTTGCATTGAGACTAGCCTAACTAATAACTAACACTACAGGAATCCGCGGGTTTGCCGACAGCTTAAAGCTGTCGGCAAAGCCCTATATACAGTCGGCAAAGGGTTTGCCGACAGGATTTGCCTTGGGCTGTCGGCAAAAATCTTGTCGGCAAACCGGACTTTGCCGACAGGAATCCGGGCGTGGTCGGCGTACTTTCGCCGACAGCCACCCGGTTTGTCGGCGAAGGAACAGCGCCGTCAACTCGGCTGCCGTTCGCTTCGCCGACAGCCAGGTCAACAAGGCTGTCGGCAAAGCTTTACCGACAGGGCCGTATTCCTGTCGGCAAAGTCACCTGTTTGCCGACAGCCAGGTCAACAAGGCTGTCGGCAAAGTCACCTGTTTGCCGACAGCCAGGTCAAGAAGGCTGTCGGCAAAGTCACCTGTTTGCCGACAGCTTTGGCCGGCTGTCGGCAAAGCCGCCTGCCAAGGCTGTCGGCAAACAGCTGTTGTCGGCAAAAATTGCCCAGCTTTGCCGACAGCTATGGCCAAAGCTGTTGGCAAAGTTGGGAATTTTTTTTTGTTTTTGCTGTTTCATTGCATTCGAACCACATTTATAGCATATATATATATATACCACAGATCACATTTATAACAACAATATAGCATATAAACCGCATTTCATCATCGGATTCGATCTCAACATGAATCCACACATCAACATCATCAAATCCATCGATACATGTCCAAAATACACATAACATCATCAACATACATATGGATGTCCAACATACATGTCCAACAAGTCCTACAAGTCCAACATAAGGGCGAAAGGGTCTAACATGCATCCTAGTCCAGAAGATGGAGGCAAAGGTACCTAGCACGTCGCCGAGTACCCCCCCACAGGTCCTCCTCCTACAAAAAGAGATAAAATGATTAGTATCCACTCAAAAATTCGGCAGCACCTCCCCTGCACGGGGAGGTTCCAAAACCTGCAAAAAACATGGCACGAAGGCCAACAACGACCACGGCACGAAGGCCGATAAGTACCACGGCACGAAGGCCGATAAACACAGCGGCACGAAGGCCAACAACCATAGCGGCACGAAGGCCGACAAGTAGTTAAGGGAGGCAAACGTACCTAGCTCGTGGCGCCGTCCCCAGGGGTCCCATCGCCCCCACCTTGCTCCCACGGACCCCACCCTGGCTGTGGTGGTGCCTGAGTCCACCCTGAAGGCGCGGACTCGTAGTGCCATAGTCCTGCGCGAGGCCCCTGCTGCGTCTGCGCCCCCGGCCACGAGGAGTACCCCTGCGACTGTGGAGAAGGAGGCCCCCATGTGTACGGCTGCGTGGGGTAGGTCGGGTAGGTCGGGTACCCTGGCCAGCCTTGCTGTGGAGGGCTGGCACCCAGTGGAGGGCTGGCACCAGGAGTCGGGTTCGAACCCGCCGACGGAGCCTGCACAAAGGACAAGTGATTTAATTAGTAAAGTACCTGCAGGATGGCTGCACAAGCTAAAGCAAGTGAGGCAATTAGTATTATACTCACCGGACGCTGAACAGGAGCAGGCACTGGGACTGGTGGTGGAGCAAAGAGCGAGGGAGGAAGCTCCTGCTGGTGCTGGGTCCGGAGGAAGCCCGCCAGGTCAGCCATCTGACGCTGGTGGTGCTGCGTCAGTGCCGCCAGATGCGCCTGGTGGGCCGCCTCCACCGCCGCCAGCTGCAGCTTGTGGGCCTTGTCCTGGGCCGCCTAGTGGGCTTGCAGCTCTTCGAACCTAGCCTGCAATATTACACCCGCACATGGTTGATGGTATGTGAAGCGAAGGTGGATCGTGTGAGAACGACGAATGGAACCGCACTTACCTCCATCTGCGTGTACATCTGGGCGGTGCTCGGCCGTCGTGGCGCTATGGGGATGCCGGAGGAGCTGCTGGAGTTGGCTTTTCGAATCTCCCTCAGCGTGGGAGTAGTGGTCGGGTCGATGGCGCTCTTGGCCATCCAGTAGGAGCCGTGCTGCTTCCCTCCTCCCAACCTCATCACGAGCTCCGGGTCCAGGGGCTCCGTGGTGGGGTCCTTGTCGTCCCCATGGCGCTGGCGAAACGCGGCGCTGTACTCGACGAGCTTGGGGTGGACGCTCGCGTTGGTGTATGCGTCCGGCCCGTCCTGCGGGTCGAACCTGTTGTCCGGGTCCGACGCCTTGCCCTTTTTAGAAAGGGCGTACCCCACCACCACGTTGATCTCCTCCCCATCATGGGACTCCCTCTGCGAGAGGAAAACGCAAACATGGTTAGAGGTAAATAGATTGAGCGCTACATGAGTCCATGTGTATCAAAAGGAGCATACCCATGCATCCATGAACTGCGGGAGGGCTAGGGTGTGTCTTGGGCGTATACGCTGGCCCCGCTGGTCGAAGAACCTTTCCTTGATCAGCACTTCCTCGACGTGCAGTGGTGTCAGGGAACTCTTGCGCGCCATGGTCTTAGGCCCTGGGACAATTTCAATTGCGCCCAATTTCGACAATGAAGGTAGTCCACACGACAAGGGTCGAGGATGGGGCCACCACCGGCATTGGTTTGGAGGTGCAAGTGCATTTTTTCGTTTGACGGAATTCAGCAAGAGAAACCCTTGTTTATTTTTTTTGTATTTTTTCGCAGACGAAGTCAGCATCGCATTTGGATGGCAGGAAATAGGAACGTTGCCCATTGTTGCCAAACCTGATCGGTCGATCGAGTTCACTGCGCACACCATAACATGCTGCAGCGAGTTGATTAGCATGTGGAATTAAGTTGTGTCGCGCTAGCTATTGAAGGACGCCATTGTTGTCGGGGCTACCTCGAAGACATAAATTGATATGATGGAAGGTTTTTGTTGAGAATAAATCCGTAGAACTTTTAATAATGGGACTACCTAGCAAGCCTTGAGAATAAATCCGTAGAACTTTTAATAATGGGACTACCTAGCAAGCCAAACAACACATAAAGGGTAACAACATCAAAATAAAATTGTTAGATGGGGTGTGTGTGTGTGTGTTGGGGGGCGGGGAGGGTAGGCATGACCCCTGCCAACCCCTGGCGATCCTATCCTACCTTTGCAACTGTAGCGAGCTTGCGAATGAAATGAAATTTATCTAGGCGATGAGGCTTGCTGGTAGCCAAGAGAAGGGAAACAACGAGATGGACCAATGGAAGGAAGAGATGATGTGGCTCTGAGGTGGACCAATAGAGGATTTCGGGGTGGGACGTGTCCCAAACCAGCATCCAGGAAGCTCGTCCCTTTTAAAGAGGAGAATGCGAGCGCAACGAACTCATAAATGAACTGTTCTCAATGAAAGTGATTGGTCGTCACCTTCCATCCACACGCCAACTTCTTATGCGTATCGATTCAGCTGGAATGTACGGGTTCTTTTGCCGGTCACATAAAAAATTACTCGCATTTGACAGTCACATAAAATTTACTCAAATGGGCTCTAATCCAAATGCGACATTAAACCTATCAGGTCCATGAATCATAGAATTTGTGAAAGTAGTGATAGATCGTCACACGCCGTCCACATCCAATTTCAGAAGAGTTGGGAGACTTGAGGTGGCGCATGTGGTGGAGGATTCTGTTCGTCTTGCTTCCAATTCGGTTCCGTGTGTGTATGGACCCTGGTAGGAAAGATTTTTTAATCTAGTTTTTTTAATAAATTTATTTGAGATATAAATATTGGAGGTGTTTTCTATAGATCGAGTTAAACTTATGGTACAAAAACAAAAAATAACTGCTAATTTGGGACAGTGGAGTATATGACAAATTTCTTTAGGCCTTATTTAGATGTACATGTATTTACCTCAAATATATATGACAATTTGGCTTTGTTTAAATGCAAATATATGTGCCTCATATGCATTAGAGTAGATTAAAGTGAAACTTAGTTTAAGTCCACTTCAACACATATGTGAGTTGAGATAAATGTCCAAACAAACCACTAACTAATCAGTTTATTATACATAACAATATACAACATGGTAATAATCAAATAGATAGAGCACACAAAGATTAGTCACTTCTAGCTTATCAGGTACTACATATATAATTATTAGGGTGCTCTATCTAAGCGTCCTCCTCACCAGATCTGGTCATGGTCGGCCTCTTACCGGGAGACGTAGAGGTCTTGCTGCGGTGGCACGTGGACAGGAAAGTGGTGGTGGTCACACCAGTAGATGGAGGTGCTCGAGGTGGCGCGCGGCCCGCCTCCTCGCTGGATCTAGGCACCGGGAGAAGGAGCGGTGGTGAGAGTTGGTGGGAGGGAGAGGGGGCGGGAAATGGAGTCGTGAGGGTGAGAGGAGTCGTGTGAGTGCTCTTTGGCGGAGAGAGAGAGAAGTCGTAAGGGTGGGAAGAGTGAGTAGCGAGCGACTGGGTGTGAGGGAGTGAGGATGGTATAGGGTTTCATCTCATGTATATATAAAGTAATATTATTTTCTAGGTGTTGGGGTGTAGACAGAGGAGGAGAGAGAAGTGTAGCGAAGGGTGAGGGTGAGAGAAGTTAGGGTTTGTATGTGGGTTGGCTGGGCTCGACCTTGCTTGCAAAGATTAAGAAGCCCACCATTGTATATTTTCAATGCATGTGTTAGACCTACATGTTCTTGCATCAGTTTTAGTTAAAATTTGGTAAGGTGGTGAAATAATATAGTAAAGAAACTAATGCAAATTAGATGAAGCTACAACATACCGCAAAATAAAAGAAACAAAATATAGACGCCTGATTTTTTTAATAGGTTGAAAAATTGCATTTGGTGAGGGTGGCATGGATAGATTGCATAAATGGATTGAGGGTTGATGTGGTATTTAGTATAAAAGATAGCTTGCATGTTGACATGATAGAAATTTAGTGAGGTTTTTGGTTTTAAAAGATATAGATATAGATATAGATATAGATATAGATATAGATATAGATATAGTTACAGATACCAAGTGTCCACTAATCTCCTATATATACTCAAGCGGTGGAGCCAGGAAAGGTAGGAAGAAGAAGGTGGTAGATAAGAGAAGAGGTGCTGCACATTAATTTACCAAGGTTAGTCCTATTTTTCTCTTACAAATACCGGGTTCTATTTTATGTAGGCGAGATTGGTGTTGGAGCCAGGTAGCACCAGTTAGTTGCATTCGATCGTTCACTGGTCCACCAAGGCTTTGGTCGCAAATGAAAAAAAAAAATCAAGTACAAACATTTTGTCGAGCTTCTCTACTATTTTAATATATTTTTTCGTCTTCCGGTGTGCAAATCATAATAGTTTGGATGATTGGGTGGGCTTGCCCTGTATGAGCTTGTGTCATTGTTTGGATGGGAGGAACTTGTGCGAATCCAAGAGACCGTTCAAAGGCTCACAAGTGGGCCAAGTACCCGAGAGATGCTTATGTGTCCCTGGCTGGTTAATTAGATGGATAACTCAATCTGGACTTAGCTGGATCATTTTGATCTACTGGAGTTCTTTTAGCAACATTCTATAAGCTCTACCCGATTTAAACATGGCATTATAGTAATACAAAAAATAAAAAGGAAAGCTATAAATGCGTTGGATTTACGAGAACCTCAGCTAACAGTGAGCTAGCTGCCAATTGTACTTGAATCTTTGACTGGATATGATGTAGCGAACGGACCAGCTACCAGTGTTTTACCGTACCGACTATATATATACCCTATATTGAGCTGGTTAGCTACTAGCTAACTGTTAGCTCTACTGATTCTGTGATTCAAACGGCACCTTAGACTCCATTCGTTTTTTTGGCTCTTGCTCTGGACAGCAATGCATAGCGAGAAGAAACGGTGGCAGACGGAGTGTGGGTCTCACTTAGTCACCTCCGAACTCGAAGAACCATGCCGGCTTGGGAGTGTCCAGAGAATTTATTTTTGGTTGACTGATGCAATTTTAAGAAAACCACCATGCATTAATGCTTCAACAGAGGAAGGACACACATATGATGCCGTCTGTATTAATCGATTTAAAGAGGTGATAATAGCTGGGTTGCCTCTCAATATGGCCTACTAACAGTGACCATTTGACAGAGGCCTACCCATCTCTGTAAATGAAAATCGTTCACCTCTTAAATTACTTTTCATAGTGTTATCTATCAAATGGCTCTATCCTAGCATGGGTGGGACAATTTTATTAACTCCAGAAGTTCAAGAGAATTTCCAAAATACTTGCTATGTCTGGTGGTTATTAATCGATCCTAGTAGTAAACCCAGCGCTAAAATGGAGTACGCGCCAAGCTTGAAGCGCGCTCATGAGATGACATGTTTTTAAGCTTACAGTGGAGTGCAAATTCTCTGGACTGTAGAATTTCCAACACCTTGTTTATTAAGCTTGCGTCGGTGTCGGAGCCCAAGCAGTCACCAGCTTCAGCAGGCCCTGATCGAGTCCATCAGGGATTGTGGCACATGAGATAGACAACAAACTGTAACTAGCTAGCTCTCAATATCAGATGGCTGAAAATGTATTTGATGAAGGTCTATAGAATGTGTACAGAAATTGCTCGGTTGTATTGTAGCACTAGCAACATAATTTGCACAGTCATAGCAAGGTCCAACCATCGGTTACCATTCTTCACCGAAGCCACACTCATAGCAGCCTGGGAGCTCTGGAAAGTCCGAAATGATAAAGTCTTTGCAAGGCATGATCCAACTTTAGCACTTTGGTGGTCAAATTTTAAGAGTGTCTTCTACAATCTGTAAGATTTAAAGATGATCTTAGATCATCCTTTTGCGTTTGGTTAGATGCATTTAGCTAAAAACCTTTGTAAGTATGTCCTGTACTCTCTTTTTTAAATGAATTATAAAAGGAACTGTGGGGATCTCCCCCACAGTTTTTTTTGTGTCAAAAAAAACATAATTTGCACACACTATACTAAGGTAGTTTCATCATATGAATAAATGGTAACAAAAACAGATACCACATTGACACAGTAGTACATATGGACAAGCAAGGAGTACTCATGGGCGCAGATAATTCAATGGCTTTGGGAGTTCCCATGATTAGCATAGATGACGAGGGGTTTGGGACATAAAATGGTCGAGGATGAATTAAGAATAGTTATGTACAAACTAAAAAATAGATTATTTACAAATTAGAACTACATGAAACTAGCTAGTTGTTTCAATAGCTTCACGCCAATATGTACTACCCCGGCATCCATTGCCTTCAACCATCTGAACTACTACACCACCTTACTTTTTTTAGATAATGGATAATACAATATCCGGCCTCTACATCCAAGGATGTAAGCAAGTTAAATTTATTGGCATCGGTGGTTCTTTCTCTAAGTGGATTGTAGAATGTAATAAAATAAAATATATTGTTTGCAAGGACTCATATAATGTTGTAAGCAGGGGAGTGATCTGGTGAATGGCGGCACACTGATCCCTCCAACAAATTGTAAAATCCCTCATAATAATCCTTGAAAAAATGAAGAAGTTGTTGGTGTGTGTTCATTCTGTGCTAGTCATCATATTGTAAACTGGTGGTTACTAGTCTTTATTAACTTGTTGCAAATATGCTTTGTTTTCCATTACTAATCATATATATGGTCTCAGGTGTTCGCAATTCAAACATCAGTAATATTAGGCATTCATAATAAGTATAGAAATGGCATGGAACAAAAAAAGTTGGTGAAATTTATTACCTTCTCTTTTAGCCCGTCAAGGAACAAAATTTCTCACCACTAGCATGTGACATCTCGGTGTGTGGTGTCCGTATATACAGAAGAAGACAGCGGTTTTGACAGCTTTTTATTGCTTCAAGTTAGCCATTATGCGTTACTAATAAATAGATCGACAAACTATTTTGGATCCAATAATACATTATATTAATTAACTTACAGATATAGTTCAGGGCGAGCCCTTTAGCTGTATAGTTCCCTTCTTCGTATATTGTGTTCCTTTTCGCTAGTCTTCTTTGTCCTTCTCCATTTCAACCAAGTAGACTCATACAACAAATTTCCCTGCCAGAAAGGAGGCCATGTCTCCGTCTCGCATATCGTTGATGCAACAGCTCGCGATTTTGAAGCAATCCGGAGGACAAACTATGGAGGTACGCCTATGAATTTTCTTTTGGGAGTACGCCTATGATGAATTAATTAGAGAACAGGGTATAGAGTATATAGTTAGTTATTTTACTAGATCTGTCAATGAATAACCAGTAGATGCTTTCTTTTCCATAGATCGATTGAGTATTTGTTATTGATGCTTGGGACTCAAATTTTCCCCATCACCACTCTCGATCTCTGCCCTAACGAGAGACATACCTCAGACCACATATATATATGTTCTACTTTTGGTGTCTATTTCGATCGATCCATCGCCCTAAGTCACACGATCGAGTTCCAGTTCGAGAATTGTTGGCTGCTTCAAGAGCAAGCTCACCCACACCCTGGACTGATTCGATCGCTTGGTTCCAGCAACAATTTCTATGGGCGCATGGAAGAACTGTCGTCTCATGCGTAAACTAGTCCAAATAAGCGTGGGGTTCCCCCTGACCAGCGTGAGTCCGACCTTAGGATCCTCAAAAACGCCCTTGATCAATTGAAAATGCTCTCCGACCCGTGAGTCTGCTGTGAATGGGCTTCAAAGCTCCATGTGAGGGCTGCTAGCTGTGCGCATGGTTTTTTATTGGGATGATAACTCTCGCTTCTTCCACTCACTGGCCGAAAATGGCGCAACTTCATCCAAATCCTCGAAGCTGAGGGCATCGTGCACACCACCACCCGTAGCAAAAGGAAAAATCCAGTCTCTTGGGACTTTCACTTATGTTATCTATGCCCCGATCTCACTGTGCCTGGACATGATCTCTGAAGACCATGTTTGATGGAAGAAATTCCCAATGCTCTCTGCTATGAACACAAATGTTAGCCATGGCCCAGATGAGTCCGGTGGTCTCTCTATGCTATGGGCAATCTGGTCTTCTATAAAAAACGCTATCACACTACACTTCATTGAAACCTGCTCCCATGGCACACCTTGAATCTGGATGGGCTGAATCGCATGTTCCTAGTCCTTCTCAATAAAAAAGATGGCACAAACACACTGCAGATGCCTTCAGACCCATGCATCTCCCTTCAAAATTGCCCCATGAAACTATCCACCAAAGTTCTCGCTAACCACGGCTTCCACTGCTCATCAAACCAAACTTTTGTTCATTGGCGGAATATCGTTGTGCACTTCGTTTATGCTGCAAACCTACTGAACTGTTGTCATATATAGGTGACGTGCTCCCAATATAAGCTCCACTTAAGAAGGCCTTCAATTACATATGGACACTAGAGTAGCATTGATGCCATCCTCTAGGCACCTGCCTCTGATTCTAGCTGGAGAGGTTGGATCTCTGGTTTCCTCAACACCGGCAGAACCGTGGTTCTACTTAACGGGATCCCTAGTTATTGGTTTCATTGCAAACAAAATTAAAAGGGGATCATATCTCGATCTATCTATTTATTGTCATGCACACACCGGCTCTATGCCACCCAATTGACCTATCTCTGCCTTGCCCCGTTCTCCAGTGTATATGCAGATGAGACCAAGGTTTTTTTTACCGACCGGTCGGACAAAACCGGTGCCCTCCGGTTCCGGTTTACCGGTCCAGTTTACCGGTAACCGGCCGGAAACTGGTTGTTTTTGAATTTGAATTCAAACGCCGTAGTGGTTCGGTTAGCGGCCGGTAAGCCGAGCGGTTTGGTCCGGTTACCGACCGGTTTGAGCGGTTTACCGCTCGGTTTGAGCGGTTTTTTCAAAATTCAAATTTATTTTTTTAAAAAAATCCTAAAAAATTCCTAAAAATACTTCATGGTTTATAGAATCCAATGATGTCAAAATTTTTCAAATTTGAGTGCGTTTAGTATATTTTTCGACCTTCATGATTTAATGGGCGGCGGTGTATTTTTCTTTTTCTTTTTTTTTCAAACTTCTAAAAGTCTAAATAAATACTAAACGAACTCAAATTCGAAAAAATTTTACACCATTGGCTTCTATAAATCATGAACTATATTTAGGAATTTTTTTCAGCATTTTTTTTTTCAAATTTTCAATTTAAATTTGGGCCTTACCGAACCGGACCGAACCGTTACTGGTCCGGCCCGGTAAGGCCGGTTACCGTGGTAAACCGCGGTTTACCGACCGGTAAGAAAAACCTTGGATGAGACACTCATTCTTGGGGACGGAGGTATCCATGCCATTAGTACTCTGAGCGACACTCCTTGGTCTTTGTCCTGGTCCATGGATCTTACAATCAACTTCCGTAAATCGATGTTCATTCCTATGAAAATCGAGGAGTCAGAGGCCTTGTCCATTATCTCATGTCGCACATACCTGACCTTCCTTTATCCCCATATAAAGTGAGGGTTATTTACAACCAAACATTTAAACGCCTCAAATCCTTTGATAGATACCTTGCCAAGTGCAAGTCCAGGCTTGGAGAGTGGAGATAAACTGTCAACGCAGTTCTAAGGAGTCTTCCTATCCATTACATGCTTTCTATGATACTCCCTAAAGACTGCCAGATATGCCATTGATATATAGAAGACATGGGAGTTCCTCTGGAACGGGGACGACAAAGGCCATGTGGATCAAATTGCGTCATCACTTGGGACCGAGTCTGCCAGCCCAACGAAGGTGGTGGACTTTGGGATCTAGCTTTAGAAGATCAAAATCATTGTCTTCTGATGAAATTCGTTCACAAATTCCATGGCACTGACATTCTCAAATGGATAAGGTGTTGATCTAGTCGATCAGTCATATGAATCCTTCCTTGCTTAGATCATTTGGGAAGAGTTGCCTCACTGTAAGGTGCTAACCAAGGTTCATGCTAGTGATGGGTTAACCACCTATTTTTTGCTTAATAATTGCCTTGCACCTGGCTTCATTGCTGACATATACCCTGCCTTGTTCTTAAACTCCATCAAGCCCAACAAAAAGGCTCTCGCTTTTGGTCTTCACATCCCTCTCATGCCCCACTTTACTGCTGCTGCTGTTGCTGACTGGCAAGACCTGAATCTAGCCCTTGCCTCTATGAACCAGAACCACAAAAGTCTCCTAACCTCAGGGTGATGGATTCTCCACCATTCCATGCTTTCTCTAACCGATGTGCCTACTGACTGATGCAGGACAATATCCCGGAACTTCCTGTGACTCAATAAATTTTAGGGCTACAACCTGCTACATGGGCAATTCTCTACTTATAAGAATATGCAATCTCTTGAGGATCCACACTGCTTGCACTTCTCTGGAACCCCTGAAACCGGTGATCATATATCTTTATCTCTCCGCCGCACTCACATCAAAGTTTAGGAGATCTTGGGGAATTATAGTCCGGCCAAGGGATACCAGTCCTGCCCTGGGCTTAGTTCGTTGCTAAACCTTCCCGAATAGGTAGGACTGGACATGATTCCACTGGTGTTGCGGAAGAACTAGATCATAAGGAACAATATGGTCTTTGATGTTCTAGATCACCAGGAAAGGAAGTTGATCGAGAGAGACACTTCAAGGGGAAGAACAAGTTTTTTTTAACTGTGGAAGGACTTCTATGTAACTTTATTTTCTTGATCTTTTTTTTTTCTACCTCTCTTTATCTTTGTTCCAATGCCCCCACTCTCCCCGGTATGCCACGGATGATTTTTGTATTCAGGGGCAAAACCAAGAAAAATGGTCGCTAGGCTCGGTGCTCGTAGTACTATGTATGAACTTGATTGAGATAATATATCTTCATGCATAACATCAAATATAACAATAATAACTACATATTGTGACAAGAATGCTTTTTTACAAATCACAACAATAGTTACCTCTTATTGTGCCCCTCGATGAACATTTGGAACTTTTCTAGGAATTACCGTACACTTCATGGTCTTGTTTATCTATACATAGCAGATCTCTAGTTGTAGCATCCATGAATTTATTAAATGGATGCTACTCTAAACATGTGATGGAAGACTCATATGTTGCACGTAATTGCTGATGATACTATTTGTGGCACACGAGTTTTTAAATTGTCTAAAAAATTCTCTCATATGGTGTAGTAGTATATATCACATTTGTTGAACATTTTTATTTCTGTTATATATATCCTTCTCATTTTCCTTGTGTTGTATACAGAACATGAATGCAACCGATGAAGAGTTCATTATTGAGCCCTTGACTACAGCGAAACTGGAGGAACCAGTGATATGCACACCCCAAAAAATTTTGTTCCATCCAGCATATAATGGTGGATGGAAGGTTGTCAACCGCTTGCGGCCAGATGGATCCGGAAGAGCCGATTCAGTAATGACTCATTCCTTAGTGTTTTACATGATATTATCGATTTCCATTTTATATGAAATATATTTTTCATGTTTTGTCATTTGTTTGATGTTGTCATCTCTCCTTTCCTAATAGTTTACAAGAAAAATTATTAATATCTGAATGTCTCAAAATGGAATATGGGGTCTTATATTTTGTTTCCGGTATCCAGGAATAATTTACTCAGCATTGATTTAACAATATCGTACTTCTTTTTGAGATTTATACATTCTGATCGAAGAACCTAAACTTGTCACTGCAAGTTATGCTATTATAACTAAGATCTTCTTGATGTTATACTTTAGTTATGCTATTTTACTAGCTAGTCTGATCATTATCACAAAGGCACCGGCAAGTTTCAATTTTTGATGTTGTCTCGCCAATCTAATTTACTACTACCACGAACAGACACTGCAATACATGTGTATATTTTGTCAATGTTTCTATTCTGCTGTAGTTTTATATATAAATTTGAAAATTTTATAACTATACGAAACATATTATTAATCTTATGTGGAGGAATTAAAACATTTTCTTATGTGGAGGAATTAAAACATTTTTTGTTACAATGCCGACTATTCTATGAGCATATATTAGCTGCAGTGTTGTCAGACTATTTTTAGACAATTCATGTTCTTAACTATTGTGTACATCTATGGTTCTGTTTTGTAGACATACATTCATAAAACTCATGGCAGATTTCGCTCCCAGAAAAGAGTTCTTAATCTTCTCAATTCTCTATTGGAAAAAGAAAAGGTAATAAAAGTTCTCTGAACAAACTAATTAAACTACCGTATGTATAGTTTAATTACTCCTTTGAACTATATATGCTGGCCTTGCCACGTCTGTTTTTAGGGCTTTTCTTTTTGCTAAATTAGTTGGATACAACGAAATATGATCAAATTATGTTCCTTTGCAGGAGTCAGCTGATCCGGCTAAGCAGGGTTCTGGTATGGAATTAGGCTATTTTGAAATTTAATTTCATTCGTTCTTCGCTTCATGTATACTATTGTTTGCAATATCTTACCCCACTTATGAAAGTAATATATTGTTGTGTCTAAGACAAGATATATACGATGGGATTTCATAAAATATTTCTATTTGCATGTTGATTTTATATGTGTACGTGTGAAAGAACATTTTTAACCACCCGCCAACATAAATTCTGAACAATGCACTAGTGCATGAATTATAGAATTTTAAATTTTATTTATCTTCTAGTACATATTTTTTTGGAAGAAACTAGGTGGATTCAGAAATTGGTGATGGGATACCAGCTCTTAGGTATGATTCCCATCGGCCAATGTTGGTACCTAGGTTTTTGGACATGCACCATTTCTTGCATCCCCAAGATGCCATATATATATATATATAGGAAGGTAACCAGAATGCTTCCTTGTGCCACTCGATAGATGAAGTTCCCTTCGAAGAAGATCGGCAACATGGCAACGATGTGTGTTCGGAGATGGCCGGGGTGTCGAAGATCATCACTCCCACACACTGGCGGCGGCATAGCAGAAGGATAGGGCTTCGCACATCCATTCCATCATAGAGTAATGCCAGCGACACCCTGGCTCCCAGCTAGGCAACCATGAGTGAGGGAGGGGTCCTTGTGGTAAGCGTCGATGTCCCTAGATCGGGCTAGGAAGCCGGGTGTGCATGCGACATGTTGACAGAAGAACCAATCATGGCAGAGGTAGGGTGGTGGGTGAGTGATGTGAGGTAGAGGTTTGGCGCAAAGGTTGGAGGACGAGTTGCAAGAAGAGGACTTGGGGACATGGTGGAAGTGGCGAACTTGAGATTGCACTCAAAATTTGTGGCCAATATAGTGCCATGTCGTGCATTTCGCTGGATTTCTGCACTTGATAAATGATTAGAGGCAACTACAACAATAGCACTGTTGTTTGGGCGCCATGATGCACTTATAGGGCACGGTGGAGACATGGTTGTCAACTTTCCTATATGAGATCCGGCGAGTGACAAGCAGCAAACTTAGATAGCAGGAGGTGAAGCTTGATTTATGTGACGTGGATGGGGAGGCCATTGGTGCCGCAGTGAGAGGTGGTCATACATAATATTTTTAAGAACAGGATCGAAGTCTTTCCTGGGATCACAAAAAAAAAAAAAATCAAAATACGTATTTCTATACAGCAATATATTGATTGGAATATGATATTATACATACTTCATCAAAATATAAAATGTGCAGGTGCTAGTCAGCAAGCTCGTGGCGGGATCGGTGGTTCATCAAGTGCTACTCCATTGGCTGAAGGAAAACCTTCTTCAGGTATGTGAAGCTTTAAGTAAATTCATATTATTTTTAGGGGAAATAATACTCACTACCTATAAAAAATTGCAGTTACCAATCAGTCAGCTGAAGGAAGTAGTGCTCCATCTGCTATAGTAATTGAATAGCTGGAATGAGCAATGAATCATGTTGGTGGAAGTTGTGCTGCTCATGAATAATTAGCTAAACTTTTTGTTATATAAGATTCATGTGCACTGGAGAGCTCATTTGAGGGCCTAAGAATTATTATGCTGTCTGTATGAAGATATATATTTCCCAGTATTGTGGTTGTGTGTCGACTCTTGAATGCTAATAATACTTCAACCAGAATTAATTTTGTGTGAAACATTTAACCTTTGTGTTATCTAATACTCAAGTCGATCATCATGTGCACTGCTGATATTGTTTTTAGGATCAGTGCTGTAGATGTTGTTTCTGTGTTGTGCTATATATATAGGTAACGTTACATTTTTCGTTTCTGAGTACACTCACAGCAGTAGTCACGGGAGTATGCTACAGCTAGGAAGGTCCTCAAGCCCCAGCCATCATATTTTAGTAGTGTTTTCAGTTTTCACATGTCCCACCTCAACTCAAAGGCCTAGGCACGACCAGTTTTATTCACATATCCACAACAAAGCCTCCACCCTCAACTTCAGCTTGGGTAGAGACTATTGAAGTCATCATCCTAGGCCACCACGGCAACCACCAATAATCCATCAAACACCATGCTGCCGCTCTAAACTGTGTGGTTTTTTTCGACCGCTGCTAGCTATAATGTTTCCACTCATGGATGCGTGTCCTCCATGCCACTGTGCATAACCTAAACCTTGGCAACACCACGTGCACACAGCCTCGATGCCGTCCATGCACCACCTCCATGCCATGCCACCATAGCGCACATGCCGTCCACTCGAAGAGAAAGAGATGTTTTTTCTTTTTTTCCGATCAGTGGTCTTGGCCCAGTTGAAACACTACGTGTTTGGGTCCATAGTTATGGGCCTTAGAGTGGTGTGGGCACGGCATGTTCAATTAGTGGAGCCTATCTATGCTAAGAAAAATTAGTGGATCCTATCTGCATAAAATTAAAGGCCCATACAGGAAGGTGGATTAGATTTAAAGTCCATTTTGAGAAAAATATCCCACGAAGAAGAAAAGTATCCCAGCGAGCACATCGTGAGCCGGCGTCCATGGAAACGTGCCTGGGCTCTTGATGGCCTTAGACTGGCCAAAGATTTTTGTGCCGTGGCTTCGACCAGGATGGTGAACGAGAGCGCCGCCCCTCTTCCTTGACCCACCGTCAGCGGTCGACTGCTGGTCACCTTGCCGCCGGCCGACTCGTCCGATTAAGCAACGCTTGACGAGCCCGTGGACAGAAGCCCACCGCGGCTGTTGCCCATGGACAGGAGGCGCAAGACGGAGCCGTGGATCTTAGGTCTGTGCCCTCATTCCATGATTCCATCCATGCCTCTGGTTTTTTTTTTTTTTTGATAATTTGTTTCTTTCTTTACAACGGACATCGTCACTCTGGTTTTATTTAGTGGGCGTGGAGCCAAATTAGAGCGTATGGGTTGATGAACCACCTAGTAGTTATTGTTCATCTTGGAGAGAGGATTCCTCATGCTGGCCTGTGCAGTGCAGCGCAAGTCCAGTAGTTAGCTGAACTTTGCGTTTGTGATGCTTCCTGAAAGTCTGAAACAAAAGCTGAACCTCTGTCAACAGTGCACACCAGGTACCAGCTTGCTAGACAAAAAAACGACATTATATATGCAATACGATGCTGATATATAACAGTTATCCTCGCTCCGCAGTCATATAGGAAAATATTAATACATCATGGAACTGCTACCTGTGTTTTTTCCCCTTCTCTTGTGTGCACAATGCAAATTCAGACAACATTACGTTTCAAAAGGAAAGCAATAGGACCAAGAAATGGTGGAGTTAGCCTGGACCTCGGTCTACTAATTAAATTGTTATATTTGAATTCCAATTAAAAAAATTAAACGGTTTCGAGATGAAGACACACACTCTGTATTAAATTATGTTGTAATATAAAATTCTGCAGTGGTCCGTGGGGGTGTCCTATGGCCATGGGTGAGGAGGCAAGTTAGCCTCCTCGACCTGGTCGAAAAAACAACACCTCCTCCTCCACCCTCTCCCCACCGCTGCTCCTTTAGAAAACTGGGCCCTTTTTTTGGGCCGCGGACTATGCCACATACAGCAAAGCAGTTAACAGCCATGCACAGCTGACATTAGCACTATCCCATACGTTTTGAAAGTAAAAAAAAAAAAAGTAATATCTTCTAAACTAAGTATCAAAGTTAAAATACGATTGCACCATCTTATTCCTTGCAATAAAATCTTTAGAACAAGATCCCACATGAATATATTTCGTTAATTTATTTAAAAAAACATTTATCCCATAATAAAGATCATAGAACATCGGATAATATACTATGGAACATTGAATAATACAACATAGAACATCGAATAATGCACCACGGAACATTAAATAATACACCACAGAACATCAAATAATACATTGTGTAACATCGAATAATACATCATAGAACATTACATATTACATCATGAAACATCCCTAATAATACAGCACAAAAACATCTAATAATACATCAAATAATATATCACGGGACATCATCGTACAGAAAGAAAAAGAAAAAGAAAAAGAAAGAAAAAAGAAATAGAAAATTAAAAAGAAAAGAAAAGTTACGTACGTAGAGAGTAAAATGAGAAGAAATAATATCGTAGAGAAAAAGAAAAAAGAAATAGAAAAGAAAAGAAAATAAATAGAAAAGAAAAAAAAGAAAAAACTTACCTACGTAACTCACCGTACCTGAGTCTTCGTACCTACCGGCGACAAAGTCGCGCGAGCCACGCAATCCTGGGCCGCACCTCCGCATGGGCCGTGCTGGGTAAATACCGTCGTCATCGTGTGTTGCAGAGGGTGGTCGAAGAGCGACTCCTCTTCGACCTGGTCCAAGAGGAAGATTCGTGGCTCTCAATGGCCAGCCCGCGACCTTTGATCTACGTCAACCCAATTGCTACAGGTTCCGTTTGGCTCTTCACATGATTGTCCTACGTGCCCGATCCCAGCAACGAGTTCAGACTGCATTACACAGTGACCTACATTGTCAGTTCAGTGCACGTACCACATCAAGGCATATCATCAGATATATATGAACCTAAAATGGGCTTACGTGGTGTCATCATACGCCGCAGTTCATCGATGGGAGATTATCAAATGTGAATGGGTAGTTGAAAATGTTCCTTATGCATTTCAGGTTTTATTTTGTTATTGCCAAACGATTTTTTTACTATACACGATATGCAACGTACGGGTGTATTTATAGAAAATGTCGTGTATGCTTTTGAAATGCTATACAAGAAGCAGAAACTAAATTTTTGAATTCATATTTTGTGAAGGAAATGTGGGAGTGATAACTACAAGAACCTTGCCTCTCAAACTGAACAAAGTGGATCTGAAACTGGGGTGGATATATAGATATTAAGATTTCTTAATTAGTAACATATTATACATGACAATAGCACCAGAAGTTACTCTAGTGCAAACTACATATCACTGAATTTATTACATGAGTACAGTAGTAAACATGAAGAGATTGCAAAACCACATAATGTTTCATCAAACCCAACACAAACTGAATTAAGGTTTTATGGTACATTGAAGACATCATCCACACACAACTAGATTGATGGACTCAGGCATAGCCTCTTATTCTGAACATACAAGAAAAGGGAAACATCCACACACACACAACTAGATTGATAGACTCAGGCATATATAGCCTCTTATTATGAACAAACAAGAAAAGGGAAACACAAACTAGCTCGACTGTGAGCAAATTAAACCACGACCCATGCATGCCTCTTCTTAGTCCTCACCACTACAGGTCTTCTTCTGTGATTTCGAATGTGATCTCAGAGGTTTTAACACCTTTATACAGGCCATCATGGAATTTCTGAGTAACCTCCTGCCCATTCAGCAGAATATCCCTCTGCGTGTATGAGAAGGGAATATCACAGACACCGTTTGATCCGATCGCTTTAACTGTCATTTTCTTCATTGGGGGAACTTCAACCTCAATGTCTTTGGTAACTTCCTCTTCTTTACTGTTGGTTTTTCCCCATTCATATGATCCACTGAATTCATAACCAACCTCAACACCCACTTCAGCAACAAATGGGACCTTGCTCACAATAGTGGTATTGATGCCGAGCTTCATTGAAACAAGTAGAACTCCGAGTGGCCTCTGTGGTTCTGTAAGTGAAGGATAACTTGCTTTTGTTTTTTGTACTGGAATTGTTTTTAATAATTTGGCTGTGAAGGCCACCAATACCAGTGGTAGATATCTTAGCGTCCTCCAGGCGAAAATCGATATTGTAGATCTCTCGGGAAATAACCGGTTCAGAGACCTTCAATTTTGCTGTTTCTGTGATGGAAACCGAATCATCAGGAGCGCAGAGGCAATCAGAATGATCTTTTGTAGAGTAAAGCCTCTTACAGAAACTGTTGTCGAATGGTAGCCCCAGACACCGCCAGTTGTATTAACCTCGATCCAGTCTGGGCCTTTCCAGAACATGTTTTGATAGTTGGACAGTATCCAGATGATTCCATCATCATTGGTGGACACAGTATGCAACGCTCGTTCATTTCCAATATCGCCTCCTTCAAACCTAAGCCTGTAATATGCATGTAAGAAAAGATCATTGTCGCCTTTGAAAGCAACATATTTAGGTAACTGCTTCTGCTGGGACACATCAATGACAGTGAAGGCATGAATGAGACCGCCACCGTCTTGATGATCAGCTTCGTCTTCATGTGATGCTATGTGCATGTACGAGCGTACGGACATGGATGACACCGTACAAGCATATTTCCCTAGCTTGGAATGGAGGAACCTGTCATGTACACAATAATTATTTACTCGTCCTTGTCATGTGTGTGTAATAATAACATATAGAGCATTCTAACATACATATGTATAATACCATGATCGAGTTTATTTGTCATGTATACTGAATAAATAGAATAAAATTTAAAGAGTTTCCTTATTCGAGAGTCTACGAGATACCCTCCAGGCCACCTATATTAATTACCACCTATATTAATTAATTCACCATATACTAATAAATTAATAATTATGAGATATATATCGTATTAGGATCTTGTTTTTTAACGTCGCCGAGGAAAAACAAGAAACAAATTAATAACGCAGAATATATATGTATATGTATAGTATGTAAACCTGCAGGTGGCGGAGCCGTCTTCTTCTGCTTGCTCGCCGTCGATGGGGATGAGCTGGTGCAGGGTGCACGACGGCTTGGACAGGTCTTCCTCAGGCTCATGGGTGGTGCCGATGACCCAGAGAGCGCTGCTGCTGGCGCCGGGAAGCACGCGCTGCTGGGGCACCCAATACTTGTTGTTGTAGCAGCACCTGACGTGGATAAGCCCCTCGTGCTCCTTGGACGGCTCCAGATAGAACCTGGCACGCGGGTTCATTAGGCCGCCGTCGCCATGGCCGAGCTCCATCAAGCTGCCGCCGTGGCTCTCGTCGTACACGGAGTGCAGGTAGCTCTTGTCAAGCTTTGAGCGGAGAGCGACGCATGTTGGCAACGCCGGCAGTGGGGAAGACATTTTTGTTTCGCTAGCTCACAAGTAAACCTCGCTCGCTCTTCGATCGCTCTCTCTCGTGTGTAGTACGTGCACACTGCTCAGTGTTTGGTTGTTGGTTCTCAAGCGGGAGGGAGAGGTATTTGTAGGCGGCCGTGCAAGATCAGCTGATCATAGAGTACACCACTTTATTATTTGCCCTGTGATAATATATAGTACTCCATTAACGATTTATAGGCCCCGCAGAGAGTGGAGCATCTCCAGCAATTTTGTGAAACCCTCTGGCCTGTGCTCTGATTGGCTACCGGCTTCTTCTTCTTTCTTTTTCTTTTTTTTTTAATTGACTACCAGCTGCTGATTGTGAAGCATCTCCAGCAAAACCCGATTCATATTAGTATTAGCTATCGCAAGAGTCTTCTCATTCCCTAACACCAACCCTGGCCTGTGCTCTGATTCATACATGTTCTTTTTATTTGAACACACAACCTGGTCAGTGGAATTATATGTGCGACATGCTATTAGTGACGCGTTTGCCGGAAGCCATGATTGTCACGACTGTGCACCCGATGCGAAAGCGAAAACAGTGTTCTACTTCTGACAGATAGTAGCTACCACTACTGGAACGTGACGTGATATTTCTGACGGTTTCAAAAAAAAACTTTTATGCCTATTATATAATAAACCATCAGGATAATTAATATTATCTTGACTTTGTAAAAACCACATAGAGAGTTAATATTATCTTGACGGTTCCTAAGAAACACAACCGACAAGAAAAATTTTAATTAAACGTGTGAGTGCACATAACTGATAGTTTTTTTTTTCTTTTGTAATCACCAGACAATTGTAATAAGAGTTTTTCTATTTATCTATTGACAAATTTCCTTTTTAGTAGCAAATCAGTTTGTATGTTTTATTGTGCTTTAATATCTGTGCTACATCAATCTACTGGGTTGTTTGCATAAAAAAATCTGAACACGCCACCCGCTAAGTAGCCCCCGCTGTTAGATTTCCCCTGCCCTCGTTGAGCAAGCCGCGCTCCCGCTATGGCCACGCCGGCCGCCACTATGCACCTGTCCACCGTTGCCGCGTCCGGTCATGGCTGTGCCCGCTGTGGCCGCGTTGGCAGGTGTCGCTGCCATGGAGGTAGAAGGCTGAGAAGTTTTTTTTCATACAATCACACATGGGGCCTATCCGAATGGCAAATCAGCCCATTCCCATCAAAATGCCCTTTCATGGATCTAAAGTTGCTATGTTGCTCAAACGGTTCTCTGCACTACTACAAAAATGATTTTATACGAGGCAGTGCCCAAACATCAATCGAGGCAGTTACAAAATTGTACCACCTTGTAAAATGCCTAAGGATTGTCGGAGGTAGGTGTTTTTATTTACGGAGGCAGTCATGTTTCCCCACCTCATAAAGCGACTTACAGAGGCGGCCATGTACCCAAAATCGATTTACAGAGGCGGTCATCTTCAGGGCAACGTATCCTATGCAAACCAGGTGTCTCGTGCAAACTTGCAAACTAACGATCTGAGCCTCAGGATGCCCATCCGAAGGCTGTGGAGAGAGGTGGATTTTTTTTTTTACGTTTAAACACCCGCAAGCCAACAAGTAATCGTTTTTACTTTGCAAATTGCCCCATACGCCTAATTGCTCCAGTCGGTGTTACGTCTGTTCGACTCGCACGACTCATCTAGCGCTGGAAGCCGCCGCCGTGCAGATGAAGATGAAAGACCCTCGGCCGGCCGGCGCAGCCGTGAAGATGAAGTATCCCCGACCGGCCGCCGGCGCCGTGCAGGACCCCCGGGCGGCCGCCGGCGCCGTGCAGGACCCCTGGGCGGCCGCCGCCACCGTGCAGGACTCCACGAACTCCACTCTGATGTAGCCTGGCTGTGGCTCTTTGAACTGCACGAACTGCACTTTCACGAACTGCCAAGACACCACGAACTGCACTCTTTCACTATCTGAATCGAGGTCGTGGTGTAGCCTGGCCGTGGCTCTGGCCCGACGCTCCTCCAGGACGGCGGCCGCTCCAGGACGGTGGCTCTGGCCCGGCGCGGGCGAGGCGAGGTGGAGGCGCGGTGACCAAGGCGGCCGGTCCTCCAGGGCGGCACGACTCCTCTAGGGCCGCGCCTCTGTCCCGGCGCGGCTCCTCCAGGGCGGCGGCGCTGGATCGGTGGGGAAGAAACAGCAGCGCCACCAAAGGAATCGCCCCTCCACTCGACTGGATCAATTAGGCGGAGGGGGTGAATTGAAAAAAAGGATTAGTAGCTGGTTTGCAGGCGTTTAATCGAAAAAAAAATACCCCACTTCTCTCCACAGCCATCGGATGAGCATCCTGGGGTCCATATCAAGAGTTTGCAAGTTTGCACGGGATGCCTGGTTTGCATACGATACGTTGTCCATCTTCAGATGTCCGCCCCCAAAGAAGGTCCATTTACGAAGGCAGTCATTTTAAGATGTCCACCTCCGTAAATTCATTTTCAAAGGAGGGAATTTTTCTAACTATTTTGACAATTTAGTCGAGGCCCAAATAATCCCAGAAGGCCTGTTAGCCATTGTTATGCATATATTGCCGAGTTAGGGTTTGGTGGTTGCATCCCCGTCACTCAATTGTCTTTCGTTCTCCTAGCTCACGGCGCTCTCTCTCCTCTCTCACATCTCTCTCTAGTGTATTGGCTGCACGGAGCAGGAGCTGCACCGGCGGTGAGCGAGCATGCACGCATACAGGGGCGCCTTCTACTAGTAGCGACCTCCACATCGATGGTGGCTTTCTCGGTGGCAGCCGCACACGCGTGGCCCCTTTCGACAGCGACGTGCGAGGGTGCCACCTACCTAGGCGGCGACACGGAGGACGCGTCTTGATCCGATCCCAGCGGTGGCGCGAGGTGCTCCAGGCGGCGGGCGGGCAATGGCAGGGGCATGGCGGTGCGCACCTAGACGGTGGCCACGGTGAGCGGCGGCCCGCATGCGCAGATACGATGGAACACAGCCCTGATGAGCACATCCGGTGGTGGATGGAGTCCCAGACGCATCGGATCCAGTCAGTGGAGGGCATCCCCGACGAGTGACGGCACGCACAGACACATCGATCGATCCGACAGCTGTGGCAGCGGGCTCGACGGGCTTGTCCATGGGTTTTCTTTTTCCTGTTTGATTTACGCTAACGGGCAAGGCACAGGCCTCCTTGTAGGTCTGCATTAACACAAACCTTTCGACAGAGGAGGTTGCTTTGCCCGCCTCAAAAGATTGAAAACAATCGCCTCTATTAAGATTTGTGTAGGTGTGTCGATAGATCCCAGATCCCACTAGTGGAGCTGCTCTACACTGAATCACATTTTTCATATTCACCTTTTTGAGGGCTGAGTTGTCCTGAACCTGCCCTTAGTGGAGCTGCCTATCTGCCCGAAATTTAAGTACCATGCAGGAAGCCAGGAAGGTGAATTTAATTTCGGGCCTGTTTTGAGAAAATATTCCAAAATGAATAATACAGTGATATCCATGTGAGACTATCATGAGGGTGAGGAATCTGTACCAAAATCTTGAAGCTCATAAAATGTGAATTATAGCTGTTTATTAAAGTCTTGTTTCCAACCGAGCAAGATCAGTTGTAACTGAAGGAGAGTTTCAGTTGGACAACGCTAATGTACAAATGTTTACCTACTACTAGGAGATAATATCTCACATAAATCTGAGCATTTTTTCGACTTTTTGAATTACTTAGTAAATTAAAAAATCTAAAATAAAAATCTTACTATTATTAATTGGAGGCGCCAACGGAGACTTCACGTTAATCCTCACCAGATGCACTAAGGAGAAAGATAAATACTAGAACTTCTCACGTTAATTAGAAATATCTGGCCATCCAATTGACAGACTACCCATCCATAACCGTTAGATCTATTTTCCTTAAAACCAAAAAAGCTTCATCCGCAGTGAATAAAATCTAAGAGCATCAGCATCTCCAAGAGTTTACTATCTCAACTTGGCATCCATATAATTTTGGAAAAACAATAAAAATTAGCATCCTACAGTTTGGTAAAACAACTTGGCATCAATAGTAACTTGGCATATGTTCCCTCCGCGCGCGTGTATACGCCTTGGCATTCGGGGCTTATCGTTACTTAGCGGGACTCTTGGTTCACTTAGCGGACTCTTTGTTTTGTTAACCGGGCTCTTTTTCGCTTAGCGGGCCTTTTCGTTTCGTTAACGAGCCTTTTTATTTTACCAAGTCAAAAATGTCAAACTCTTGGAGATGAAATATTTTTTAATTGGTATATAGTTTTTGGGAGTTGATAGATCACAAGATTTATCAAGTAGAATTTGACAAACTCTTAGAGATGCTCTAAGTGACACCCATGGTGATGTTCAGTTGGTTAATAATCTATTTTTATTTTAAAAAAACAATAGCCCTGTGGATAAAATCTAAGTTTTTTTGTCAACTTGTCCGTCTGTTCTAGGTTCAACCGTCTCGCCCAATCCCATTAGGATTTGATTTCATTTTCAATCATGTTGTTTGTCCTCCAATATTTTTGAAGTGCTCTATGAAAAAATAAATTAATGTCATTATCACTATTCTCTTTCATTTTACATGATGCACGAGGAAACAGGCTGTGTTCTGAGTCTCAATGCTATTTTCAACATTCATCAACCAAATTAAAGGAATGGTTGTCTTGCCAATTCACATTATGATTTGAATTGTCTCCAACGATCTACCATGACCGTGGTGTTGTCCTCCATTTTTATGAAAAATAATATCATCTACATACAAATAGTAATATAAGTTATTATGATAAATTAGTAACAATATTTGTTTAAAATAAGTTTAATACATGTTTATTAAAATATCATGACATGTCAACACTGGTAATCTATTTTATAAAATAAAAAGATAACGCTAAATCTATATGTCAATATTTATATAAATTATTGTGGAAAATAACTGATAATCAATGTTATTTAAATAAATTGTTATAAATTAACTAAAACAATTATTCCATGTCAATACTAGCAATCTATTTTTTAGTGTTCCACATTTTGTAAAACAATAATAAAACACAATAATTAATGCTATCATATAATAAATTTAACATCTTAATTGTCGTCGTTCAAGCTATGAGGACTTTTATGCATTGTAACCTCAAAGAGTATAGCCTAGAATCTACATGGTAAAGACATTATGATGACATACTAATAATTACATTAACCTTCGGTCAACCGATCTTACAACCCAACATATGATCATCATGAGGACATGCAATTAATAAATTTGATTCACCATGTCACAAGAATATCTAAGACATACTGCCATCAGAAAAAAAAAATATGTCTAACCTATATCTCTATAAGGCTAGTCTCAATGGGTGTTTTATGGGTGTGTCATGCACATTAAATAGAGTGCCACATCAGCTAAAATGGAATCTTTGCATGAAATAGGGAGGAGAGAGAAGGAAAACGTTTCATCCCGGTGAAACGCGTGAGCGCTGTTTCCAACCACTCGGAAATTGTGTGAAACTCGTGAAACTTCCATTGAGACGCATGAATTGTTTCATGGACTAAAAATAGAGAAGCGAAACCGTGGAGAAGAGAGAGGGTGGGACCCATGCAGGTAAAAATAGCAAGTGAAACCGTGCAATAAAATGGTGCATTGAGAGAGATACCCGTTTTATTTATAATTTCATGTTTTTGAAAACTGTGAGATGAAACGTTGCATTGAGACTAGCCTAACTAATAACTAACACTACAGGAATCCACGGGTTTGCCGACAGCTTAAAGCTGTCGGCAAAGCCCTATATACAGTCGGCAAAGGGTTTGCCGACAGGATTTGCCTTGGGCTGTCGGCAAAAATCTTGTCGGCAAACCGGACTTTGCCGACAGGAATCCGGGCGTGGTCGGCGTACTTTCGCCGACGGCCACCCGGTTTGTCGGCGAAGGAACAGCAGCCGTCAACTCGGGCCGTTGTTCGCTTCGCCGACAGCCAGGTCAACAAGGCTGTCGGCAAAGCTTTACCGACAGGGCCGTATTCCTGTCGGCAAAGTCACCTGTTTGCCGACAGCCAGGTCAACACGGCTGTCGGCAAAGTCACCTGTTTGCCGACAGCCAGGTCAACAAGGCTGTCGGCAAAGTCACCTGTTTGCCGACAGCCAGGTCAAGAAGGCTGTCGGCAAAGTCACCTGTTTGCCGACAGCTTTGGCCGGCTGTCGGCAAAGCCGCCTGCCAAGGCTGTCGGCAAACAGCTGTTGTCGGCAAAAATTGCCCAGCTTTGCCGACAGCTATGGCCAAAGCTGTCGGCAAAGTTGGGAATTTTTTTTTGTTTTTGCTGTTTCATTGCATTCGAACCACATTTATAGCATATATATATATACCACAGATCACATTTATAACAACAATATAGCATATAAACCGCATTTCATCATCGGATTCGATCTCAACATGAATCCACACATCAACATCATCAAATCCATCGATACATGTCCAAAATACACATAACATCATCAACATACATATGGATGTCCAACATACATGTCCAACAAGTCCTACAAGTCCAACATAAGGGCGAAAGGGTCTAACATGCATCCTAGTCCAGAAGATGGAGGCAAAGGTACCTAGCACGTCGCCGAGTACCCCCCACAGGTCCTCCTCCTACAAAAAGAGATAAAATGATTAGTATCCACTCAAAAATTCGGCAGCACCTCCCCTGCACGGGGAGGTTCCAAAACCTGCAAAAAACATGGCACGAAGGCCAACAACGACCACGGCACGAAGGCCGATAAGTACCACGGCACGAAGGCCGATAAACACACGGCACGAAGGCCAACAACCATAGCGGCACGAAGGCCGACAAGTAGTTAAGGGAGGCAAACGTACCTAGCTCGTGGCGCCGTCCCCGGGGTCCCATCGCCCCCACCTTGCTCCCACGGACCCCACCCCGGGCCGTGGTGGTGCCCGAGTCCACCCCGAAGGCGCGGACTCGTAGTGCCATAGTCCGCGCGAGGCCCCCGCGCGTCTGCGCCCCGGCCACGAGGAGTACCCCCGCGACCGTGGAGAAGGAGGCCATGTGTACGGCTGCGTGGGGTAGGTCGGGTAGGTCGGGTACCCTGGCCAGCTGTGCTGTGGAGGGCCGGCACCCAGTGGAGGGCTGGCACCAGGAGTTGGGTTCGAACCCGCCGACGGATCCTGCACAAAGGACAAGTGATTTAATTAGTAAAGTACCGCGGGATGGCTGCACAAGCTAAAGCAAGTGAGGCAATTAGTATTATACTCACCGGACGCCGAACGGAGAGCGAGGCACCGGGACCGGTGGTGGAGCAAAGAGCGAGGAGGAAGCTCCCCGCGGTGCCGGGTCCGGAGGAAGCCCGCGTCAGTCGCCCATCCGACGTCGGTGGTCGCGATCTGCCGCCAGATGCGCCTGGTGGGCCGCCTCCACCGCCGCCAGCTGCAGCTTGTGGGCCTTGTCCTGGGCCGCCTAGTGGGCTTGCAGCTCTTCGAACCTAGCCTGCAATATTACACCCGCACATGGTTGATGGTATGTGAAGCGAAGGTGGATCGTGTGAGAACGACGAATGGAACCGCACTTACCTCCATCTGCGTGTACATCTGGGCGGTGCTCGGCCGTCGTGGCGCTATGGGGATGCCGGAGGAGCTGCTGGAGTTGGCTTTTCGAATCTCCCTCAGCGTGGGAGTAGTGGTCGGGTCGATGGCGCTCTTGGCCATCCAGTAGGAGCCGTGCTGCTTCCCTCCTCCCAACCTCATCACGAGCTCCGGGTCCAGGGGCTCCGTGGTGGGGTCCTTGTCGTCCCCATGGCGCTGGCGAAACGCGGCGCTGTACTCGACGAGCTTGGGGTGGACGCTCGCGTTGGTGTATGCGTCCGGCCCGTCCTGCGGGTCGAACCTGTTGTCCGGGTCCGACGCCTTGCCCTTTTTAGAAAGGGCGTACCCCACCACCACGTTGATCTCCTCCCCATCATGGGACTCCCTCTGCGAGAGGAAAACGCAAACATGGTTAGAGGTAAATAGATTGAGCGCTACATGAGTCCATGTGTATCAAAAGGAGCATACCCATGCATCCATGAACTGCGGGAGGGACCGGTTCCCTTGGTGGTGTGCTATTCTTGAGCCGGCGCTCCCGACGCTCATTTTTCACCTCGTACACCTTGTCCAATCTCCAGTAGCGCACAATCTCAGGAATGGGGTCGGTGACTTGAACACCTTTCGTGAAATGCTTTTCATCCCGTCTCAATTCATGGCCCTCGGGCAGGAATTGCCGATGTTTGTCGGAAGAAGAATACTTGCCACCCTTTTTCAGCCAGGTGAACATCACATCTATCTTGCATGTTGGGCAAGGGAACTTCCCGTGAACACACCACGCGCTGAACAAGCCATACGCCAAGAAGTCATGCAATGAATACTGGTACCACACATGCATTGTGAAGCTCCTCTTTGTAGCTCGGTCGTACATCAGCACCCCCTCGTCCCAAGCATGTTGCAACTCATCCCACACTGGCTGCATGAACACACCCATATTGTTGCCCGGGTGTCCAGGTATTATCAGCGTCAAGAACACGTTCCTGGGTTCAAACATGATGCCGGGGGGAAGATTGAGGGGGATCACGAACACCGGCCAACAAGTGTACGGGGCCGCCATCATTCCAAACGGGTTGAACCCATCTGTTGCCAGTGCTACGCGTACATTCCGAGCCTCCTCAGCCTTTTCAGGATTCATGGCATCGAAGGGCCTCCATGCATCACCATCCGCTGGGTGTACCATCTTGTTAGTGTACCTTTTGCCTTTCTTGTGCCACACCATCATTTTCGCGGTATCCTCTGTCATATACAGCCGTTGGAGACGATGTGTGAAAGGAAGGTGCCTTATGACCATCTCGGGGATCTTTGACTGTCGCTTGATGCCATCACTGCCTTCTACCTCCACATACCTAGAGATTTTGCACTTTGGACAGTGTGTTGCGTCCTCGTGGTCGTCCCTAAACAGGACACACCCATTCTTACAAGCATGAATCAGCTCGTACGACATCTCGAGTGCTCGAAGCATCCTCTGTGACTCGTACGTGCTCTTCGGCAACTCGTGAAGCTTCGGAAGCAAGTTGCCAACCGTCGCCAACACTAGATCAAAACCTTCTCGACTGATGCCCAGTGACGACTTCAACGCAATTAGTTGAGAAATGGCATCCAGCTGCGAAACATGTGTCTTCTTGTGAAGGGGCTTCTGTGCCACCTCCAAAGCATGGCGAAGAACGCTTTGCGGTTTCCTCCGGATCCTCCTCCGCCTCTATTCCTTCGGGAACCCCCTTCCCGGTAGTCTTCCATCGGATCCGCCATCCCAAAGATCTCGCATCAAGGTCCTCGAGGAGCTGTCTCACCGGCACCTCCCTAATAGGATCGCATTCACCATGGTGGACCCAGCGCGTATAGTTTGGAACGTAACCGTACTTGAAAAGATCTTCCATAACCGTACGCCTGTCTCTCCATTTCTTGTTCTTACATTTGCTGCACGGACACCGCATCCGAATCGACCCTCTAGCAGCTCGGTCAAATGCCTGCTCCAGGAAAGCACTGGTCCCTCTAACCCATTCAGTGGTCTGTTTCTCCCTTGTCCAGCCAGTGTACATCCACTCACGGTCAGCCATCCTCTGACATGCGCCAATGTAAGCGAGCAATAAAACCAAAGATCATACGCATCTACAAGGCGTTCCTACCATCTAATAGGTGAAGGATAGGTCCTAATCCCACCCGAGGATGCGTAGATGAGGTTAGCTTCCATGCTCCGCGCCGTCCGAGACGGAATTTCGGCAAAGCACCTCCCCGCCTGTTCTCCCGATACACGTCCCGAATGAGAGAGTGTGCATCCGGAGAACAACGGGGAGGGGCTGCCGAAACTCCGACTCGAACGGGGGCGGAACATGGAAGCTAACCCATCTACGCATCCTCGGGCTGTCCAAAAAACATGGACAATCCGAAAGAGACACCGTCGCAAATATGCACTGATCCGCATACCAACGACCGCGAATCCCTTTCGGACGGGAGACGCCTAACTCGGTTACGCAAAGTAATTACAACAACTATAAGACACAGAGGTGATTTATACCTAGGGTGGCGGCGCAGAGGTGGGTAGCGAGGCCGTGGAGAGTCGACGCGGTGCAGGAAGACCTGCAGCATCCACGAAGACGATCGGGGTCACCGAGTACCTCCCACAAGTCCTACAAAAAGGGCAAAAAAAGGTTAGTATCCATGCAAAATTTCGGCAGCACCTCCCCTGCACGGGGAGGTTTCCAAAACCTGCAAAAAACAACGGCGCGAAGGCCGATAACCACAGCGGCTCGAAGGCCGATAACCACAGCGACACGAAGGCCGACAACCATAGCGGCACGAAGGCCGACATCACAACGGCACAAAGGCCGACAAGTAGTTAAGGGGTTAATATACCTTGCTCTTGTAGCCGGTTCGACGATGGTGGAGGTTTCGGCGGGACGGACACGCCAAGAAGACAGCCGAGGCACCTCCTCACCCTCTCCCTTTCTCTCTTCGTCCTCCTCCTTCCTTCTCCCTCTTCTTTTTTTTTCTTCTCCTTCTTCCTTCACCCTTCTTCTTCCTTCTCCTCCCTTCTCCTTCTCCCTCCTTCTTCCTTCTCCTCCCTTCTCCTTCTCCCTTCTCCCTCCTTCCTTCCCTTCTCCCTTCTCCCCCTTCTCCTTCTCCCCACTACTCCTCTCTGCTTCTTCGTTCATGCGCGTCGACGTTGCCTCGCCTCGCCGCCGGGGGGGTTCCGCCTCGCCGCCCGGGTCCGAGTCCCGCTAGGGCCTAGGGGCTGCCTTCCCTCGCCGGCGCCGGACGGATCGGGGGACCTGAGGGGGATTGGGAAGGGGGACGACCGACGGGCTGGGAGGGGATGGCGGGGAAGAAGCGCAAGGTGGAGGCGGCGCGGCTGGAGGAGACGGACCGCGCGCTGTACGGGGCCTTTCGGGGCGCCACCAACTCGCTCTCGCACCTCTACACGCTCGCCATGGGCGGCGGGGCGAGCTGCGGGGGGCGGCGGGCGAGCCGCGGGGCCGCGCGGTGGGCTGCGGGCGGCGGCGGCCAAGGTGGGGGGCGGCGGCCGCGGGCGGGGGCGGCGGCGGCGGAGGCGGGCGGGCGGCGGGGGCGGCGGCGGATGGGGATGGGGATGGGGGTCGGGCCGGGATTGGTTAGGTTTAGATGGGGATGGGTCTTTTTATTTTTTTTTAATTGTGGGCCGGTTCGCCGACAGCCCGGCCCGGGCGGCTGTCGGCAAAAAAGTTGTTTTTTTTAAAAAAAAAATTCCTCTTCGCCGACATCCAGTGCTCCAAGGCTGTCGGCGAACTTTCTTTGCCGGCAAAGAAAGTTTTAATTTTTTTTTATCCATTTTTTTCTGGGTCCTTCCTACTATAATTACATCTCAAATTCAAAACTTGGGGATGTTTTGAGTTATTTAGCTATATTTTCTTAATTTTTTTCGCTCACTACAATTTCCTCGTATTTTTCAAGTTTGAACTGCAGGTGCATGAAATAGTGAAACTTTGGCCTTGGAAAAATGATATTCATGATGGGGAGTGTGTTTTAAGGCCGTGTCCCAAAGCTCACCCAAAAGTTTCAATTCCTTGTCCACGTAACACGACCATCCAGGAGTGGTAAAAGTGTTTTTTAATTATATAAAATCCAAACGAAGTTGAAAAATCACGAAACTTGACGGGGTGTCGTGTTATCGCATGTGGAGGCTATGAAAAAATTTGAAAAAGTTTGGAGCAAGTTGCGGCGTCACATGCTCAAAAGTCGACAACTCCACTTGTAATCACAAGTGAGATGTGTCGGCAACTCCACTTGTGCTCAAAACTGATCTTCGCCGACAGCTTGGGGAGGCTGTCGGCAAACTTTGCCGACAGCCCTAACAGTGTGGCTGTCGGTGAAGCAAACGGCGACGGCGCCGTTTGGTCGAGCCAGCGCTTCGCCGACAGCCATAGTTTCCCGACAGCCTGGCTGTCGGGACAAATAATATTCGTCGACAGCTTTTCTTCGCCGACAGCCCGTGGATCTGGTGCTGTCGGCGAAGTATACTTTCCCGACAGCTGGCTGTGGCTGTCGGGAAACAGCCTGTTTGCCGACAGCCCAGATCCTGGCTGTTGGGAAACCACTGGGCTGTCGGCAAACAGCGCGATTCCTATAGTGTAATGTACGTTCCGAATTTGGTCAAAAGAATTTAGAAGCAATTACAATCGCGAGAGTTGTGGAATCAAATCCTACTAATAAATAGACACTACAAGCAAGCACCAACAAGGCTTCCATGGCACATTGATGCACAACGCCCTCACAATGACAAACCAAACATCAATGGTATGGACTTCTAATAAATCAACAAATTTTCATCAGACAACTCAATAAAAGGTTACAATTCATGAAAACTATTGAAGGTACACATAAATATCCAATATTCTTTTAGGTTATTATTTTTTTATTGCAGGTCTACTAAACTTGTAATATTGTTATCCACACAGTTCAATTTCTAAATAGAGAAGTCCAACACACCCACATACTAGGATACAAAACAAATGAATGAAAAAAACGCAAAGCTGTAGAACCAGACTAATGTGGCATCATTAGCTATGCCATAACCATCTCTCTCAAGCATGCAAATTCTAAACATGTGTGTAAGTTTGGATTCAAAACAAAGTTAATTGTATAAAGTATTTTTTATTAATTAATTAATACATATTAAATAAGAACATTGTTGAAGTATCTCAGAATTAGCCCGTGCAGGAGCACGGCCTAGCATGTCTCTAATCATGAGGGACAGCGCGGGGTGCCGACCCTCCCGCATCCGGCATCCCCTAGTCACGGGAGGTGAAATGAAAACATAAACATGCGTGTCGATTCCGCTAATGACGGATCCTCATTGGCCTAGCACAATAATGACGGATCCTCATTGGTCCGCGTACACCATACTGTACGTGGAGATGGCTCTGTATCTGATTATTGAGTTGTGGAGTTGATGAGGTCTACCGATCGAGAATATATTGTTTTAGAGCTGCAGACCAAAACATTAGAGTTGTCAGTCGTCATGATGAAATGCAATGCTAAATGACACACGAGATGCAAGTGGTGCACTTTAACAAATTTATCTTCTTTTTTGTCCCGGCCGGCCACAAGATGCAAGTGGATCTTCTCAAATCGCAATTGGCCGCTCACAAACAGTGTACGTAGTAGGTACTTCAGTCGATGCAAATAATTAGCCTTGAAGAAAACGACGACTGACAAGGATAAAATTGCATGCCCGGCTTCGCACCCCGCCCGCCGCGGCCTACCAACCAAGTGCATGAAGCCAAGAATGTCACTGTCATCTTGCATAATACAAGAAAAATAAGATTTGTTAAAAAAAAAAAGAACAATCAGCTCTTACTTTCTCCAAGCTTTGTATTTGCTCTTGCACCTTCTTAATTATTACCACTTTACCAGCATCGCCAGCCCTAGCCTCCAGAGCTGTTTTTTGTTATCTTTTGTTCAGTAATATCCTTCTTGACCTTCTCAGTCAGGAAGAAGTCAGATCAGAAACCACGATATTCTGTCACAGTAACAGCTCATGGAATTCTACCAGCCCACTACCTGATGGTTAATTCTTGAGTTCAATAGCCCGTACATTGGCCTTGCTTGCCTGCCTCCACTGTACCTAAAGACCCCTTGGCGGATTGACCTTGTTTAGTTTGGGGTCCATAAAGTTTACTGGCTAAAGTTTAGTCACTTTTAGTCCATATATATAAAATGGTAAACACCCCGACAAAAAGGTGGATAAATTTTAGGGTGGTGACTAAACACTACCGGAAACAACGAGTTTGCCGAGCACTGGCGGCACTCAGCAAAGCCTAAAAAACACTGTGCAAAAGTTTTGTTGAGTGACACCCACGGCAAACCTCACTCGGCGACAAACAACTCTTTGTCGAGTGCTTTTATTGAGCACTCGGCAAAGCGTTTGCGGAGTGCTGAATTGAACCTCTGCCAAAAAAAACACTCAGCAAAATTTCAAGTCATTATTAAGGGAATGCATACTTGCTAAATAACGCATGGGATGCAGGTGGCACTATCGGAAATGGCACCTTTGCCGATTGCCTTATGTCAGGCACTCGGCAAAGAGCTCCTTCGCCGAGTGCTAGAAGGAAAACACTCGGCAAATTTAAAACAATCACCTTCGTTAAGATTTGTGTAGGAGTGTCGGGACATCCTAGATTGATGGCATCCCATTGGACATTGGTAAGGTGCATAGTATGTTTTACGTACTAGGAGATAATATATATCTCACATTAATCTGAGCAGCTGTTTTTTTGGATTTTTTGAATTACTTAATAAATTAAAAAATCTAGAAAACAAAAATACTTCCCTAATCACGGGGTAGCAGCACGGGTTGCCAAGTGCTGCCGACCCTCCCCATCCCCCTAGTTACCGGAGGTGAAGTTTCCTCTAAAAACATAAACATGCATGTCGATTCCCCTAATGACGGATCCTCATTGATCCGCGGACCGTATTGACGTAGAGAACACTAGTATATTGGCGCGCGCTTCCGCGCGCCCTTCTAGGCTGCCGTTAGCTAGGCTATAATGTCTACTGTAAAAAGCTTGTTTACATCTACCCAATTCATTCTATGTTGGTTGCTGAAAGGAGTGGGCAGACACGTCACTCCAAAATCGCTAAGGCTATCCACGTCGCTCGAATTAATTTTGTGAAAAGACCCTTCTTTTTCTCTAAATCACAGTCTGATCCATCTAGGTCCCCTGTGAACAGTGATGTTGGTAGTTTTTTTCCCGTTTTTACCCCCGTAAAAGTAAAATCCTTCGCCCGAAGAAGACAAAATTCCAAACAAACGTCGTTTTTACAGTTACCCGCCCGCCTGCACCTTTTGCACATAGCCCCCTGCCGCCGTCCTCCGTATAAATTGGAGTCTCCCCTTCAGGCAAAAAAAAAAAAAATCCACTCCGCTCCCCTCCCCTCCCCGACCTGGCCTCCTCCGCCTCCCCCAGATGCGCGCCGCGGCCGCGGCGTGGCGGCGTGGCGGCCGGCGCGACGCCGGCCCGTGCGGCCCGGCTGCGGCGGCGGCGGGGGGCCGGGCCCCCTCTCCCTCTCCCTCCCCGGATGCGGCGCGGCGGCCGGCTCACGCGGGGGGCGCGCGCCCGACCGTGGCGGCGAGCAGCGCGGCGGCGGCCGGCCGGCGACGCGGGGCGGGCAGGCGGCTGCACGGCGCCGTGGCGCGGGCAGGCGGCGCGTGCAGGTGCCCCGCCGGTGCGGGCGGCCCCCACCTCCCTCCCCGGTCCGGCATGGCGGCGACGCGACCGGCGGCGGCGGTGTGGCTGCCGGCGGCCTTCCTCCCCTCCCCCTCTACCTCTGTCTCAATCTGAGCCTCCTCGCACCTCCCCTTCTACCTCTGCCATCGAGGGCATGAGAAGCAAGTGACATTTTCCCCCTTTCATGTTCTAGGGTTTGCTGTGGGTGGATTTGAAATCGACCTTCTGTGCGTTCTTAGGTCATGCACCGGTGCGGCCGGCCCTGGCCCGGGATTCAGCTAGGTTGACATGCCGGCGCAGGTGGTTGCCCCATCGGCCAGCGGCTCCGATGCAGCACAGTGCGCTGCCCTTTCCTTCCTGTAGGGTGCAAGGTCTGTGCTTTTCTCTAAAGGTGATGCAATCCTTTCACCTCTCTTTTATTTTAGCAACATTTATTTGCCCTGCTACCTCATGCTTAGCCAAGTCTTTAGGGTTTAGTTCTATTGACTGCAACATATTTCCTATTATGCTTCTGGGTTCTTGATTCGTTTCCCTCAGATTAGCTTACTTCATGCAATTTAATTGCATAAAGGTGCATTCACATTCTGTCTATTGTTCTGTTCTTCAGGTTCGTTTAATCGATGTTTATTTTGCTGATTTGTTGGCGCAAACAGCTGACTCATGTCTACAGGATATATGATTTTGGGGGCTTCCAAGGTCCTTTTGAGTAATATCTGTTTTATCACCTGCTTTACACTGCTATAATACTAAGGAATTCAGCCATGCTTTGAATTGCAGGGATGCCGACTGCTATATATATCAAAGGCATACATGTAACCCAAGTATAGCAGGCAAGTGACCTTTATCTTTTCATACTTTGCGATTCTTTGAGCTCAGCAATCTGTTGCTATGGAATAATTCACTATGTGTTCTTGGTAAACTAATGCTTCCTTGGTTTTATCCTCAATGTTTTTTTTTCGTGTGTGTTTGTAGGATGCAACGATACGACACGTGCAGATCTGGTCAGGCGCTCCGTGGTATTTCCTAAGCAGGGAGACATGGAATTGTTAAAATTCCTACTGAGGTAATAAAACAATCCACAAAGGCACAAACGCTCATAGTTCCTTACATATGATTGTCTGAGACATGACTGTTCTGTTCATATTGTGGGTGTTACCTTCAGCCTGCTATTATGCTCCCACCCTTTGAAAGATCAGCTGTCATTTATTATTCTAAACAATCTGTATTTCTCATATTAATATGTTATTTATGCTTCATTTTCTTCAGCCGAACCAAGTGCTGTGGGCGAAAGAGCTTGTCAAGGACCTTATCAGCAACCCAGCTCAATCGATTGGTGTTGCAGCATGATTCATGATTTTTTTTTACCTTTGTATTTTGATTATTAATATTATATTAAGTGGCTGACAAGTTCCACAGGTCAGAAAAAACCCAGAGACTAATCAAAGATGAATTTGACGGTATGTCTCCTAGAGATAGAGGTAGTATTGCTGATCTTGTTGCTACCATCATGACGTCTATGGCTGCAGTTTATCTTATGTTTTAGTAAGCAGTAACCATGCAAATTGAGATCACAATAGACCACCTACAATAGCTTGTCCAGTAGACAAATTTGGTAATCGACTTCTTCGTGAGATACTTTGGACATTGTTGATTTGTTCCCTTCAGTTTTCATTCATTGATTTCCCGCCTCTTTTTTACCACTCAACTGTTGAACAATTCTATGCATGGCATTTTTTTTTAAGAAAGACTAAATTGCGCAGGCCTACCTACATATATGTTTGTCCCAGTTTCAACTGTACCACAGTGATCATATTGGGATCATAAGTATTTACAACTGTTACTTTCAATCTTTTCAATCTTACATTTTTGAGCTGCAACAGTTTGCTTCTTACGCAATGAATTACTTAGTTCATCAAATTTCCTGAAATGGTCAAATCAATTGCTTAAGTATAAAGTTACATAATTACAAGCTTCCTGCTCAGTTTAAGGTGTAAAACAAATTGTTGCTCCACAGTTTATTAGTCAATCCTTTACACAGAGATGGTTCCATATTTTTTTAACTTATGGAACATCTATTCCCATTGACTCACATCTGAGATCTTTCTGGGGGCACAATACAAGGAGGCATGGTCTATGATGTTACCTTTGAAATGCCAAGTGTACAGTGATATGAAGGCGAAAATTAAGAATAATCCCAACATAGAGGATTCCTTTCTCTGCGCGTAAGAACCTGAGCATCAGCGACCATTTGAATCACAGCAGGTAATACTCATGATTTCCCTTCACCAGGTTAGTCATCTTTAGACATGACTACTAAGTATATGTCTTAGAAGAATTGCATCTCTGGGAATGGTGTGGTAGCGACAGCTTACGCTTTATGTCCATAAAAAATGGACAACGACGAGATTAGGGATTTCCAGTACTTTTATAATTACATCTACCTACAGCTTCCTATTCTTCTTAGTTACATCTTCAGTTTAATTTATAAAACCATGTTTGCATTTCTCATGACTGACCTGTGACTCCACAGAACCCCTGTGTGTTTTTATAAGGTACTGTTGAGTGCTCAATCTCAGTTCTTCAATTAGTACTAACATTCCTTAGGATTCCATTTCTTTGACCTGCTATTTGAAACGGATTACCATATATAGGCTTCCTACCTTGTTTATACAATGACTGTATTTTAAACTGACTCCGGTATAAGATATTTGTCTAAATTTCTATGTTGGCTGCCAAGTGGGAAACATTAAGTGAGTTAGGGCTAAAACAACCACTCTGCTAGCAGTTTTCCTATGGCATAAGTTTTTTTGGGGACTGATATCGATTGAATGCCTACCTATGTTATTGGATTATTCGTTAAGAGGTTGTTATATATCTTATTATTTATAACTAAATATTGTCCTTAAATTGTTTGCAGCTCGGTAAAATGTGATTATGGAATATGCCGTTGAACTACATATATAAAACTTCTATCATTGGTTTGGGTTCTGAACCTTTCTTTCCTTTCATGGTCATATCAGTAGATTCGTAACTTAACAGATAAAATATGGGGTAGTCGTACAGAGGTTTAAGGGTCCAAACAATAATGTGCGGCTTAATGATTGATTCATAACTATCAGATTAAATGTCCAATTATCTTAAGAGTGGTTCACAGGTTTTTCTTGATCTATGCACTATGCAAGTAAGAGTCAAAAAAAAAAAGGTACAGCTTACTGTTTACTAAAAGGTACAATTAGGTGTCTTTACAAAGTGGTGCCTTAGTGGTTACAGTTTTCCTATTTAAGTAGGCATTCTTGTGCTGTGAATTAGGCTCATTTCGTTCTATAATATCTCCAAGGTTGATTTTAGTTCCATGATTCAGCAATGCTTTTGAGTACAACTGCACCTGGGACCTATGTCACATTGACAAATCGGCTTCTGTACTAACTAAACAATGAAACGCATGCAAATACATCGATATCATGTCTACAGGCAAGTTTCGTGCCTGTCAGTCCATGCAAATTACATTTTCCACCATGTTTCAGTTTTATATCATCGCAGTCCTTACTGCTCTGCTCTATACAAAATATTACTCAGATCATCCAAATTATGTTCTTCCTAACACATTCATTCTCTTACAGTGATCAGGTCCAGTGTATTTTGGAGATGCTGGAAGCAGAGAGGTACCAGGAAATGTTGGAGATGTGGAAGCAGAGAGGTACGAGGAAATGGTATATCATGGTTCCTGCACTTCTTCCAATCCAATTTGGTACAAGTGCTAAGTTATATGATGTTGGTCATACAGGGACTAAAACAGAGGTTTAGGGACACTAAAACAGAGGAACACAGAGTACAAACAACTCAGAAATGCTCGGGCTAACCTCCATCAGTCAAATCAACCTGGTCTCTTCCGTCCTGTTTTGGCCAATGATGACTTGAAGACATGCTTTGAGAATTTGAAGCTAATTTGCCCACGGCATTGGCTATCTTGCCTGGATTTCTTTTGATGCAGGAAATGTAACATATGGATCATGGATCCTACCTGTACGGATCTACCAGTTCTTAAATGCCCTCACTTCTGTATGATATACGCAGCTATAATCCTGTACTGTGTATCCGTTGGTCTACACTAATTATATGCATTAGATGCAACGATAAATCCTATATGTACAGATCTAATGGTGCTCATTTATGGTCATCTATAATGTTATGGACTTTGTACTAAATGCAGTTACATAATACATACTTATGTTCCTGCACTGTGGTTACCCTGTGAAAATTCTTGATCATTTCTAATCGGCGCGCAAGTGCGCGCCATTCCACTAGTTAACATATAACATCCCACCTCACCCCCCAACGCCACCCCTAGGCCAAAAAAAAGAGGAAAAATATATTGTAAGTTTGCAGGTGTTGATCAAGGTGGCCACTCCAATAAGTAGAACATAAAATAAATCACCATATAAGAAGCATACTGCCCCTCAGGGATTTGTCTTAGTACTGATAGGAATCCATTTTTTGTACCGAAATTGTAAATAGTCATATAAAATGTATATACTATTTTTCAACAGATCTATAGATTAGTGCGTCCCCTATCACCCTTTATGGAGCCATGGATAGTCCATAAATCAAGATCATACATATAAGTGCATAAATGAAGATCATACATATAAGTGCATTCAGTGGCACAAAAATGGACATGGAGCCATGTAAATCATGTAACATCCTTAAAAAATATTTACTGCACCCTAATAAAGGATCCATCTCACCTGGGGTGCAAAAGCTCTACCAGAGCTGTCAATTTTAGATCTAGGACACAAAGGAGGTAGTAAGTCATTAGTGAACTGAAAAAATACCCTGATTATAAGGACACCACAAATCTGAAAATCTAAAACCTACAGGGGCAATTTTGGCCTCCTGTTTAATAAACATGGCATGAAAGGAAATCCACACAACTGAGTGCAATTAAATTGGCGCCTGAAAAATATCAGCCCAGTTTAAATGGATAATGAAAATGAGATCCTCAAGCATCAGTTAGTTATTCTGTTAATGAGAGATACCTATGGATTTCATGTTGACAGAGGAAATGTAAATTCATTTTCAAAGAAAATGGTAGAAAAAAATAGTTTCATGTATTATGTAAATATATGGCACATGCAGTACTGCAATATTTAGAAGCAAAATCTGAAGCAAGATAAAGAGGCATTGGAATGTAGGTCTACTACCAGGTGTGTATGTATGCATGTAACACTTACTTTTTGGCTGCGCATTGTGGTAAAGAGGTCATTTTAATTTTCTCAGTGTTCTGCCCAGCTTTGGTTATGTGGATTCCTTCACTGTTTTTTTTCCTGCACATCATACAGTAAATGTTTAGGTATCTAGAGCTTTTAGTGTTAGCTATCAACAATGGCCATAGTTTCCTCACACTGAAGATAACAAAAAATCAACAATGGCCATAGTTACCTCTCGTAATCCCAAGCTATGTAGCAGGCTATGGTTTTACTTCTAGCCTATTTAGACCATAATGCCAAGGCTAAAATATCTGGAAATAACTGGAAAGGATGCAATAAAATTTGAGGGATATTGTTTTTGTCATCAGACTAAACACCACTAAACTACTGCCTTACAGTGATTAAAAAAACTTCAAAAGCTTCCATGATGGTCACTTGTTCCAAATCATTTTGCTGATGGTCACTACATTGCAAAAACAACCTTATTAGAACTATCAAATCATGTGAAATATGGTGACTTAGCCTAAGCATCACATGAGACTGGATTTTCTGAAGCTAGCACCTACCCTATCCATTGAAAGAAACAGTCCTTGGTGCAAATGAGGCGTCAACCAAGTTGGCAGCATGTAAATCGATCGGCCTGTGCTAACTAATGCATAGACCTATTGTAAAAAATTGCATATTAACACTGAGTAACTGCGCAAATTATTTGTCTCCTAATTAACTCCAAACACCTCTGACAAACATTATTGTACATATGAAAAAGCACATGGAAAGGAGCAAAAATCAAATAAGGGTCGTAGGTGTACCTTAAGCTTGTTCATGTCAACACGGTGTCGTTTGTGATCAATTTGAAGGAGCAGGAAGGTCTGCACCATCATGCCAAGGTGCGAATCAGCATTTGCAGCACATGCAAAAACAAATCAGCAATCAAATGTTCAGCTGAGAAAGTTTCCCAAAAAACAAATTCAGTTCCAATGCATCGGAGGCAGGGTTAAGCAACTTACCCAAAAAGGGGCCATGTTCACATATCTGTATATTTGATTCCACCTGTAGCCCTTGTAAATAAAGTCAACCTGAACAAAAGGCAATAGTGTCATCATTAGTAACCTGAACGGAAGTAGTTGATTAGCTTTATAAACTTTTTTTTTCGATGGACATCACCTGCTCAGTATCTTTCTTATTCAATGAACATGTCTCGAATATAGACTAATTCATAGACTAATTCGTGCCCTCCAATCCTTCATTCAGTCATTATGAGCTGAAGATATCAACTGCTGCAATTTTAGGATCTCAGTTAACACCAAGAAACGCCCTGAAGCTAAAAGCATTGCAATAAACCATAGGTCGCAAAGCATAGGAAGGAAAATAATTAAATGTCATGTTTATCGATATCGTCATGTATATCAATGTCATATCTCTAGCCAAAAAAAAAAAAAAAAACATATTTAGGATAAGAAGAGAAACTATCAGCTAATTATTCTCCAAGGATCATCCTTGTCAAACAACTAAGGCATGCTGAGTATATAGTTTGATCAAGGGAAAATATAAATAGACAATATAAAGTAGATTTAAACTTAGAATGCAGTGAAGTTTTGAAGCAATGCAAAAAGGTGAACCACTTTTTTTTTGCATCGATGATTTTTAGCTAACAAATATAGGAGAATGAACCAGAGTATACCACCAACAGCAGCAGCACGCCGCCGGGCTGACCTGGCCGCCGCTGCCGCCGGGGTTCTACTCCTACGCGAGCCTGGCGCTGTCACCACAGCCGCATCCGTCGTAGCCGAACCCTAACCCTAACCCTAGGCACACGGAGACGGGCAGACGACGGAGAGAGAGAGAGGGAGAAGACAGGGGGCCACCTGCGCTGCCGAGACGCGCCGCCTGGGCGCCGCCGTAGTCGAGGCGGCCGGCGCGGCCGCTCGCCCCGGACGCGCCACGCCGGTCCTCCGCCCCGCCGCGCCGCGTGTGGCGCCGCTGGCCCGGTCGCGCGCGGCGCCCGCCGGCCGCGCCAGGCCGCGCGGGCCCGCCCGGCCGCCCCGCGCCGCCGCTCGCCGGCCGGGCCGCCGGTCGCGCCGGCGCCGGACGGCCGCGCCGCTGCTCCATGCCTCGGGTGGAGGACGATGAGGATGAGGTGGTGGTGGTCGAGGATGAGGAGAGGAGGGCCGCCCCCGCTGCTCCGGGCGCCACCGCGGCGCCTGGCTGCTCCGGCCGCCGCCGCCGAGCTGCTCCGACCAGCCGCGCGGGGCGCCGCCGCCCACGCTGGCCGCCGCGCCGGGCTGCTCCGGCCAGCCGCGCGGGGCTCCGCGCCGCTGGCCGCTGGGCGCCGCCACCGCCGGGAGCGAGGCGCGCTCGCGAGCGGCGGGGCGAGCGGTGGGGAAGCGCGGCTGGAGCGCGAGAGGAGGAGAGGGAGAGGAGATAAGGCCCCTCTTTTTTTTTAAAAAAAAAAAAGGTGCTAGAATGAGAAGCTGAAGCTGAGAGCTATGCGACGAGAAGCCAAGAGCGGCCGCTTTTCCAGCTCCATAGCAGAAGCGCATTCCAGCTTCTCTATCAGAGCCGCACATCTGGTGGACGGACGGCCAGGAAATTGATGGTGACGTAGCGACGGCTTCTTTCCTAGAAGCCGTTCGTCTTTATATCTGTTATAAATGCATGCCGACGGATCCTCACTGGCCTAGCTCAATAGTGACGGATCTCATTGGTCCGTTACCACACTGACATGGAGATTATTGAGTTGATGCGGTCTACCGATCGAGAATATATTGTTTTAGACCTGCAGACAAAAACATTAGAGTTGTCAGTCGTCATTATGAAAAGGAAATGCAATGCTAATTAAATGACACACGAGATCGACGCAGGTGGTTCACTTAAACAAATTTATCTTCCTTTTTGTCCCGGGCGTCCGCAAGATGCACGTGGATCTTCTCAAATCGCAAATGATGGCAACTCACACAAACAGCTACTATAGTAGGTACTTCAGCCGATACTATTATTAGCCGACGACTGATGACGAAGATAAATTTGCATGTGCCTGGCTACGCGCGAAGTGCATGCAGCCAAAAATATGTCATTGTCATCTTGCATAATACAAAAAAAAAAAAAAAAAAAGAGATAAGATTTGTTAAAAAAAAGAACAATCAGCTCTTACTTTCTCCAGCTTTGTATTATTTTGCTCTTGCACCTTCTTATCAGCATCACCAGGCGCCCTAGCAGCCTCCAGAGCTGTTTTTTTATTATTATTTGTTCTGTAATAATAAGTAATATAGTTCTTGAGCTTCTCAATCAGGAGCTTAAGTTAAATCAGAAACCACAATATTATGTCATAGTAACTGTTTATGGAATTCTACCAGCCTACCTCCTTAATTCTTGCCCGTCAATTGGCGCCTTGCTTGCCTGCCTCCTCTGAGGTCCGTTTCTAGTTTGTGTCCCAAAAGTTTTGTGGCTATTCCTTCTGTTGGGGATTGGAAATAATCAGAGCAGCGAAGGCAATGTACCTCCATCTCATACTTGCTTTGAGCTTAACCACCGATGAGTTGTTTCTCTTTGCTTTTGGCCTACTCTTTTCTGCAGAGCAAGGGCAGAGGTTCCACCCTCGGGTTGGAGGCCCCCAAGTCACTGGAGAGAGGCCTCTGCTCAGGCTGCGCCGTGCAAGAGACCCGGCGGAGGTCTCGAGGAGACCAGCGGAGGTCTTTCCCGACTGTGCACGGCGTCAAGTAGGAAATGTAGCGGAGACCATGAGGTGTCAGGCGGAGGCGACCGGCGGCGCAGCGGAGGTTTCCCCAAGAAGGCGCAAGGACGAGGACCGCAAGAGTTTGGCGGCCCAGCAGGCGTCATCCATGGGCCGCGGGAGCAGCGAAAATGACTTACGGGTGTGCCTGCAACCGCCCGCCACTGTTGCTCCATGACCGGCGAGGGCGCCCATCCTGTCCCCGAGGAGGTTGTCCCTCCCCGCGATCTGCGAGGCGCCGGTGGCCACGTCTCCCAGCAAGGCCGCCTCTCCCCTCCACGACGTGCCGGCAGCGGCTCGCGGCGAGGTCGCCCCTCCCCGACGAGGTTGCGCAGCGAGGCCGCCTCCCCTCCGCGACACGTCATCCCCTCTACGCGGCGGTGCTGCCCCTTGCGGCCGTCCCCGGTCATCCCTGCCTCCCCGAGGGTGGCCTGCTTGGCGCGGCTGGGCGGGTTCTGCCCCCGGCAGCCATCGCCGACCCTCCCCGGCGCCTTCCCCCACCACGACGGCTCCGGTGCGGCGGGACGCGATGGCGCAGCCCTGGGCGCGATGCTTCCTTTCCTCCATCTCTGCTGCATCAGAGCGAGAAGAACACGATGGAGAGAATGACATCATGGACCCACATGTCGTTCTCTGCTGGATTGAGTTTGAGTAGCCTGTTTTAGGTAGTATTGCTGAAACAAAGTGCAAAATATTTGTAGTGTTTGAAAGTTAGTAGCTACCTAAACAAACAAGTTAGTAGCTACCTAAAATATCGTTGCTGGAGATGTTTGGAAAAAGAGGGAGTATGTGTTTGGTCTTTTTTAGATAAAGGGAAATTTATTTTATCAAACAAATGAAAATATCCCGGTTTTAGCATCGTCAGATGCTTGTGACCATACGTTATAACAAAATTTTACTATACGGTAGACTCCGTCACCCACATATATAGCACTCACACCAACCAGCTAAACAAGACTGCTGAGAAAAAAGCAAAAAAATCATCATAAACTTAACCTTTTGCTAAACATCCATCCTTATCTGGCAAAGATCTACATTGTCTAAATTTTTACTAGAAGGTATGCATTACGCAGCCAGCTGCATTCCTCCTCCTGGAATAGTGACCGTGAGACGAAGCGGATATGATATAAAAACAATAATTTTTTTGCAATCAGATAAAAAACAATATCAATCCCACTTCATCCCATGCATTAAAAACTAACATAGCATAGCGATTCTCAAAAAAATATTCCTGACACCAAGACATGAACCCCGCTACAATATCATCCCCTTCCTCCTTGGCGCTTGCATGAATATAATATTTTATCTGTTTAAGCATCGATGAATATAATAGATTCATGTAATTTGGAAGGAAGCATCAGCAGCTGCAATGTGTTCTACCCAATGCTTGTCACTCTCTTCATTTAGGCATGGGCCAAACACCAACACCATATTGTGGGTAGTCTAAGATGTGCGTATGATCAATTCCAACCATTATGGCCTATTTGGAAGCTCGGTATCTAATCTAAAATCCATATCAATTAAATGTCCTAAAGTTTTTCTAACCTAAATTTAGAATTTTTTAGGGTGTTTAGATAGACGGCTAGTACAATTATTTTTACACCCGGTGTGGGAAAAAACCACCGATAAAAACAATAACGTCCTCAGTTCCGGTAGGAAAATAAAATGAGTCCTCCCGTCCACTCGATTTGTCTCCATGGCGGGGGGGGGGGGGGTGTGGTTTGCTGAGCACATTAGCGGCAGAAATATCCTCCCCCAGCGCCGCAGCCTCCTCCTGCTACCCCAATGTTGCAGTCCTCCATGCTACCCTATCATGCACCATTCTGGCCCTTCGAGCCACCTTGTGCAGCCACGTTCAGCCGCCTTGTGCAGCCAGGTAAGCGATGGTGTGGACGGCTTTACAAGAAAGCCACACCTCATCAAGCAAATTGATATAAGAAAGCCACACCTCATCAAGCAAATTGATATATTACGAACCTTGGTTGCAACTTCCGTCTAGTCGTCACTCCCATGAGGTGTGACTTCTTTGTAGGATCTTTGCCAGACTCTGCAAATGGTTGGTTGTTCTTGCGGTTCATGGAAGATTGTATTGCATAGCCTTTGTTTTGAAGCAAATCTCTAGTAAAGTCGTCTGATTGAAGAATGTCTGGCATACATACCCTTTCTTCTGAAGATAATCTTCAGCGAAGTGTGCAAGGAGCCTATCGATGTCCCTCAGTTTGAATAGAAACGCAGTCCAAGAATGCAAGCTGAGGAATTTAATTAGGGCGTCTCTAATGGCTGACTCATAAGCCAGCTCTTAGCATATTTTTCATATTTTAATAGAAGAGACAAGTTATCTCTTGACTAAGAAATTGTCTCATACACACATTTCAAGAAGATACTGTATAAAAATGTCATGTGAAGTCATTCATACTATGAGCTATATAATAAAAATTAGTACTATTAAAGAACTTGGTTTAGAGCTAACAACTAGCTCATACCACTGCGGATGCTCTTAAAAGACAGAGCATCAGGCTAGCTTGTCACCATTTCTAGGTCCTATTGTTTTCCTTCGAAATGTAATTTGTTTGAATCACAAGAGAAACACAGGTTCCAGAGTGTAGTATTTTTGTACTTCGTTTTTTGTCCATCAAGCTGTTTGTCACAGTGCCATCTACATGATGTTACAGATCAGCATCTTATGTAACATCGTTGTTGTTTGGCAACCTATTCATTCTTAGCTGCTACTTGATGACACCGTGAAAGGTTCGGTTTTTGTTTCAGAAAGCATCACAAAGTTCAGCAAACTAGGTGGCTCACTAAATAAATTCATAGTGAAGATGCCCATTGGAAACAAACAAACAGAGGCATGGATCGAATGAGTGCTAAGAACCAAGAAGGCCATCGCGGCCCTGATCGGGATTCAGCATCAACGCAACTCGTATACAAGTTACAGAACACCTCCCAATAGCCTCATGTAGTCATGTGGCTTCTAATTCAGCAAATAATAAAAAGATATCACACATAATTTATGCCAGCCCGGGGAGAGCATCACTTGCAAACAAGCACAACTGAAGAGCAGCCAAAAGCAGAGACCATGAGCAATACAGTAGTTCATGATAACGTCATAAATTGCAGAATTCTGTAAATCGTTACACTGCAAAGATTCAGTCAGTCGGAAGTATGTCCACCATTATGCATTTATATACTTTATATATATATCTAGAAAGGCCTGCAAGGCAAATGACAATAGAGCAACATCAGTGCTCAAATATTAAAACCCAGAAAAAATTAGGACTATGGCTATTTCCTCCCTATCTTTCAGGGTTCGTGCAGCAAATAGTCGGGTTCCTCCAATCAAAGCTTACAAAGATGGCAAGGTTCCCCAAATTCTCCACGATCACCCACTTAGCATGTACGATGGAGAAATCAAGCCTGAAAACTCTAAATAACGTAGTACACCTATCAATGCTTGTTGAGAGGTCAACCCTGAGAAACAAGTCACCACATAAAACCAACCAATCCATCATGTAGTTTCTCACAACACTGGCTTCTCTCCAGAATGGTATGCAGTCAGTTTCTACTTTATGTATGGTGGGCTGAGGTGCCAAGCGTATAGAGTGGAGCTCAGCAAAGCACTCAATGGCAAACATGCCACCTTGAAAAAACATGATTTGGAAGATGCCTAGGACATAAACGAATGCTCCAACCAAGAGTTAGACCCAGCTTGCCACTGGAGAATGGATGATCTTGAGCAAAGGAAGAGACACGAGTTGGGTGACTCAAGGGAACCATCAAGGATTCCATAGTAGAATTTATCCTTGCCCATGGATTTCAGTTTGGGAGGCCTCACGGTAGTAAAACCAAAAACATCAACAAGGAGGCACTGATTCGAGTTGGAGAATATAAGATTACCATATGAGCAACCTAAATATTGCATGCAGTTTGGATGGTTGTGGGGGTGGTGAACAAGGACGGGAGGAGGATCTCTTTACAGGATCAGCGAGTGCAGCTCAATGTAGATGGAAAGGATGCGAGTGCAGCACGCCAAGAGCGGCAGGTTGTAGCAAAAGCAAGGATATCACTAGATGAGCTGAGGAGAGCCATTACTTGGTGAAGCAGACATTCCAGTTGATCTGCACATTGGGGCTGGATGCGACAGAGGACGTACAGGTCTTGCTGACGGCATGGCAGGGCTTCTTAGATGGACTTTTTGCAGCATCAGTTTCCCTGTCAATCACAAGGAATTCAATACATGTCTATTAGAAGCAAGAAAGCTGAGTGTGATAAACTGTTAGAAATGCAATAGGATGTTCCTATAGTGCAAGGAAAACAATAGCTTCCTTCCATTTTGTTGAACTAGAAACCAGAGTAGGACGCATATCAACACATTAAACTTAAATTAGTGTAAACCACATACTGGTTGATGATATCTGCAGCAGGATCAGGTTGTACTAATATTTTTGAGTAGCAAATCTAGTAATATTTTCAGAATCAAAACAAAGGGATATAGCCCAATCAGGAATCAGAACATAGCCCAATCAGTATATAGTGCAGAAATTTATCAATCCTCTCCCACTATTTTGTAGATCCCAAAATACTGTAAGAAACAACTACATAAGCAAGTTAAAATGCCAAAATTAACCCCATATGTTCTATGTGTGATGATATCAGAGATTTAAGATCTGCACTCCATTACTATACCGAGAGCACAATGCCAGGCTTGACTTTTTTTTTTTTCTCCGGCAGATTTTAATCCTGAATTTAGTGATAACCATGTCCTAACTAAAAGCACGTCACTACTCGCGAGACCAGCAAGCATCACTCCAGGTGCTATTCAATCGAGGAACAGCTACAACTGAAGCGCTCTGCGCACTTTTTTTTTCGCATGATGTATTGTTGTCCGGCGGACAACTATTTTTATGTAGCCTCTCCATGATATACTTTACCTAGGAAAAATATGAAACTTGAAAAATGAGTTGTTTTTGTATGTTTAAAAATTACATATTTTAATCTTACTTTATTTTAATTATTAAAATTCATGGAAGCTCATTTATTAATTAAAAGAGGTAATTTTTAAATATACAAAACTATTTATTTTTCAAGTTTCATATTTTCTTAGGTAGAGTACATCATGGAGAGGCTACACAATTTTTTTAGAATTTTTGGAGCTCTAATTATGTTTTTACAAAAATAACAAATTCCAGCGCTATTCATCAATTTTTAGAAAATGAAAAAGAATCAAAATTCATTTTCCCGCGGTCCTGACGTACCCAGATGGTAATGCCCAATAGTTTAAATACCCAGGTGGGAGCTTTTATAGTTCGAGTACCCAGATGATACTATCCTAATAGTTTGAGTACCCAGATGATAGCTTTTTCAGTTCAAGTACCTAGATGATACTAACCCAATAGTTTAAGTAGCCAGTGCGCATTTTACTCTTTTTTTTAAGCTGAACTTGGTGTGCACTGACAGGTTCAGTTTAATTTCAGGCAGCAACACAAAGTTGAACTAGCGGACTTGCGCTCCACACGCTGGTAACTAGTAGGTGGTTCATCTATCCATACGCTCTGATTTAGCCCAACAAAATCAGGCATGGATCAAGCGAGTAGCGAGGGCTAGGTTACGGTAAGGGGAAGCACACTGCCACACGCGGACCTGAGACCGACGGCTCCGTCTTGCGTCTTCCGTCGACGAGCAGCGTTGGTGGCAGCGGCCGTCCAGTGTTCCTGAATCGGACGAGTCGGCCGGCGGCCAGGCGACCGCCGAGGGAGGGCGACGCAAGCGGTGGGTGAAATCTCGGGCCGGCGCAAGCCCATTATGAGCCTAAGCGTATTTTTTCCATGGACGCCCGTTGGGCACAAAATCAAAGGCCTTATTAGTTTTGCATGCTCCAGTCCGGTCCGCGTCGGTCCATGGTTTGGGTGGGGCCCAATAAGAGAGAGCAACTCTGAAAAGGCCGCAAGAAGCCTTGGCCAGCCCGCGGCCTTTGATTCTGCATCAACCCAATCGGTGTGTACTCCGATTGCTGGGAAGAGATTATGTCATGAAAGATCATTTTTAAACGAGGGTACAGAACGGAAGGAACACATGGATCAGTGAAGACCTCTCGGGGCAAACAAAATCAGAGTTAAAATAAATAAAATGCCCGTGGGAAACAAACAAAAAACAGAGTACCAAGAAGCAACAAGGTCATCGCCCGCCGTGACCAGTATTCTGCATCAACGCAGCTACAGATTACAGACGTCATGCAGCATGGTAAACAAAGCATCTAAAGTGACTTCTAACTCTCCAAATAATAAAAATAATACACACATAATTTATGCCAGCCCGGGGAGAGTATCACTTGCAAACCAGCACAACTCAAGAACACCCGAAAGCAGAGACCATGAGCAAAAAAGTAGTTCAGGATAACATCATAAATTGCATCGCTACAATCCAAAAGATTCAATCAGTCGGATGTATGTCCACTACTATGCATTTATTTATATTCTTATTTTGCAAGGAAAATGACAATAGAGCGACATCAGTGCTCAAATGTTCAACACAGAAAGAACTAGGACTGTGGCTAGGGTCACCATTTGCATTGGACCACAGTATAATCAACTTGTTTCAACCATGATAATATGGAATGCCAAGTCAAGAATATATTACATCAAATGTTCTTAGCTAAGAGATGATATAAATAAAGACAGTAACTGAACACTAAGAAGATAGGCGGTGCGGAGAAACATTATGGAGGGAGCGGTCATCCTCCACGAAACAATTCATGAGCTCCACTCAAAAAAGAAAGATGGAGTTATCTTTAAAATAGATTTTGAAAGGCATATGATAAGGTTAAATAGAATTTTTTACAACAAACTTTAAGAATGAAAGGTTTCTCAGAAAAATGGTGCCAATGGATTAAATGCTTCACGGAAGGGGGAAATGTAAATATCAAAGTGAACGATCAATTAGGTAACTACTTTCAAACAAAAAAAAGGGCTAAGACAAGGTGACCCACTGTCGCCCATACTATTTAATATAGTAGTCGACATGTTGGCCATCCTTATCGCTAGAGCCAAATCAGAGGGCCAAATCGACGGGGTTATTCTAAATCTAGTAGACGATGGTTTGTCTAACTTACAATATGCAGATGATACGGTAATTTTCATGAATCATGATGTTCTAAAGGCAGTAAATATGAAGTTTTTACTAAGCACCTTTGAACAAGTGTCGGGCCTAAAAATAAATTTTCACAAAAGTGAAATATTTTGTTTTGGCAAGGCAAAAGATCATGAAGAGTTCTATTCGCAGTTGTTTGGATGTGTAATTGGAAAGTACCCTTTTCGTTACCTAGGCCTACCCATGAACACTAGAAAGTTAAACAACAAAGATTGGAAAGAAATTGAAGAAAGGATAGAAAAAAGACTAAGCGGGTGGAAAGGTAGAATGCTCTCGGTAGGGGGACGTTTGGTGTTAATAAACTCGGTCTTTGTCTAGTTTACCGATGTCTATGATGTCATTCTTCGAAATACCGAGAGGAGTTTTAGAAAAAATAGACATGTTTAGATCCCGCTTCTATTGGCAAAATGATCAACACAAGAAAAATACAGGTTAGTTAGATGGGAAGTGTTGTGTCAACCCAAAGACAAAGGTGGTTTAGGAATTCAAAACTTGGATATTCAGAATAAGTGTTTACTAAGCAAATAGATGTTTAAATTATTAAATGAGAATGGAATGTGGCAACAGTTGCTAAGAAACAAATATATCAAGGATAAGACTTTAGGGAGTTGTGTCAAGAAACCAACGGATTCACATTTCTGGAAAAGTTTAATGAACGTTAGAGAGTCTTTTATGGAATTTGGCTCATTTAGGATTAAGGATGGGACCCAAACCAGGTTCTGGTATGACACTTGGTTGGAAAACAAGCCACTTAAAAACAAATTTTCTTCGTTGTTTAATATAGTCAGAGGCAAACAAGATTCAGTAGCGCAAGTTCCTAGGAGCGTGCCCTATAATATTTCTTTCCGAAGAAATTTAGTAGGGGCAAACCTAAATGTCTGGCATAGAATTGTTGCATCTGTACATGATATTAATTTGTCAGAGGAAAGAGATGTCTTTGTGTGGAACTTAAATGCATCTGGTACTTATACGATCAAATTCATGTATGATGCGTTGATTAACAATGGGGTTAGAGTGTCACAAGACATTTGGCAAATTAAAATACCAATGAAAATTAAAATTTTTCTGTGGTACTTGAAAAATAGGGTGGTTTTAACTAAGGATAATTTACTTAGGCGTCATTGGACGGGAGATAAATACTTGTTGTTTTTGTCATCGTCTGAAACAATAGACCATCTCTTTTTCGATTGCGCTTATGCCAAGTTTACGTGGCGTGCTATACACATACTTGTTTGGTTTATCACCTCCTTTAAATATGGGGGATTTGTTCTTACGGTGGTCAAAAATTGAAAGCAAAAAGTATAATTCATTGTTATTAACTGCAAATTGCTGCACTTTTATGGGCAATTTGGTTAACCGAAACGAAGTGTTTTTGATAGATGTAGACCGAAAACTTTCTTGCGGGTGCTCTTCAGAGGAACTCATTGGCTCAAAGCAACGGGCAAGTCTCGCAACGCCATGATGATCAACGGGCTCAACTACTCCAAGTTGGACAATCCCTAGAAGTATCAGCGTTGCAATTTTTTAGTTCCAATGGATGGGCGTCTTATAGACATATTGATCATGTTTAGTTCAAGAACTTTATTTCGATTCTGGTTTCCACTGGTGTTTGGTGCACAAGTGTGGTGCATTAAGTACTTTGAGCCCGTTGGCAAAACTTTGTAATAATTGGCGAGATTCTATCTTTTGATAGAAAAAGCCGGGTATGTAATATCCATTATAAAAAAAAAAAGCGGTGCGGACACCATGGGAGGCATGAGAAGGGCGCGTGTGGGGAGGGCACCCCTAGCCGTAGCGGTGCAGTTGCATCTTCACCCAGCCGCTCGCAGAGAACCGAGATGCACACGTTCTCGCATTGTGCAAACTCGATGATCACCACAGACAACTACGTGGTGGGATGGTGCAATGGACAGGTACTACATGCTCGACAGTTTGTTGCTGAAATTTCACATTCTGAGTTATTTGGGTAGTGAAGACTTTTGCATTTGAATAGATGATGCCACTACGGTAATGTAGTTATTAAAAGAAGTTGTTTAGAGCGTACAGGTTTATCATTTTTTTTCTCATTGAGAGTGGTGCCCTTGTTTGGTCGAGCCTTCTTCCTACCCGCCAATTTGCGCCTTTCGAGATGTCTCACAACCAATTCTTCCTTTAGTATATGTATTAGAAATTTCATTTTTGTGTAATTGCTAAATAATATGTCTCTGAAAACAATGTTGATGTATGCTTTTGAAATACAGTATGAAGGAGAAAACCTGCGATGTGTACTCAGAGACGAGTGTTGTATCTTTTCCTTGTTTTGGAATCCTGGTGGGATTCAGATACGTGGAGGAAAATGTGTGAGAATGGTAACTCGAATTCATTTTCTAACTTAAGTTGAAACTTCATATCTGAAGCAATGTTTTTCGTTTTTTTTTTTCTCAAAACAAATGAGCGCAAAATCCCAAATATGATGATAGTATAACAGCTACTGGGCTGCTTGTAAGCTTCACTTAGGCCTGCGGCCTGCCTACATGAAATCCCTAAAGACATGGCCCACACTCCTCCTCCTAAAAAAGCAGAGAAGCAGCCTCCCGAAATTAACTCCTCAACGGCCAACCACTCAATCATCCCTGCAATGCTGTTGCTTCTGACAAAAATTGATACAGGGGAGTCACCGAGCGAGCGAACGCACTAGTTCTTGCCGCCGTCGACGGCGAAGAGGAGATTTAGGGAAATCGATCCCGCCGCCGTCGATCGACGCCTGCTTGCTTCTCAGGCAAGTCCTGCACTCTCACTCTCTCCACCGCCCTGATCTTTTTTTTTTATTATTATTCTTTCGGTTGCGCGTCCCCCTCTTTAGTCCTTCCGTTTCTTGAACCAAGCTCAGAAATTGCGTCGCGCATCTGTTGCTGGGAAGATGTGATCTTGAATCGAGCTATTTAGATTAGGTCTGCATTGGATTTTGGTGTGATGGTAAAGATGTACGGCGACACAGGAAAACCCTAGTGTCGGTAGAACTGAACGGGACGGGAAAATGTGGGTACAGTACATAGAAGAAACGACAATGATGTTGGGTTCCTGTCTCCGGCACAAGTTTCATCCATCTTCGTGTACGTCACGGTAGATCTGCAATCTTATGCGGGCTATTTTTCATTCTGGATCTAATCCTTTGCCATTATTATAACTTTATTTATAAACAAATATCATGTTCTGAAAGTAGACTTGGGTTTAGGCTGTTTGGAAGAAAAGTTTTGAATTAAAATAAGACTTGGATAAAAACTGTGTTTTCCATTGTCCATTTGTCTTAGCTTGAGCATTCGGATTTACCCAAGTCACCTAAGTCTATAGCAACTTAACTGTCTATTTTTCATCTTTGAGTCGATTCAGTTCTAGCTTGCTCATTTTTTTTTACTTTGTTGCAGGGAGTCTGACATCATGCAAAGCCATAGCAAAATCGCCTGCGCCTCTGCCTCCACCACGACTCCTGTTGTGTATGGTCTTCAAGGGTGGGCAGATCTCCCAGAAGGTCTGCTCCAGTCCATCGTTCCTCGGTTGGGTTCCATCATTGAGGTCCTTGCATTTGCCGGCACCTGCTGTTCTTGGCGTGCTGCCTTCTCCTCATACCCATCTAGATCCAAATTATGCACCTTGCTCCCGCCTCTTCTTGTCCAGCCCCATATCACTGTCCATGCTCCTAATCAACCATCCAACAATGATGATGGCCACAAGCTCAGCACATGCCAAGTCCTTAATCCAGCCAACATGACAAGTAGCCTTCGCTGCCAGATTCCTGAAGAGACATCTGAGAAGTTGCGCTTTGCGGGCTCTTCCTATGGCCAGCTGATTTTTCATTGTGGCAAAAATTGTCTTATCGTGGATGTGTTCACTGGTGCCAAAGGTTTATCTCCGCAGCTCCCAGTTACCAACACTTATTTGTACTGTGGCATGCTGACAACTCCCCTTGCATCACCAAACTCACACCTCCTAGTTTGCGCACGACCAGAACAGGGCGAGCATCTCCTGCTTGATTGGCTGATTGGCAGTGACTCTTGGTCATCACTACAGCTCTATATTAATGATTCAATGATTGTGCAGATTGTGGAGTTCAATGGTCAGTTCATCGCGATGGACAACTACCATAGGCTCTACACTCTGTCCTTGGCCCCCCAGCTTGGTCTGCAGGAGATAGCAATTGTGTGGTTGGATAACATGTTTGAATTCCCATATTCACAACCCTGGCTGGTAGTATGTAGCGGCATGCTTCTAATTATTGACTACTACTTCAGCGACGCATCACTTGGAGCACCTGTCAACTACAAAGCCTACCGCCTGGACATGTCCGCTGAACCTGCAACTTGGATAGAGGTGGTGAAGCTAGAGAATGATGCCCTCTTCATTGGGCCTGATGTGAGGAGCCCACCATTCTCTTGCATGAGCCCAGGACGATGGGGTGGGAGAAGCAACTGCCTATACTATGACCATCACAGTCAACCCTGGGTCTTGCATGGGCTGGGTGAAGATGCAGATGCCGTTTGGGATGATTCCAATGACCCTGACCACTGCAGGGCCCTGTGCCTCAAGCTTGAGCCATTCTGGGTGTACCCGAGCCTGTTCTACTTAGATGGACAGTGATCTGTGCCCGCCCTATGTTGCTGGTAGGAAGACTTCTGCATTCGAATAGATGGTGTCACTATGGTACTAGCACTTAGTAGTTGAAATAAGTCACTCTTCTCGTTGAGAGTGGTACCCTGGTTTGAACTTTGAACAATCGTTTTCCCAATCTAAATGTGGTGTTGGTAACGTTGTATCTGCATTTAAGTAGCGTGTGTATCTGAAGCAAATGTTGATGTATGCTTTTGGAATATGAAGTTGAAACCCACTATGTGTACTAAGGATCAGCTTCCTATCTATTCTTTTAGCTTTGAACCCAGCTGTTCAGATTATGTTTTCTGTGTGGAATCCAGACAATAGTCCTTGCTCCTTATCTTGAGTTCAAGGGGAGAAAAAGGAACTGGTACATCTAACTGCAGGTCTTCTGGGTGTACCCGAGCATGCTCTATCGCTGATAGCAAGTGATCGATGAACTCCATCTGCTTGTGCTGAAACTTCACTTCAAATTTCCGTAGAGAACAGAAGCTTGGATTTACAATGGATCATGGCCATTATGGTAGAAATAGAGTCCTTAGACTTGCAGTTTCCATTCAGTATCAGCTGTGTTCCGTTGCTACTTCTAATCTTTTGTACTACTTATGACTGAACTTGTTAGCTATTCTCGAAAGCCTGGAAAGCTGGATAGATGTGTCTGAGTTTCCTCTGTCCATGCAAGGCTTGTATGCAGGCATCTGCTTGTTGCCTTTTCTTTTTGTTTGCTATATGCTGTGCGATCTGTTTGTTTGAAGGAAAGAAAGGTCGTCTTATGCACACTAGATTTTGTCTTCGTCAACTTTTGTTTGATAGATTTTGGGGGCTAGACTTTGACAGTTAGTGTGCGGGTTACACGAGCAAAGCAAACTCCAGGAAAATGAATTTTGAAAAGAAATATCCCCCTTCAAAAATAAAGGTTGATTTAGTTTTTTTCTCTAAGTCAAATGTCTTATAAACAAAATTATGCTAACATGTACCCAGTGCCAAATAAAAGAGCTATCAAAATATATTTTATGGTCAATTTTAAATTGATTTGATGTTGTTGGATAACGCTGATGTAATTTCTATATGCTTGGTTAAATTTAAATAAATTTGACTCTGAAAAAAACTATAATCGCATAACTTTTTGAACGGAGATGGTAATCACTTCATATTTTTTCCGTTGAGAGACCTAGGATCCGTTTGGTTCGATTTCAATATAAGTCAAAGATTTATTTAGCAACCTATAATTTTGGTTGCTATTTGGTTTATTAATAAAATTTGCCAAATTTTTACATTAGCTTTCTAAGGCCCTGTTTGGTTCATGGGACTAGGGACTAGGGACTACCCATGGACCACTAGTCCCAATTAGCCCCTCAAGAGACTAGTGGACTAGGGACTATTAGTCCTCTTTTAGTCCTATGTTTGGTAATTTATGGACTAATTGGGACTAAAAATTAGTCCCTAGTCTCTAGTCCCTTGGAACCAAACAGGGCCTATCTCTAACAATCTTTTTATCCATCTTTTACTTGCCAAATTCGAAGTTTTTTTAGGGGAAAATATATTTGGTATTGGCAAATTTTGATCATACCAAGCATGCCTCTATTCAGTAGTTCATGGCCCAGAGTTTAGAACCCAGCCCATTTAAACCTAGGCCCATTCAGTTACCCATCGTTTTTTTTCCTTTGAGAAGAACCTGCCGGAGTCATCATCAAGGTCGAAGGCGGCAGAACTGGACTGCCGCGGGAGGCCCTCGCCGCCGGCGCCGCCATCTTTCGCCCTCTGGCCGGCAATCAGGTGCTCACTGCTCGTTCAACTCCTACCTTATCCCCCTCCTCCCAGACTACGCCTCCATGCTCAGTTTTATTAGGGCAGATCCCCAATGCAGATACACTTGCGAGATTTTACGCATTGATTCGGATCAAGCGCGACTTGCACCGAAATCTTGTATTACTGCTCTATAAAGGGAACGGACTTGGCTCCTATAAAAAGTGAGAGGAGCACCATCAGTTTTATACTTTTATTTGGTCCCTTCTGGTTCTGAAGAAAAATCGTTGATGCGAGGCATATAATTTTTACTGTTCGAACGGTTCTAAAATGCTATTTTACCCTAAATAGTGTTATTCTTTTACCAATTAAATTATGGGTACGCAATTTCTCAATTATTTGTCATGTAATATAATAATAGGATAACAGTGATGATAAATTGTAGGTTGTGGTAAGTTATTGTCCTGCCTTGTCACTTCGAAATTACTAATCAGTTTTTAGAAGGGACAGTCCTCTAAAGACTTTATACTGCAAGAAGACTATGGAGACATTCGTATGCATTACTACATTATCTTAGCAAAAACAACATTATCCATGTAATCTAACCATACCCGGATCATGACTGGTTTGCTTTTCATATTTTTTCTGTTGCATTCTTATGCTTACTACTGACATTTTGCATTTTGAGAAACCATATGCACTAGCACTAGCCTTTTTCCAATAAATTATAGCTTTGTTCTCTTCATTCTATATCTAGTTCAATCTGCTAATGTGTTTGCTTTGGGTTTACAATTTGAACACGGCTTTGATGTTGGGTGCGGGTCTCGAACACAAGTTCCAATTTCTGTGTAACCCAGGTTTAATTTGGGAAGTAGTAGTAGTATCAGTGCGCTGGTGTTTCTAATTTTGATCTGGGGTCTTATTCTTATCATTATTGTTAGTAGATTTTGTTGCTTTCCTGGGGCTGTTTTAGCAACCTGCATGAGAATTTTCATTGCTCTATTCTGCTCTCCTTAAAATTGGAAGCACAAAATTCCTTGTTGTATATATGTTTTCAGATTTCTCTGTGCATTTAGGCCATTTGAAGTTGTTCCATATTTTCTTCCATTCATGTGGGGGCATTTGTGCAGACTAGGCTAGTAGGAACTAGAACTGGGAGCCTTTAAAGAATAAAGAAACCTTTTTGTCTGTTACGTAAAAATTATTTCAAATGCCTTCTCTTTTTATGATAAAGGTAGCTTTTATTAAAATTCAAAAGCAATACATCGAGATGATTCAAAGCCATACAGAGCAACTTCTGGCCTCTGCCTCATTTCAAATGCCTGTACGCTCAAATCTAGTAGGCTGTATAGATTGCTCTGGCACCTATGTTCCTCGTTTCTTCTCTTCTTGGTTCATTAGACACATTTGTGTCTTTTCTTCACTGCTCTTATTTCTGAATCCAAAGTTTGAAACTTTGAAACCAAGCAAAGAAATCTTGTTAGTATCTTGTTTCCACCGAGTTCTGCTTCTGTTTTACCCTGGAATGTTGGACCTCATTGATCAAGTAGATTCAAGAAGATGTTAGGTAGGGGTTCAGCCCAAGATATTGAAATATTTTCTGTATGCCATGGTTGAAATGTGAACGGTACAAGGATCTGTATTTCAGCACATAATTAGTTATTTTTGCCATACTTTTCACCTTTGTTTCATGCTTAACTAATGTGTACTGCTGCATATCATCCTAAATATCATGTTTTGAAAACAAGGATGGGTTTAGGAAGTTTGAAGAAAAGATTGAATTGAAACAAGACTTGGATAAAATGAAGAAAAGATTGAATTGAAACAAGACTTGGATGAAAAATGTGTTTTCATGCGCGTATTTGTCTTAGCCTGAATGTTAGGATTCACCTAGCGGATAGAATTCCTTGTTTATAACATATATACGCCTAGCAAATTAACTGTCTATTTTTCATTTTTTATTCAGTTTTAACTTTCTCTCTCTCTTTTTTTACTTTGTTGCAGAGAGTCTGACATCATGCAAAGCCATAGCAAAAACTCCTGTGCCCCTGCCTCCACTATGACCCCTGCTGTGTATGGGCTTCAAGGGTGGGCAGATCTCCCAGAAGGTCTGCTCCATTCCATCGTTCCTCTTTTGGGTTCCATCCTTGACCTCCTTGCCTTCGCTAGCACCTGCCACTCTTGGCGTGCTGCCTTCTCATCATACCCATCTAAATCCACATTCTGCACCTTGCTCCCACCTCTCCTCGTCCGGCCCCATATCAAGGTCCATGCTCCTAATCTACCCTCCAAAAGTGATGATGGTCACAAGCTCAGCACATGCCAGGTCTTTGATCCAGCCAACATGAAATGTACCCTTCGCTGCCAAGTTCCTGAAGAAACATTTAAGGAGATGCGCTTTGCCGGCTCTTCCTATGGCCAACTGATTTGTGGTCGTGGCAGAAATTGTCTTGTCGCGGATGTTCTCACTGGTGCTGAAGTTTTATCTCCTCAGCTCCCATTTACCAGCAACACTCATTTCTACTCTGGCATGTTGACAGCTCCCCTTGCATCACCAAACTCACACCTCCTAGTTTGCGCGCAACCAGAACGGGGCTGTGAGTGTTTGCTTGATTGGCAGATTGGAAGTGGTTCTTGGTCAAAACTGCAGCTCGATGATTCAGTCATTCTTCAGATTGTGGAGTTCAACGGTCAGTTCATTGCGATGGACACCCACCACAGGCTCTACACTCTATCCTTGGCCCCCCAGCTTGATTTGCAGGAGATAGCAACTGAGTGGTTGGACGAAATTCATGGATACTCATTTTCACAGCCATGGCTAGTGGTATGCAGCGGCATGCTTCTATTTGTTGATTACAACTTGAGCCTCGAATTATCTGGAGCACCTGTCAACTACAAAGCCTACCACCTAGACATGTCCACTGAACCTGCAACTTGGTTTGAGGTGGTGAAGCTGGAGAATGATGCCCTTTTTATTGGGGCTGATGGGAGGAGCTCGCATTCTGTTGCATGAACCCAGGACGATGGGGCGGGAGAAGCAACTGCCTGTACTATGCCCATGACAGGCAACCGTGGGTCTTGCATGGGCTGGGTGATGATGCAGATGCCATTTGGGATGATTCCACTGACCCTGACCTTGACTACAACAGGGTTCTGCACGCCAAGCTTCAGCCATTCTGGGTGTACCCAAGCATGTTCTACTTAGATGAACAGTGATCCGTGCCCGTCCTATGTTGCTGCTAGGAAGATTTCTGCATTCAAACAGATGGTGTCACTAGGGTACTTAGTAGTTGAAAGAAGTTACTTTTCTCGGCGAAAGTGGTGCCTCGGTTTGAACACTCCTTTTTCCCTATCTGAATGAGGTGTTGGTAACGTTCTGTCTGCATTTAAACAGTGTATCTGAAGAAAATGGTGATGTATGCTTTTGGAATATGAAGGGGAAGAAATACGGGTGAAGTCCCGGTCGCCAAAAAAAAAAAAAAAAAAAAAGAATATGAAGGGGAAACCCACTCTGTGTACTCGGGATCAGCTTTCTGTCTGCTCTTTTAGCTTTTGATTGAACCGAGCTGTTTAGATTATGTTTCTTTGGAATTCTGGAATTCAGATGTGTGACCATGAGAAAAAAAAAAGGGAGTCGAAACGGTTGCTGAACGGAACAATATGGAACCGTAAGTGACGTGAGCAAATTTATATTCTACTAGTAAAACATAAACAGAAGTTCAATTTCAACACTCAAATACAAGTCACATTTTTTTTTTTTACTTTGGGTACGAAATGTTTGTATGGCTGCTCAAAACAAATGTGGGCAAAATTCTGAAATTAGAAGAAATTGTTATGCCAGTTGTAAGCTTGATCATTTTGACCCAAACTTCCTATACGTACGTGATATCTCTACGGACTGGCCCACAAGGCCCAGTTTTGGCCCAAACAAAAGATCGTGGAGCAGTCGAGCAGAGGCGAGCCTCCCCTCAATAATAAATAAATAATAATAATAAAAAAGTCGAGCAGAGGCGAGCAGAACTTGGAAGCGGTGGAGTGGGAAGACGAGAAGGGGGAAGCGATCTCGCCGCCGGCACCAACGTCACCGATCGACGCCTCGTTCCTAGGCAAGGCCAGCAGTCTCATTCTCTCTTCCGATGTTTTTATTCTTTTTTTTTTTTTTTTTTTTTTTTTTTTTTGCTTGGTTCATCCGCGCATCCTGTCTCCTCCTTAGTACTTCGGTTTGTCGAACCAACCAAGCCGATAAATTGGGCCGCGTGTTTGTTGCTGTGTTGTGATCTTGAACCGAGCTATTTAGATTAGGTTTGCATGGTATTTGGGTGTGATTGCAAGATGTACGGAACGGGGGAAACCCTAGTGTCGATAGACCGGTGAATGAATAGATTTGTTATTGAACAGGAAAATGTGGGTACAGTAGATAGAAGTTTCAATCGTTTTGTGTGTCACGGTTGATCAATCTTTCTGTGGTCTATTTTTTATTAAGGCTATATAATCATTACCATTATTAGCTATTGGAAAAAAGATCTGGTCTTGGAGTATGTTTTCCGTGGAGCAAAACTAGCAGCCTGCAATATGTTTACTTTGGATTATCGTTGATGTAGTTTACTTTGGATTGTCGTTGATGCAGTGCACTTCAAAACTGATGCTAGGGCTCTGCTCTCTTTAAACTCAGAAGCACACAATGGTTTATTTTACTCAATATCGGCACTTTGTTGTGCATTTATGCCATTCGAACAAATAAATTATTCTATCTTTTACTTAACGTTCTGATTTTGTGGCTTCAGATGCCTAGTCTAATATCTAGCTGCCAGTGCAGACTCGCTCTGTTGTCCCTAGTTTTCATTTTTACTTGGTTCATTTGGCACATCTGTGCCCGAACTTCAGTGCTTTGGTTTATTAATCCAAACCAAGCCAAGGAATTTCGTCAGCCTCATCCTCTGAGTTTTGATTAACCCACTAACAGATGGTGCTCATTGATCAAGTAGATCCGAAAAGATGTATGCCCCGCAACTATCAGTAACATGGCTATGGTTAAAGAGCCCACTTCCATGGTTGATCTGCGAATAGTACATGGAATTGTATTTCAGTGCATAATTGGGCATTTTCCCCACACTTTTCACCTTTGTTTCATGATTCACTAATGTGAGATCAACCTAAATATCATTTCCTGAAACTTGAGATGGCTAGGCTGTTCTGAAGAAAGGTTTTGGATTGAAGCAAGACTTGCATAAAAAATGTGTTGTCCATTGTCCATCTGTCTTAGCCAGAAAATTAGGATGTAGTGATTTACCCGGCACATAGAATTCCTTGTTTGTAACATTGCATAGCAACTTAAGGGACTTCAGATCTGTACTGTTCATAACATATGCTAAAATGTTTGCAGTTACCCAATTCTCTAGCAAGTTAACTGTCTATTTTCCATTTTTTCTATTCAGTTCTAACTTGCTCATTTCTTTTTACTTTCTTGCAGAAAGTCTGACATCATGCAAAGCCCTAGCAAATTCATTGGTGCCTCTGCCTCCAGTATGTCCCCTGCTGTGCATGGACCTCAAGGGTGGGCAGATCTCCCAGAAGGTCTGCTCCATTCCATCGTTCCTCTGTTGAGCTCCTTCCCTGAGCTCCACGCCTTTGCTGGCACCTGCCGCTCTTGGCGTGCTGCTTTCACCTCATACCCATCTAAATCCACATTCTGCACCTTGCTTCCACCTCTTCTCATCCTGCCCCATATCAAAGTTTCTGCTCCTAATCTCCCTTCTAGAACCGATGATGGTCACGAGCTCCGCACGTGCAAGGTCCTTGATCCAGCCAACTTGAAAAGTACCCTTCACTGCCAGATTCCTGAAGAGACATTTCAGAAATTGCACTTTGCCGGCTCTTCCTATGGGCAGCTGATTTGTGGCCTTGGCAAAAAATGTCTTATCGTGGATGTGTTCACTGGTGCCAAAATTTTACCTCCACAGCTCCCATTTGGCGACAACACTTATTTCTACTCTGGCATGCTGACAGCTCCCATCACATCACCAAACTCACACCTCCTACTTTGTGCATCATCGAAACAGGGAGGTCAGTGCTTCCTGCTTGATTGGCTGATTGGAAGTGATTCTTGGTCAAAACTTCGGCTCGATGATTCACGGATTGAGCAGATTGTGGAGTTCAATGGCCAGTTCATCGCGATGGACTACTACTACAAGCTCTACAATCTGTCCTTGGCCCCTCAGCTTGGTCTGCAAGAGATAGCAACTGTGTGGTGGGATGGCAATGATGAGTGCCCATATCTAAGGCCATGGATCGTGGTGTGTGGTGACATGCTCCTGATGGTCGACCATTGCATAACCCTTTCGTTAGCTGGAGCACCCGTTGAGTACAAAGCCTATCGCCTTGACATGTCAACTGTGCCTGCAGCTTGGGTGGAGGTGAAGAAGCTAGAGAATTACTCGCTTTTTATTGGGTGCGATGTGAGGAGCCCTGCGTTTTCTTGCTCCAGCTTAGGACGATGGAGTGGGAAGAGCAACTGCTTGTACTACGGGTATTACGATCCACCCTTGGTGTTGCATGGGCTTGGAGATGATGCGGATGCTGTGTGGAATCCAGAAAATGATGATGACCTTGAGTTCAAGAGGAACTGGTACACCCAACTGCAGGTGTTCTGGGTGTACCCAAGTATGCTCTATCGCTGATGGCTTTGTGATGGATGAACTCCATCTACTTATGCTGAAACTTCACCTCAAATTTCCTTGGAGAACAGAAGCTTTGCATTTACAATAGATAATGTCCACTATGGTAGATGAGAGTTCTTAGACTTGGAGTTTCGATTCAGTTATCAGTTGTGTCCCGTTGCTACTTGTTATCTTTTTGCGCTAGTTATGACATATGAACTTGTTAGCTACTGAAGGCTGGGTACTGTTATTTTAATGAGTAGTAGTGAAACGTTGGATACTGTTATCTTAATGAGTAGTAGTGAAACGTTTCTATTGTGTCTGAGTCTCCTCTGTCCATTTAAAATGTGAAGATGCAATTGCTAGTGTATGCAGCCATGCAGGCATCTGGTTGCTGCCTTGTCCTTTGTTTGCTATATGCTACGCAATCTGTTTGTCTGAAGGGAAAATAAAGGTTGTCTTGTGCACGCTGGACATGAAGCAGAAGTCCAAATGTGATAAGTATTGTCTTCAGACCTTCCATTTCATAAATCTCAGGGCATAGATTTTGATAGTTACAATCTGAATTACACGAGCTAAACAAACAGAAAATGAATTTGCAAGCAATAGTGAAAAACGGGGTTAGACGTGGTCGAAATTTTTTTGGAAAGCAATAGTCCCTTTGAACAACACTGATACCCTGTGAACAACCCTCCTATGAGCATCGACGGTCGACAAACAATTGAGCTGACAAATTTTGGAATTGACTTAAATCCTAAAATAATTCCTTGAAATTGCGAAAAACAAATTTAGTGGACAAAACAAAAAATCTCCATGCCTTTTGAAATAGAGATGGTAGCTCTTAAAATCACTTTATATATATTTTTTTGTTGAGAGACCTCTAATTTGTTTCCGTTCACATGGCCCAGGGCGTAGAGACGAGTCTTCAAGCTCCAATTCCACCGTCAGCGGTCAGCTGCTCGCTGCTCATCTTCCAACTCAGAACAGAAAAATGAGTTATTTGCCCATGTGTAAAACGTACTGTCGGGAGGTTTGACGTAACGAATTATTTCCCTGCCGTTCGACGTAATGGAAGTTTTATGTGTTCTCTTTTCTTCCTCAGTGTGCAAAATTGGGTCTAGTTTGTCATTTGAAGTGGAGCCACATAGGATATATGAAGTCCTATTCTAAACCACCCATTATGTAAAAACAAACGTTTTCAAAGTTATTACAAAGGAGGACAAAAATCCAGCTTTATGCACGAGGGAGGAAAATCAAACCTTTTGAAATGATGGGGGTGGGGGCCAAAATAAATTTTCCCATTCGAGAATAAAGATGGGACATGGAACCGGGAGAAGTTTTCAACAGCTCAACCGTATGACGGATGGATAGTAAGAATTATATTTAGCAGAAGAATTCGCTACAAAAATCGACAGAAATCACAAAATTCATTTTTTAGCAATAAAAAATCACAAAATTCATAACAGCCGGATGTGATGCATTTAGAAAATCCGAAATTTTAACAAGACGTACCTTTTGGGCTAGTTGTAAGCTTCATTGGGCTGCTACAGAACTGGTTCACAGAGCAGAGGGTTTTCTTTCCCCAATCCCAAAAAAAAGCAGAGCAGAGGGAGCGAAGCAGCCACTCAGCAGGCTTCAGCGGCTCTTCTGGCAGCGACACTGTCATCGCAGGCAATGGGCGCCGGCACCAGCCGCGGCGCCGTCGTCGCCGATCGACGCCGCATTCTCAAGCAAGTCCTCAACCTTAACACGAGTTCCCTTCTCTCTCACTCACTCATTTTCTCAGTTCAGTTCGCTCATATGCGTGCCTGCTCGGGCCTTGGGTTTCTTGAACGAATCCAAGAAATTGCCCCAAACGTTTGTTCCTTTTTGTTGTGGTTTCATCTTGAATCGAGATGTTTCGTCTAGGTTTGATTGGATTTTGGTTTGATTGTAAGATGAGATGTACGGGTCATGGAAGAACCCTAAATCGATAGACTATACCTTAACGAGTAGATTTTGGATGGGGTTATGCCCCACCGCTAATGTGGCCACAATAAAGCTATATGAGACACGGCTTTGATGTCTCTCTCTCTCTCTCTCTCTCTCTCTCTTTGGTATTTCATAGTTATTAATCTGAAAATGAGCAGTATCAGTCCACGGGTTGTTTCTAGTTTTATTTCAGATTCTAATTCTTATCATTGTTGTCAGTAAATCTGGTAGTTTTGCTTGTAGCAGCTAGGTGTAGCAGCCTGTCATGACTCATGACTCATGAGGCTTGACTTTGGATCATCATTGATGTAATCCACTTTATTATTATCCTGATGTTAGGCCTCAGCTCTCCTTAAATTCAGAAGCACAATACTGACGGTAGATATTTGGCGTTACACGCGTATTTGTTATGCCATTTGAACAAAAAGTTGCATCTTTTCTTTCACTCGTGCGGCATTTCTGCAGACTAGGAAGTAGAACTGGGGTCGAGCCTTTAATCTGGAGAACAAAAAAATTTTTGTGTGCCTTATGTCAAATTTTGTGATTTCAGATGCCTGTAGGATGATATCTAGTAGGTAGTAGAAAGGCTTGCACTGGCACCTAGTTCCTTGTTTCTTTTTTAATTTTTCATTTGGCACACTTGTGTCTTTTCGGCGGAGCATGAGTAGCAAGCTCGCCGGAGGACATGGCGGGTGCGGTGGCGGCTGCGCACGGTGACAACCTAACGGAACCTCCTCGACCGTGCTAACGCAAGCACCGTAACCGGCACGAACGCGTGATCACGCTACGCGAGCTAATTGGGGCCGAACGCGCGACCTAGACGGCACTAACCGTGCGTGCGGCGGCGGCATGACCGCGGCGGCGGCGGCGCACGAGAAACGGCGACGATAAGGCGACTCGGCCCTAACCAAAGGTACTATCAGGGGCAATAGCTCACCGTGAACACGGCGCGTTCGAAGATGGCGGCTTGGAATGGCTGGAAGTAGGGGCGCGGCGGCGGCAGTGCCTATGGCGGCGGAACTCCGGCGGCGCAGACGGCGTTCCGGAGCGACCTGTGGACCAAATGGAAAAACGAGGGCAGCACGGTGAGCAAGAGATCAAGGCGACAACGATTATGTAGATGGATTTGGACGATAGCCCATGATGGCGACGGCAGACGGTGGTGGAGCGCGACGGGCCGGTTCACGGCCGTGAAGAAGATGAGGGCGCGCAAGCGCTCCGAAGGCGAGGACGGCGCGAAGAGGCTCGACGGGCGCGCAAGGATGTGGCGGAGCTGATGGTGGAGGAATACGGGAGGATTAGCGGCCGGTGGAGACGAATTTGACGGCGAGGTGGAGCTCGGCCATGGCGGCATTGGGCAGAGTGAGGCGGCGGCTGAGAAAGATAAAGGAAAGAGGAGGGGGTCCGGGCCGGGGTATTGATGGCGCAAAGGACGACGACGGAGACGGCGACACGGGGCGACGAGAAGCCTCCCCTACGGCCGTGCGGCCGAACTCGGCGGCCGGCCGGCATGGCGCCATGGCTCGGCGGTGACAAGGAATGAGAGGGAGATCGAGGAGGATGACGTCAAGATCAAGCGGCAAGTGAATTTTGCAAATTACTCCAAAAATTTGAACTGTGCTCAAAATTTTCCAAAAAGCAACCCTAGTTAAAATTTCATGCTCTACAACTTTCTCAACTCGGGCCATTTTCAAATTTTGAAAGGAAAAATTGAATTTGAATCAAATTTTGAAAAGGGGACAAAAACCCTAGAATGAAATATATGAAATTACTTTGGATTTTTCTAAAGAACTTGAAAAACTCCAAAACTATGGAATACTCAGCTTTTCAAACTACACATTTTCTCCAAAAAGAGTTTTTCCAAAATATGCATAGTTTTTGAATCATGATTTGAAATTCAAAAGGGGACAACTCGCTTGGGAAAACCGTATTTTCAAAATAATTTGAAATTCTTTTTTTGAAAACTTGAAAAACTTTGAACACCAACATTGATGCTCTCATCAAGACCCACAATATTGCTTTTTGGACCAACCCCAAATTCTTTGTAGATTTTGAAATAGAGAAAAGGGGGTAAATCGGGGTTTCGGGAAAACGGGGTTTTTGAAATGAAATTGGAGCTCGATTTAATTTCTACACTAACTAATCGGGCATTAGCAATCACAAGCATCATTTCATATGTAAAACAAAGCATCACATCAAAAATAATATTAAAACATGAATGCATTAATGCCATGATGCTCGATGATTAGGCCTTAATAAAATTCTAAATCGAGTTTTAGTTGCAATTAACATCTAGGATGTTACATCCTTTCCCCCTTAAAGAAATCTCGTCCCGAGATTTTGGAGCAACAAAATCCGTGGGGTAAGTAATGGAAAAGGAAATGTGTCAAGCAAATCAACTTGATCAAGTTCATAGATCATCAAGGTTCGATTCGAGAGTTACAACCATGAGATGAAAGTGGTTACAACGACAAGGTATTTAGAGTTTCAAGGGAGTTTCAAGAGTAATTCCTAAGATAAGTTCAAAGAGTAGGATACATTGTCATGAGACTATAATGGCTCATGCCCACAAACGTTGATACTCGCGCGCACCTAGCGGCAACTTGTGTGCCGGGTCACACAAGAGACCCTAGGTCCGTCGCGGCACCGGGGTTACGGAACACGGCACCACTATAGGGCACAACAACGGTAACCCACATTTTGAAACATTGATACGAATCAGAGATCGAAGTCGGTCACAACCACAAGGTTTCTTTAGGATTCAAAGAACAACTTTGAATCCCTATGGATCGAATGATCGATAGCACATTAAGTGTGAACCATAATGGTTCGGGAGCACCGACTATGATACCGGTGCACGACTTGGCGAAAACTCAAGTGGTCGCGAATCACGGGAGATTCCAGGTTGACACGGCACCATAGTTACGGTTCGAGACACCACTACGAATACAATCAATATGACCCTTGGCCAACAAAGTCGGATATCAAGGTCAAGAAATTAGAATGTGCAAACAAGATTCGCACCCAAGAGGAGCATGATCATTGACCGGATAACGACGAACACTCGGGTTCGGCGATGTTTCCAAGTCATAAGTCATGATACCCTAGAAGACATATTCATAGTGATATACAAGTGAGATATATGTCGTCAAACGACATCAAGGAGATAGCACGGAGTCGAGTTGTAAGAAATCAAAGTATGACACATACTCGGCAAAAGAATTAAGGATTCACACTAGTTTCGGTTTTCAAGGTAATAGTGTACTTCGGGGCATATTCCACAAATTCCCAAGGATCGGAACTTATGGAGTACGGGATTTTTAACGAGGTGACAAAAACCTGGTATAAGACGAGATTCAACAATGGAACAATTATAAAGGATGTAACTGTTCTTCAAACATAGGGAGGGAATTGTAAGCACCACCATAGATCACATCATAATGACTTTCGACAATTATTTGTCGAATATCAAGGTCAAGAGATTAGCATGTTCGTGAGAATGTGAACACACTAATTGTGAACTATAAGGTTTCATGATCATAGACCCGACGTTAGCGAACGCCTAAGCAAAGAATTCCTTATGGTCATAAGCCAAGGAGACCCCAGGTTTCATCGCTATTTCCGGTCATAGATCATGGTACCTTAGAGAACATAATCAAGTTATGAACAAATGAGATATATGTCATCAAATGACACCAAGGAGATAGTATGTGTCGGAGTTGAAAAGAATCAAGGCATGGCACATACTCAACAAAAGAATCAAGAATTTGTACCAGGTTTCATCTTTAAGATAATGATGTATATCAAGGTATATTCCACAAATTCCGAAAGATCGAAATTTATGAAATAAAAGATTCAATTGATAAACAATCCTGGTACATGGCGAGATTTAACAATAGAACAATCATAAAGGAATATAACCATTCCAACCTTAAGGGGATCTTTTAACTTCCAAAAGATTTTCATATGATACGCTCGTCCTATACGTCCTCACAATGTTAGAAAACTTCAACTTCACCAAGTTAGTGAATTAGAGGGCTTGTTAGACGAACTTGTTAAAAGACACTTTCAAATAAGCTTTTGTTGAGGAAGTTGACTTCCATGTTGACCATTTGAAGAAGTACCGAGAAACTTCTCAAAGTCTTTCAGCCGGAAAGAAAATAGATAAGGATCCATTTTTAATTTGTTAACTTCAAAAACTTTTATATAGTAAAATCATTTTGAAGTTTTCAAATGTAATGTTGTAGCCGATCCAAAGTATGAGCTCGATACCAACCGTGGAGAACCTCCTAAGTAATGTGGCCCACATGCACTAATCCTCGTCTTAATAGACCTCGAGATTACTATGCATGTGTTCCACACGACTTATGAAGCCCTGTCGATGTTCTTAACGAACACCGATTGAACCACTTTTTACACTCATACGCGGGATCAACAATGGAGTAACTACAACATTACAACATTTGTTACAAAATATATATATATCAGAGTGCGGAAGAATGATAACATTAAAAAGTTTACAATAATGAATAAGTTAACATTTTACAAACTTAACTTTATATTGCGGAAGTAGAGTAGAGATACGAGAAGACAACTTAGGTAGGACACCTAAGTTGCGAGAGGCAACCAAATCATGTCGAGCCCAACGACACAACATGGTTAGGAGCAACTGTCGGCACACCTTGGGGGTAGAACAAACCCCGAGTACATTCAAGGTACTCCGCAAGACTTACCCGACTAAAAGTAAAAGACTCTCAAGGATATCTTTGGCCTTTTGAGTAGTGGAGCTAGAAAAGGGGAGTTTTGCGTAAAAGCATTACTAATCTTGAAACCTTACTTTCAATATTTTAAACGGAATAAAAGCATCAACTTCTATTATATCTATTAAAGCTAGATTTGCACCTGCTCTATTCTCAACAATCATTTAAGCATCACACTTGAGATTATCTTTCAAGTTTGCTTCCCTTCTCGACTCCACGAGTCACCAAGAACCAATTCTTTCATATTTCTCTTGAATGCTACGATGCGAGGTGCGAGGATCAAGTCTCCTTATACGTGGAGCAAACGACGGTTCGGCGATTTTACTCGGTGAGGATCCCTAAACACACGATATAAGTGGGACTCTAACCCACAATTATATCAACAATACCGTCGGACATTCTAGAACTAGGCTCGGCTTCCGCGCCACCCGAGAGTACACTTACACCTCCAATCCGGGGGACACGGCCCACGAGGGTATTGTACTCCGCCATCTCGCCACTCCCGGTGCACGGGCTCACGTACTAGTCCTTAGATTATCCTAGGGTAAAGCTTTTCCGTAGATATGTGAGTAGTTGTAAAGTCTTGATCCAAGGGCCAACAACGGTGCGGTCCTTAATCGACAAGTCGAAAACACTACATCAAGACTCCATTCCCGATGCAAGTTACCCGATAGGTCTCAATTTCTTATAACCATATTCTTATGCCCTCGTGACCCATCTTTAGGTCTAGAGAAGCAAAGATACAATGGTAAATCATGATCAAAGATTAACACCTACAACTTCTACCGAAGTCTAAGCATGGCTAAGCATAAGAAATCGACCTACACATACTAGTGGGATATCATGATGTAAAAGTAGATCAAGGTAGTCATGCGGCAACGGTATCAACCAAATCCTATTAACTTAATGCACAATACACTAGACTTATAGTGTAAAATATTTGCGTAAAGCTTGAGAAATGGGTTGCATGCTCCGGGCTTGCTCGTTGCGTGAAGTTAGATTCCAATTATCGAGTTGACATCAACACCATGGATGACACCTTCTCGAGTACCACTTGTCGGACGACATCTTTCCGAACGTCGATCAACACAATCCACCTCACTCTCGAAACAACTACACGTAATTAATGAAGCGTGATTTAGAACGATGAGCTCATGGCATGATGCATGATGAAAGCATAACAACTAGATTAACTTGAGTACAACTTTCCTTCGCGATAGAGTTGCAACCCAACGAAACTAGCTTAACGAAATTCCCTAGGGTTACACGTGGTGAAGCTACTCTAATTAAAATAACCAACAGATCAAGATAATTCATACAAGTCATCAAAGTGCCCAAGGTCACTAAAGTTAATGACCTAAGGTCTTCAATCAATCCCAAAGTCACTCAAGAAAATCCTAAGTCATAAAGAACTAAATAAGCAATTAAAGATTTATTAAATAACTAAATATAAAATAAAGACAAAATAAAAAGTTATCAAATAAATCTCAAAATAAACTTAAGCTCCTCATGACCTGAGAAGACTACAAAATAATTTTTATGATTTTTGGAACAATAAATAAATAACTAAAAATAAGAGAAGAAGCATTTTTTAATAAAAAGGGCTAATTTTATAATAAAGCAAAAGCACTGAAAATAGGCATCTAATATTTTTCTAAAATCAAGCACATGATAAAGAGCATTCATAAAAATTTTCAGAATTTTTGGAGCTACCAATAATTCTATATGAAAATAACAAAAGACACTACTATTCACTAAAAACGGGAAAAGAATAAAATCGAAATAAAAAGAAAACTCATCTGGGCGAATCGGCCTATTCGCCCGATCCCGTTGGAAAGCCGGCCCAACAAAGCTCAGCTGGCCCGGCTCGGCCTCGCTCGAGTGGACAGGCCGGCCCAAGCGCGAGCGGCCGGCCCACTTGGCCCGCACCGTGGGTAAGCCGGCCCAATCCGGCCCGCCCGAGCTTTGACCGAGGCGGTTTTGCAAAAAGGCCCTTGGAGTTTTACAAAATCACAAATAGGTCTAAACACTTTGTACACCGAGTCACGACTTTTGCACCAATCACCCCGGACTTTGTCTAATTCCCAAAACACATCCTCGCGTGACTCCACGGGGACACCGCGATCCGGCCGGCTCGGTCTTTGCCAACGGCGAGGTCTGGGCGGCGTTCTTGGGCTCTACGTGACCAGTGCGACATGGCGCACCCAGTGACGGTACTAAAGTGGCGGCGGAGCATGAGTAGCAAGCTCGCCGGAGGACATGGCGGAGTGCGGTGGCGGCGCGCACGTGACAACCTAACGGAACCTCCTCGACCAGGCTAACGCAAGCACGTGAACCGGAAGACGAACGCGTGATCACGCTACGCGAGCTAATTGGGCCGAACGCGCGACCTAGACGGCACTAACCGTGCGTGCGGCGGCGATGCATGGCATGACCGCGGGCGGCGGCGCACGAGAAACGGCGACGATAAGGCTTTCGGCCCTAACCAAAGGTACTATCGGGGGCAATAGCTCACCGTGAACACGGCGCGTTCGAAGATGGCGGCTTGGAATGGCTGGAAGTAGGGCGCGGCGGCGGCAAAGTGCCTATGGCGGCGGAACTCCGCGGCGCAGACGGCGTTCGGAGCGACTTTGTGGACCAAATGGAAAAACGAGGGCAGCACGGTGAGCAAGAGATCAAGGCGACAACGATTATGTAGATGGATTTGGACGATAGCCCATGATGGCGACGGCAGACGGTGGTGGAGCGCGACGGCTCGGTTCGCCGGCCGTGAAGAAGATGGGGCGCGCAAGCGCTCCGGAAGGCGGGACGGCGCGAAGAGGCTCGCGGCGCGCAAGGATGTGGCGGGCTGATGGTGGAGGAATACGGGAGGATTAGCGGCCGGTGGAGACGAATTTGACGGCGAGGTGGAGCTCGGCCATGGCGGCATTGGGCGAGTGGGGGCGGCCGAGAAAGATAAAGGAAAGAGGAGGGGGTCCGGGCCGGGTATTGATGGCGCAAAGGACGACGACGGAGACGGCGACAGGGGGCGACGAGAAGCCTCCCCTACGGCCGTGCGGCCAAGGCGACCTCGGCGGCCGGCCGGCATGGCGCCATGGCTCGGCGGTGACAAGGAACGCAGAGGGAGATCGAGGAGGATGACGTCGGCATCTTGAAGAAGCAAGTGAATTTTGCAAATTACTCCAAAAATTTGAACCGTGCTCAAAATTTTCCAAAAAGCAACCCTAGTTAAAATTTCATGCTCTACAACTTTCTCAACTGGGCCATTTTCAAATTTTGAAAGGAAAAATTGAATTTGAATCAAATTTTGAAAAGGGGACAAAAACCCTAGAATGAAATATATGAAATTACTTTGGATTTTTCTAAAGAACTTGAAAAACTCCAAAACTATGGAATGCTCAGCTTTTCAAACTACACATTTTCTCCAAAAAGAGTTTTTCCAAAATATGCATAGTTTTTGAATCATGATTTGAAATTCAAAAGGGGACAAGCTAGTAAAGGAAAACCGTATTTTCAAAATAATTTGAAATTCTTTTTTTGAAAACTTGAAAAACTTTGAACACCAACATTGATGCTCTCATCAAGACCCACAATATTGCTTTTTGGACCAACCCCAAATTCTTTGTAGATTTTGAAATAGAGAAAAGGGGGTAAATCGGGGTTTTCGGAAAACGGGTTTTTGAAACAATTGGAGCTCGATTTAATTTCTACACTAACTAATCGGGCATTAGCAATCACAAGCATCATTTCATATGTAAAACAAAGCATCACATCAAAAATAATATTAAAACATGAATGCATTAATGCCATGATGCTCGATGATTAGGCCTTAATAAAATTCTAAATCGAGTTTTAGTTGCAATTAACATCTAGGATGTTACATTCAAGAGGAACTGGTACACCCAACTGCAGGTGTTCTGGGTGTACCCAAGTATGCTCTATCGCTGATGGCTTTGTGATGGATGAACTCCATCTACTTATGCTGAAACTTCACCTCAAATTTCCTTGGAGAACAGAAGCTTTGCATTTACAATAGATAATGTCCACTATGGTAGATGAGAGTTCTTAGACTTGGAGTTTCGATTCAGTTATCAGTTGTGTCCCGTTGCTACTTGTTATCTTTTTGCGCTAGTTATGACATATGAACTTGTTAGCTACTGAAGGCTGGGTACTGTTATTTTAATGAGTAGTAGTGAAACGTTGGATACTGTTATCTTAATGAGTAGTAGTGAAACGTTTCTATTGTGTCTGAGTCTCCTCTGTCCATTTAAAATGTGAAGATGCAATTGCTAGTGTATGCAGCCATGCAGGCATCTGGTTGCTGCCTTGTCCTTTGTTTGCTATATGCTACGCAATCTGTTTGTCTGAAGGGAAAATAAAGGTTGTCTTGTGCACGCTGGACATGAAGCAGAAGTCCAAATGTGATAAGTATTGTCTTCAGACCTTCCATTTCATAAATCTCAGGGCATAGATTTTGATAGTTACAATCTGAATTACACGAGCTAAACAAACAGAAAATGAATTTGCAAGCAATAGTGAAAAACGGGGTTAGACGTGGTCGAAATTTTTTTGGAAAGCAATAGTCCCTTTGAACAACACTGATACCCTGTGAACAACCCTCCTATGAGCATCGACGGTCGACAAACAATTGAGCTGACAAATTTTGGAATTGACTTAAATCCTAAAATAATTCCTTGAAATTGCGAAAAACAAATTTAGTGGACAAAACAAAAAATCTCCATGCCTTTTGAAATAGAGATGGTAGCTCTTAAAATCACTTTATATATATTTTTTTGTTGAGAGACCTCTAATTTGTTTCCGTTCACATGGCCCAGGGCGTAGAGACGAGTCTTCAAGCTCCAATTCCACCGTCAGCGGTCAGCTGCTCGCTGCTCATCTTCCAACTCAGAACAGAAAAATGAGTTATTTGCCCATGTGTAAAACGTACTGTCGGGAGGTTTGACGTAACGAATTATTTCCCTGCCGTTCGACGTAATGGAAGTTTTATGTGTTCTCTTTTCTTCCTCAGTGTGCAAAATTGGGTCTAGTTTGTCATTTGAAGTGGAGCCACATAGGATATATGAAGTCCTATTCTAAACCACCCATTATGTAAAAACAAACGTTTTCAAAGTTATTACAAAGGAGGACAAAAATCCAGCTTTATGCACGAGGGAGGAAAATCAAACCTTTTGAAATGATGGGGGTGGGGGCCAAAATAAATTTTCCCATTCGAGAATAAAGATGGGACATGGAACCGGGAGAAGTTTTCAACAGCTCAACCGTATGACGGATGGATAGTAAGAATTATATTTAGCAGAAGAATTCGCTACAAAAATCGACAGAAATCACAAAATTCATTTTTTAGCAATAAAAAATCACAAAATTCATAACAGCCGGATGTGATGCATTTAGAAAATCCGAAATTTTAACAAGACGTACCTTTTGGGCTAGTTGTAAGCTTCATTGGGCTGCTACAGAACTGGTTCACAGAGCAGAGGGTTTTCTTTCCCCAATCCCAAAAAAAAGCAGAGCAGAGGGAGCGAAGCAGCCACTCAGCAGGCTTCAGCGGCTCTTCTGGCAGCGACACTGTCATCGCAGGCAATGGGCGCCGGCACCAGCCGCGGCGCCGTCGTCGCCGATCGACGCCGCATTCTCAAGCAAGTCCTCAACCTTAACACGAGTTCCCTTCTCTCTCTCACTCACTCATTTTCTCAGTTCAGTTCGCTCATATGCGTGCCTGCTCGGGCCTTGGGTTTCTTGAACGAATCCAAGAAATTGCCCCAAACGTTTGTTCCTTTTTGTTGTGGTTTCATCTTGAATCGAGATGTTTCGTCTAGGTTTTGATTGGATTTTGGTTTGATTGTAAGATGAGATGTACGGGTCATGGAAGAACCCTAAATCGATAGACTGTACCTTAACGAGTAGATTTTGGATGGGGTTATGCCCCACCGCTAATGTGGCCACAATAAAGCTATATATGAGACACGGCTTTGATGTCTCTCTCTCTCTCTCTCTCTCTCTCTTTGGTATTTCATAGTTATTAATCTGAAAATGAGCAGTATCAGTCCACGGGTTGTTTCTAGTTTTATTTCAGATTCTAATTCTTATCATTGTTGTCAGTAAATCTGGTAGTTTTGCTTGTAGCAGCTAGGTGTAGCAGCCTGTCATGACTCATGACTCATGACTCATGAGGCTTGACTTTGGATCATCATTGATGTAATCCACTTTATTATTATCCTGATGTTAGGCCTCAGCTCTCCTTAAATTCAGAAGCACAATACTGACGGTAGATATTTGGCGCGTTACCGCGTATTTGTTATGCCATTTGAACAAAAGTTGCATCTTTTCTTTCACTCGTGCGGCATTTCTGCAGACTAGGAAGTAGAACTGGGGTCGAGCCTTTAATCTGGAGAACAAAAAAAATTTTTGTGTGCCTTATGTCAAATTTTGTGATTTCAGATGCCTGTAGGATGATATCTAGTAGGTAGTAGAAAGGCTTGCACTGGCACCTAGTTCCTTGTTTCTTTTTAATTTTTCATTTGGCACACTTGTGTCTTTTCTTCGGTGCTCTAATTTCTTAATCCAAAACAAGCAAAGAAATTTCATTAGTATCTTCTTTCCACTGGATTCTGCTTCTTCTGCACCCTGGAATAGATGGACTTCTCATTGATCAAGTAGATTCAAGAAGATGTATGCCCATGTCTCACATGGCTACAATAAGCGACACCAATTTTATGTTAGATCGGGGTTCAGCTATTTTCAGTATGCCATGGTTGATCTGTGGACAGCAGCACATAATTGGTGATTTTGCCATAGGTTTCACCTTTGATTCATGCTTCACTAATGTGTAGGTCATCCTAAATATTATGTTCTGAAAATAGAGATGGGTTTAGGCCGTTTTGACAAAAAATTAGAATTGAGACAAGACTTCAATACTGTATCTTTTCGATTTGTCTTAGCCTGAACATTAGGGTTCACCCAGCGCATTGGAATTCCTTGTCTGTAGTGGCTTCAGATCTGTACTGTGCAACAAATATAGACTAAAATATTTGCATGTTACCAAAGTCTAGCAAGTTTACTGTCTATTTTCATTTTTGATTCAGTTCTAGACTTCTAACTTGTTCACTTTTTTTTAACTGTGTTGCAGAGAGTCTGACATCATGCAAAGCCCTAGCAAAATCTGCACCGCCTCTGCCTCCAGTACAGCCCCTGCTGTGTATGGACCTCAAGGGTGGGCAGATCTCCCAGAAGGTCTTCTCCATTCCATCATTCCTCTGTTGAGCTCCTTCATTGAGCTCCTCGGCTTTGCTAGCACCTGCCGCTCTTGGCGTGCCGCTTTCGCCTCATATCCATCTAAATCCACATTCTGCACCCTGCTCCCACCTCTCCTCGTCCAGCCCCATATCAGTGTATGTGCTCCTAATCTACCTTCCAGAAGTGATGATGGGCATGAGCTCCGCACATGCCAGGTTCTTGATCCAGCCAACATGAAAAGTACTCTTTGCTGCCAGATTCCTGAAGAGATATTTGAGAAGTTGCGCTTTGCTGGCTCATCCTATGGGCAGGTTATTTGTGGCCACGGTAGAAATTGTCTTGTTGTGGATGTGTTCACTGGTGCCAAAGTTTTTCCTCCACAGCTCCCATTTGGCAACAACACTTGTTTCTACTGTGGCATGCTGTCAGCTCCCCTTGCATCACCAAACTCACACCTCCTAGTTTGCATAATGTCCAAACACGATGGTCGGTGCTTCTTGTTTGATTGGTTGATTGGGAGTGATTGTTGGTCAAAATTACAGCTCAATAATTCAAATATTGAAAAGATTGTGGAGTTTAATGGTCAGTTCATTGCAATAGACAACTATTGTAAGCTCCACAATCTCTCCTTGGCCCCCCAGCTTGGTCTGCAGGAGATAGAAACTGTGTGGTGCGATGGCAAGGATGCATGCCCATGTGGAAGGCCATGGATCGTGGTGTGTGGTGACATGCTCCTGATGGTTGACAATTATTTTAACCTTTCTTCCAATGGAGTACGTGTCAAGTACAAAGCCTATCGCCTCAACATGTCAACTGTGCCTGCAGCTTGGGTGGAGGTGAAGAAGCTAGAGAATTACTCGCTGTTTACTGGGAGTGAACACTCGCTGTTTATTGGGAGTGATGTGAGGACCCCGACGTATTCTTGTGCAAGCTTAGGACGATGGAGCGGGAGGAGCAATTGCTTGTACTATGGACATAACGATCCACCGTTGGTGTTGCGTCCAATTGGTGATGATGCAGAAGCTGTGTGTGATCCAGATTATGGGTTTGATGACCTTGTGTTCAAGAGTAAGTTGAACACCCGATTGCAGCCCTTCTGGGTCTACCCAAGCATGCTCTATCGCTGATGGTAAGTGATCTATGTGCTCCATGTTCCTGTGCTGAAAATTTCACCTTTCTTCAGAGATCAGAGGCTTGCATTTGCAATGGATAATGCTCATTATTGTGGTAGATGAGAGTTAGCAGACTTGCAGTTTAGTTTCCATCTGTGTTCCGTTGCTAGTTTTAACCTTTTGCACTAGTTATTATGAACTTGTTAACTATTCTGGAAAGTCTGATACTGCTATTTGAATGAGTAGTAGAAAAAACACTTGTGTTTTTTTTTTTTTTTTTTTGCTGTGCTATACAATCTATTTGTTTGAAGGGAAAAATATATTGTTGTATGCACACTGGATATTATGAAGCAGAAATCCAAATGTGTACAAGCTAGTTTTGTCTAAAGCCACTTTGTCTATGATAGTTTTTTGGGGGGCGTGGATTTTGACAGCTAGGGTCTGGTTACTCAAGCAAAACAAACAGTCGGACACTTCGTGCAGTCGACCTTATTATTTATATATTGGTACAGAATGGAATAAATTTTGTTTTCTCTAAAAAATGGAATAAATTTTGAGATTTTTGAGTAACAGGACGCCACATCGGACAGAATAGGCATCTGCAGTCAAGTGTGCAAAAACGAACAGTTCTGTAAAATCTAAAGGGCTAAAAATCCCTTTTTTTATTATTATATAAAGCGGATGGACACCAGACTTTGTAAGTAGTTGTGAAGGGGTGCGAAGAACTTTTTCCGTTCTTTAGCAGACAAGATCGCTACAAAAATCGACAGAAACCATAAAAAATGGGGTAACAAATAGCCGATTGTTGTTTAGATGGAATTCCATTCCGAAATATCAATAAGACAAGTTGTTGTTGGGCCTTCAAAGCTTCATTTGGGCCTGGCCTGCAACAACCCTGGTTCGCAAAGCCCAAATTTGGCCCACAACAGAGCAGCATAGCACAGAACAGGAGAAGCGGCGGGCTCTGGAAGAGTGGGAGAAGCGATCTCTTCCATCTCCGGCGAAGGCGACGGCACCAGCCGCCGCACCGTCGGCTCCCCTCGAGGTCGACGCCCCCTTCTTAGGCAAGTCCCGAACCCTCACTCTCTCTTGATGGCGTCTAAGCCCGACCCTCCTCATCTTTGCTTTTCCTCGGTTCATTGCACACACAGGTAGGTGTCTTCTCCTTAGGCCTTGGGTTTCTTGAACCGATCCGAGATGTTTTCTAAAGCGTTTGTTCTTTGTTGTTGTGGTTCCATCTTGAATCGAGATGTCACGTTTAGGTTTGGATTGGATTTTGGTTTGATTGTAATATGTACGGGTCATAGAAGAACCCTAGATCGATGGACCGTGACAGATCGAGTAGATTTTGAATGGGATTGTGCCCCACCCCCACGGCTAATGTGGCTACAATAAAACTATATGTGACACAATTTTTATTTGTTTTATTGTTTTATTTTGTGCATGTCACGGTTAATCTGAAAATGGGCAATATCAGTGCACTGGTGTTTCCAAGTTTGTTTCAGATTCTAATTCTTATCATTGTTGTCAATTAATCCGGTGCTTCTCTTTGTAGAGGCTTAGGTTGTTTTAGCAGCCGTCATGAGGATTATTTGTATCATTATTGATGTAGTCCACTTTATATCCTGATGTTAGGGCTCTTCTCTTCTTAAATTCGGAAGCACAATACTTAATGTATATATTTGGCGCGTAAGCGCATATTTATTATGCCATTTGAACAAACGTTGCATCTTTTCTTTCACTCATGTGGCATTTGTGCAGACTAGGCAAGTAGGAAGTAGAACTGGGAGCCTTTAATCTGGAGAACAGAAAAATCCCTCTGTTTTGCTTCAAATTTTGTGTTTTCAGATGCCTTTAGTATAATATCTAGTAGGTAGTAGAAAGACTTGCTCTGTTCGTAGTTTCTTTTTAATTTTTCATTTGGCACACTTGTGTGTTGTGTCTTTTCTAAGGTGCTCTGATTTCTTAATCCGAACAAAGTAAAGAAAACTCATTACTATCTTGTTTCCACTGGATTCTGCTGCTGCTGTACCGTGCCTCACATGGCTATCATAAAAGACACCAATTTTATGTTAGGTGGGGGTTCAGCTCTGGACATGGAATTATTTTCTGTATACCATGGTTGATCTGTGAATGGCAGCACATAATTGGTCATTTTGCCATAGGTTTCACCTTTCTTTCATGTTTCACTAATGTCTAGGTCATCCTAAATATTATGTTCTGAAAATAGAGATGAGTTTAGGCAGTTTTGATGAAAAGTTAGAATTGAAACAAGACTTAAAAACTGTGTCTTAGCCTGAAAATTAGGGTTCACCCAGCGCATAGAATTCCTTGTCTGTAACAGTGTATAACTTAACAAATTGCTTCAGATCTGTACTGTACAACACACAGAATAGAATGTTACCTATGCTTCTACCAAGTTTACTGCCTATTTTCCATTTTTTATTCAGTACTAACTTGTTCACCTTTTGTACTTTGTTGCAGAGAGTCTAACATCATGCAAAGCCCTAGCAAAATCTCTGGTGCCTCTGCCTCTGCCTCCACCTCCACTACGAACCTTGCTGTGTGTGGACTTCAAGGTTGGGCAGATCTCCCAGAAGGTCTGATCCACTCTATTGTTCCTCTGTTGAACTCCTTCCTTGAGCTCCTTGCCTTTGCTGGCACCTGCCGTTCTTGGCGTGCCGCTTTCGCCTCATACCCATCTAAATCCGCATTCTGCACCCTGCTCCCGCCTCTTCTTGTCCGGCCCAATATCAGTGTTTGTGCTCCTAATCTACCTTCCAGAAGTGATGATGGTGACAAGCTCCGCACATGTCAGGTCCTTGACCCATCCAACATGAAAAGAACCCTTCGCTGCCAGATTCCTAAAAAGACATTTGAGAAGTTGCACTTTGCTGGCTCTTCCTATGGGCAACTGATTTGTGGCCGCGGCAGAAATTGTCTTGTCGTGGATGTGTTCACTGGTGCCAAAATTTTACCTCCACAACTCCCATTTGGCGATAACACTTATTTCTACTCTGGAATGCTGACAGCTCCCCTTGCATCACCAAACTCACACCTCATAATTTGCGCAGCGTCAAAACAGGGTGGTCAGTGCTTCTTGCTTGATTGGCTGATTGGAAGTGATTCTTGGTCAAAATTACAGCTCAATGATTCACGGATTGAACAGATTGTGGAGTTCAATGGTCAGTTCATCGCGATGGACTACTACTATAAGCTTCACAATCTGTCCTTGGCCCCCCAGCTTGGTCTGCAGGAAATAGCAACTCTGTGGTGGGATGGCCTGGATGAATGCCCATATCTAAGGCCATGGATCGTGGTGTGTGGTGACATGCTCCTGATGGTGGACCATTACACGAGCTTTTCATTTGATGGAGCACCTGTCAATTACAAACCCTTCCGCCTCGACATGTCAACTGTGCCTGCAGCTTGGGTGGAGGTGAAGAAGATAGAGAATCACTCACTATTTATTGGGAGTGATGTGAGGAGCCCGGCGTTTTCTTGCGCCAGCTTAGGACGATGGAGCGGGAGGAGCAATTGCTTGTACTATGGGTATTACGATCCACCCTTGGTGTTGCATGGGCTTGGTGATGATGCAGATGCTGTGTGGGATCCAGACAATGACCCTGATGAGCTTGTGTTCAAGAGGAACTGGTACATCCAACTGCAGCCCTTCTGGGTGTACCCAAGCATGCTATATCGCTGATGGCAAGTGATCAATGTGCTCCATCTACCTGTGCTGAAATTTCAATTTCCTTGGAGATCAGAGGCTTGCATTTGCAATGGATAATGCACATTGTGGTAGATGAGGGTTCGCAGACTTGCATTTTAGTTTCCAGTTGTTTTCTATTGCTACTATTGATCTTTTGCATTTGTTATGAACTTGTTAGCTGTTCTAGAAAGCCTGAAATGTTGGATACTGTTATTCAAATGAGTAGTAGGAAAATGTTTGTATAATGTGTCTGAGCTTCCTCCGTCCATGCAATTGCTTGCTCTATGCGCGTTGGATATGAAGCAGAAATCCAAATGTGTACAAGTTTTGTCTTAAGCCACTTTGTCTACTCTATGATACATTTTGGGGGCTTTGATTTTGACAGTTGGGGTCTGGGTTACTCAAGCAAAACAAATACCCTGGGTGTACCCATGCATGTTCTATCGCTGATGTCAAGTGATCCATGTGCTCCATTTTGGTAGTTAAGAGTTTGCAGACCTCAGTTTCTCTAGTTTTCAGCTGTGTTTAGTTTGCAGAGTTTGCAGACCTCAGTTTCTCTAGTTTTCAGCTGTGTTTACCTCCTACCTTTGATCTTTTGCACTGCAGTTCTGAACTTGTTAGGTGTGTGCTGCAAACGAATTTTGAAAGAAATACTAGTATAGCTCTTTTTTTCTTTTTTTTTCTTTTTTTGAGTAGGAGACCTTTATTAAACTTCGTAAGAAGTAACTAGTATATATATATATATATTTTTTTTGAGAAACAAGTAACTAGTATAGTACTAGCTCTTAAATTATGTACTAATATAGTCGTTTCATACTCAAATCATATGGCCCAGAATTGTCTAGCCAAGCCCAAACCCATCATCCAACTGAGAAGCTTCCCATTTCCATTGATGGACATAATGGAAATTCAGAGAAGCCCAAGCCCATCTATATAGGAGAAGCCCAAATGCACGGAAGCTTCCAGTTCTAGAGTGTGGAGCCGGCCATCCGGCTCGAAGGCGGCGCCGGACTGCCGTAGGAGGTTCTCGCCGCCGCACCGCCATCGCCATCTACCGCTCGCGGTCTGCCGGTCAGGCATGTACGCTGATTGCTCATCCAAACTGTACCCTCCCCTCTCCCACTTCGCCTCTGCCTCCATTGTTTTCTGTCGATCCCCCTGATGCAAGAACGTCTGCCATGGTTGGTTCTTGCAAGTACTGTAATCTTGAGCGAACTGTGAGTATATTTATAATTATTTATTGAATCTTGGTAGGCATTCTTGCTTCACCGCTGTATGAAGAGAAGGGCCTCACTGGCCCCGTCAACTATGCAGAGGAGTACCATTCAGTTTTGTTATTAAGGGCATTTTATGGTTATCGCAGTTGATATTCTGTGGATAAAATTACATCTGATCTGGACTGAAAATCTTATCCATTTAATTTGTTCCAAGGATATTATTTTTGTTGGCTGAACGGATCTAACATGGATACTGTATCCCCAATAGTGTTAGCTTAGCTTTTATCCATTAAAATCTAGGAAATCAGTGTTTTAGTTATATTTCTGTAATATACTTGTAGAATAACAATGATGATAAATCATGGTAGTTTCTAGTTATCCTTGTATACCTCTTTGAAATTACTACTATCGAAGTTACAGTGCTAGAAAGACTATATTTTGCAAGAAGGCTGGACACACTGGTATGCATTATCTTGGCAAAACCAGAAAAATCCATATGATCCAACCATGGGCATAACATGAATCACTGTTTTGCGGCTAGTATTGTTTCACATGCTCTGGTCAGCTTCATTCTTATGCTTACAATTGGCATTAGGAGAAACCATATGTGCGAGCCATGTTCCGTATAAATTTACCAGCATTGTTTCCTTTATGCTATCTGGTTCGATCTGCTAACAATTGCTTTGGATTTACAATCTGTTACAGAGAAGCTGCTTTCATCTGTAAAAGTTATGTCCGAGCTTCGAGATTGGGCAGGCCTCCCAGATGGCCTGCTGTACTCCATTGTTGAATTGTTGGGGTCCTTCCCAGACCTTCTTGCCTTTGCAGCCACCTGCCACCCTTGGCGCTCTGCCATCTCATCTTACTCATCCAAATCTACCTTGTACACACTCTTTCCGCCTCTTCTCCTCGACCCTAAGGTCCCTTTCTGCTCCCCTCGCCCTTCCCCAAATGTTGCCATGAACATCTATCTACCCAAACGCCCGTGTTATGTCATTGATGTAGCCAACCAAGATACTTCACTTTGTTCTCAGGTTCCTTTACTTTCTATTGGTTATGGAAATAACTGTCCACCAGGTGCTTTGGATAAGTTTGCATTTAGGGGTGCATCCTGTGGCCATATGATCTTCTCAAGCAACAAAACATGTTTTCTCTTTGATGTGTTCACTGGTACTGATGTTTCACCTCCACTACTTCCAGTTGATCAATATACTGAGATCTACTATGGTGCTGCCCTCACAGGTCCTCTATCATCTCCCAACTCACATCTCATTGTCTGCACTGGGTCCTCCAACTTCTTTTGGCGTGTTGGTAATGATTCTTGGTTGAAACGCTCTCCTCGGAATGGGACACTCACCCAATTTGTAGTCGTCAAGGGCCAGGTCTATGGCATGGGTTCTGATCGCCGGCTTTTTATGGTGCACTTGACTCCTCAGATCCGCTTACAGAAAATTGAAGTTTCCTGGGGTGGAAGAAATAGCATGACCAAATGGCATCTTCGCAGTCCTTGGCTCGTGGCGTGCGGCGACATGCTTCTCATGGTTGGCTGCCAGAGTGATTACCCAGGAACAGGTGATGTATTTGAAGCTTACCGTCTTGACACTTCAACTGAACCTGCAAAGTGGGTGAAGATGGAGAGTTTGGAGAATTGGGCGATATTCATCAGCAATGACCAAAGAGTTCAGCCACTGTCATGCTTGAACCCAGAGAGGTGGGGAGGGAGGAGCAACTGTGTATACTGCTATGATTATAGATCTGGCCATTTGGTTGTATTTGAGTTGGGCAAACCACTGCATGGAGATGATGCCACCAGGCCTGATGTCTTTATTCCCATATCTAGCAGCAGCATGGTGCAACCTATATGGGTTGTTCCCAGTATGTTCTCTTTGTGCTGTGATGGCCAATGATTTCCGCTGTAAGAATTTACCACCGTTCTTTTCTTAGAGATCTACTTGTAACTGTTAGAACTTAGAACTTAGAATCTGGGTATGTGTAATTATATAATTGGAGTATGATGAGACTTTAAGCTTTGTAACCTTCTCGCTGTGCTGAGATGATCAGTGATTTCTGCTGTATGAATTTTCCACTAGTTATTCTTGGAGATCTATATATCTGTAACTATTGGAACCTAGGTATGTCTAATTATGTAATTGGAGTGTGACGGCTTTGTGCTTGTGCGTTTTTATGAACTGATGAGGCGCTGTTATTTCAGGGCTACAGCTGGGTGACTTGGCACTTGTTTCTTGGGCACCCATGTGGAAGCTAAGTCATCTTTAAGCTTGAGGTCCCAAGGTTTGAACATTGTATTTTGAACAAGACGTAAATTTACGCCATCAATCCCAAGTTTTACATAATAAATACATATTACATTACATACATGATATATAAGTTTAGTAAACTCATAAGTCGTAAGCTAACATTGGTTGGAGATAAGGAACCTCTCAAAGTACACTGTTCCCTTGCAATCGATTTTGAGATTTTCTTTAAATAAACAAAAATTTGGATACTATTTGAAATAAATTATTTGCAGTATGATTTACCCACGGTTGACATGGCGCCAAATTGGACAAAACAGTCATCTAAACTGTCCACGGTGTAAAAACACACGGTTTTAAAAGTCAAGAGGACAAAATTCCAGCTTTATATAAAGGGAAACGAAGCAGCCCATAATAATAGCCAAAATCAACCGAAATCACAAAATAATAATAGCAGGTTGTTGTTTAAAAATTCCGTAATATCAAAGAGACAAGGCAGCCACTTCTCCAAAAGCTTCATTTTGGCCCGGATTCATAAAAGCCCAAATTTGGTCCACAAACAGAGAACATAGCACAAAAGAACATAGCAGTCAATCTGATCTTTTACTTTTGGGTTAAGATTTGAGCGGTTCACTGATGATGGCCGTGAAGATGTCGATCACGTGCAAGTGCAAGCAGCTGAAACTAAAAGAAGCCGATGAAGCAGGTTGTTATCGGGCCAGTTCTAAGCTTCATTTAGGCCTACTACGGCCCTGGTTTTCACAAAGCCCAAGTTTGGCCCACGACACAGAGCATAGCGGCTTTCTGGTTCTGGAACAAGAGCGTGTGATCTGTGAAGCGAGGGGACAGACAGTCTCGCGGTCACCGCCGGCGAAGGCGCTGGCACCTGGCCGCGCCGTCGTCTTCGTCGTCGACCAGCGCCCGCTTCTTAGGCAAGGTAGTGTTCGCCCTTTTTCTTCAGAGCCTAAATGAAATGCACCTTCCCCCTCTCTCTTTCTCTGGCACCTCAGCCCGAGCTTCTTTTTTTTTTTTTTTTCTCAGCTCATTTCGCAACATACGTGTCTTCTCTTTAGACTTTGGTTTCTTGAACCACTCCAAGGAGTTGCCTCGCGCGTTTGTCTGTTGTTGCGGTTTCATCTTGAATCCACATTTTACATTGTGGTTTCGGATTGGATTTGGGTGCGATTGTAAGATGTACGTACGGGTCATGGAAGAAACCTAGAATCGATTGGCCGTACCTGACCGAGTAGATTTTGAATGGGGTTATGCCCCACTGCTAATTTGGCTACAATACAACTAGTATATAATAAGACACGGCCAAATTCCAGTTTCTATGTATGTGACCGTTAATCTGAAAATGACTAGTACTGCAGTAGTATCAGTAAACTGGTGTTTCTAATTGTGATTTAGGGTCTTATAATCTTATCGTTAGTGTTAGTAAATCTGTTAGTGTTCCTTGTAACTGCTAGGTGTTTTAGCAGCCTGTGTGAGGCTTGGCGTCGCTTAATATCCTGATGTTAAGGCTCTGCTCTGCTTAAATTCAGAAACCACAAAATTGCTTATATTGTATATATGTTTTAGATTGTTACTGCGCATTTATGACATTTGAACAACCTAGTTTCTGATTTCTTTTTTATGTTCATTTGTGTGTTTTCTTCAGTGCTCTGATTTCTTAATCGAAATTTCCAAACAAGCAAAGAAAATTTTTTAGTATCTTGGTTCCATTGAGTTCTCCTTCCGCTTTACTCTGGAATGATGGACATAATTGATCGATTAGATTCAAAAGATGTATGCCTACACCTAACATGGCTACAGTAAAAGACTTAAGTTTTATGTTATGAAGGGGTGCAGCCCAGGATATTGAAATCTTTTCTATATGCCATATGGTTGAAATGCAAACAACAAACAGTACAAGAATCTGTACTTCAGCACATAACTGGCCACTTTTTGCCATACTTTTCACCTTTCTTTCATGCTTAATTAACTATGTGTACTGCATGTCATTCTAAATATCATGTTCTAAAAATAGATGTGGGTTTAGGAAGTTTTGGAGAAAAGATTGAGTCCAAACAAGACTTGGATAAAAACTGTGTTTTCCGGTGTCGATTTGTCAACCTTAGCCCAGCTCAAAGAATTCCTTGTTTATAACAGTGTATAAGTCAGCAAGTTAACTTTCTATTTTACATTCAGTTCTAACTTGCTCTCTCTTATTTTTTACTTTGTCGCAGAGTCTGGCATCATGCAAAGCCCTAGCAAAATCACCCGCGCCTCTGCCTCCACTACGACCCCTTGCCGTGTGTGAGCTTCAAGGGTGGGAAGATCTCCCAGAAGGTCTTCTCCATTCCATCGTTCCTCTGTTGAACTCCTTCCTTGAGCTCCTCGCCTTTGCTGGCACCTGCCGCTCTTGGCGTGCTGCTTTCGCCTCATACCCATCTAAATGCACATTCTGCACCTTGCTCCCACCTCTCCTCATCCAGCCCCATCTCTTGCCCCGTATCAATGTCTCGGTCTTTGATTCAGCAAGTTTCAGTGCTCCTAATCTACCTTCCAGAAGTGATGATGGTCACAAGCTCCGTACGTGCCCGGTCGTTGATCTAGCCAACTTGAAAAGGACCCTTCACTGCCAGATTCCTAAAGAGACATTTCAGGAGTTGCATTTTGCTGCCTCTTCCTATGGTCACATGATTTGTGGTCGCGGCAAAAATTGTCTTGTTGTGGATGTGTTCACTGGTGCCAAAGTTTTACCTCCACCGCTCCCATTCGGCTCGCTACAATGCCTCTTTGGCTCAAGTATGATATATACACACTACAAATAATTGGTTTGTGGCCCCGACTGTTGGAACTTTGAGCGTTGTTATGCATTTCAGTTTACTTTGGTTCAAGCATGGGCTAACTCCAGTCCAGCTTGCACTAGGCTTTGTGCGTGACCGTCCATTCACTACTAGCTCCATCATTGGAGCAACCACCGTGGATCATTTGAAGGAGAACATCAATGCTTTTACCAGCGCTCCACGGCCTCTACCACAAGAAGTTCTTGATGGCATCGATGATATTTTTAAGAGATACAAAGACCCAGCAATCCTCTAGTTGTTTATTCACTGTTTTCATGAAAAAGAACCAGCAATCCTCAAACAATATTCAGAGACCCGGAAAGCATACTACAATCTATGATTATACAGTTTCATTCATGTTGGTACTGAAGAAGGGAGGAGGTGAGGCCGGTCAGAAAAGGAATTGTATCGGGCCTTTTGGTTAGCCAGATATGTACTGGCCCGTGGTATGTAAAGCAGGTTCTGGCTGTTTGGTAGCTTGGAGGTTAGCCAGATATGACCTGGTTCATTGTAGATCCACCCCCGAGAACACATCAGGACCACAAAACTGGATGTTGAAACATTTTATTAACAGAATTCAAGATCGACAAGGATGTATAACATCATGTGTACTAAAAGTTCACAGAAGTCAAAACATCACATCAGTTCTCATTCTGTGTCATTTAGTTGTATATTTCCTGAATTTGTTTGCTCAAACTTGCGGTCTGCTCACTGGGAAAATGCTCTCTTGCTTCATGCAAAACGGGTGTCTGAAGCAGTACCCTGCACACAAAAACATTGACAGTATCTGCAACAAGCTGGTAACAACCAAATCAAACACACTACATGAAAAATTTCTTCAACCGTTTCCTAGTTTTGCTCTGCTCAGTGTAGAGTGGTAGAGGCATGATACTGAGAGGAAAGGGAGAGAAGAGAAGGCCGCCGATGGCCCCTGCTGTGAACTGCGGGTGGGAACTAGGAACTGGGAAGCAGTCGACGAAGACGACCGGGATTCAGACAGAGCCAACCGTGCGTTCAGAAGCGATGAAAATGGAGTTCTCTCTCTGAACAACACATTGTCTAGCACTAGAAGCAGTTATATCTCTCTGAACAAATTGCCTTACCTGCATCACAATGTCATTTCTGTAGGCCAAGGTAGAGCAACGCAACTGGTTCCATCACCAGCAGCAGCTTCGGCAACTTTTCGCATACCCAATTACAAAAATTACTGTACACCTTCAACAGCCAGTTGAGGGTGATGTAACCTATAGGTCCGACTGAATTTCTTTCCACCAGTCCCTCACAGACACAAACCCAAAACCACAAGGAAAACAGCGGGGCGATATCGATGCCAACTTGGCAACATCATCATCTTACACAGATCATGCAGCAAACTCCTCCAAAATCTGAATGAAGCTTGAAACACGGCAGGGATTCAGAAAACGACACAAGCCTAGAAACGTTATATTATAAACACCACTGCTCAAGCAGTCACTCATTCATACCTAACAAAAGATAGCACTCTCTAATTGGAACAGGTGTTTGGACTTTGAAGCAACACCATGTGCACATCACAACACGCCATTCACAGATTCCATGCAGGTACTACATCTAGTGTAACACCTCAAGGTGTTATTAGCCCAAATTGCATTATCACATGTGCATAAGCATCATTAAAGTGCTTAATGACATTGCATTTGATTGATGATGGAATTCAAATTCAAATTCAAATTTGAAAACCTAATTTCAAAAATACTTAGAATTTTGATATGCTTCAAAAAGCAAAGTTGTCATTTTCATTATTTTGAGTAACTTTCCTGTTGGGAGATTTTCATGTTTCAATATGATTTTGTGAGCAAATGAAAAAGGGAAGAAAATCACCTACTGCTACAGTACCGCGCCCATCCCTTCCCCTGCTCACCTTCGACGCCGTGGCCATCGAGCACCTCCCCGGCCTTCCCGCGCAAGCAGGCGCGTGGACGGCGCCGCGAAGTCGCTGGCCACCTCACCGCGTCATTAAAGTGGAAGCCGGCCACCCCAACTTCTTCTCCTTCTTCTTTCTCTCTCGGCCGCCTTCGAACACCACACGGCCGCCTCAAAAATTCGCCACCACTGCTCCACCATTTTCCAATTCGGCACGCACACAGCTCCGCCACAAGCTCCTCTGCCTTCCTGACCCATCCGTGCTTCGTGCCGTTGCGAGGTGAGCAACTTCATCGTGTCGCCGCCATGGCCGCGAGCTCGGTCTCGCGTGGCCAACCTCCTCCCGTCCCTGTCTCTTCCATCTTTCTAGTGTTTTGGGATCGCCCTGCTAGAGGAAGGCTACCCCGAAGATCTTGTCGGCTTTAGTGCCTCGAGTTCGCTGGAACGTGGCTTGCCGCCGCGAGCTCTGAGCGCCGCCGTCGCCAGTGTGCCGCCGCCGTCTTTAGTCCGTTGTAGTTAGCTTTTTCTACCCCGTTGGATGCGCGGCGGCACTAGAGTCGAGTCGACTCGGTCCGTCGCGGAAACATCGCCGTCGGCGAGTTCCGGCCGTCGAGCGCCTGCGCCTTGCTCTCGCTCGGGAGCCAATCGAGGAGTTCATTTTGTAAATTTGAGAACACTCGGGGCCTTAGTGTTAAGTGAAAGACTCGGTTGAATAGTGTCAAATAGTGGTTGGACTTGTTTGTAGATTTAGTAAAGCGCGAGGTCTTTTACGCAAAACGCCACCGTCGCCATCGGGCCGCCGCCGCGCACGTGCCACGCCCGCGTGGGCCGCGCGGCCGCCCCGCTGGGCCGCATTTGTTAGGCCGGCCGCTGCCGCCTCATTGGGCCGCTCGCTCGCCCTGGGCCGCGTGCCTCCGCAGCGTAGTGAGCCGAGCTGGGCCCTTGCGCGCGCCGAGCCGGGCCGAGCTGGGCCGAATCGGCCAAATCGGCCCGAGCGCCGGTTTTCAATTTTGAAAATGCTTTTCCATTTTAATTTTGAATGAATAGTGTTAGTATTTGTCTATTTTGTATAAAATTATTCATAGCTCCAAAAATTATGAAAATTTTTGTGTAGCCTTCTCATGAGATGCTTGATCTAGGAAAAATATGAAATCTAAATTTGGGCAATGTTTTGCATGTTAATTAATTAGCTCATTTAATTAATAAATGCCTCTTCTTCCAATTTTAATAATTTATTTACTGCTCCCAAAAATCCTGAGATTTATTTTATGACTTATTTATGATGTAAGTAGCTTAAAATAAAATTTTAGGCTTAATTGGAATAATTTTATTTTATGCCTTATTTTTGCTTAATTTATTAATCGGTTAATGCTTCAATTAATCCTTAATCTTGATTAATCATTTTAGGAATTGTTTGACTTTTTGGATTGAGTGTTGACCCTAGGTCATTACCTAATGACTTTTGGCACCTTTATTTAATTAGTTGAGCTCATGCCTTTTCATATTATATGCACGATAAATGTTATTTCAAGTAACTTACTTACATGATATTTTAGATGATTAAAACTTATTAAAGTAAGATCTTAGGTGCAGGTGTTAGGTCTTTAAGCGAGGATGAGTTGTTATATGTTCAATTGTATAGATCTCGTAAGTGTGTTTGCTTTTCTTAAGAAAAATTCAAAACCCTTGTTATAGTGATTTGAATATAGGCGGAGAACTCGGTAAACGAATGTCCGGTGATGTAATCATATCAACTTGTCATCATGAGCATCATGTCATCATCACTATCCTCACTTATGCAATCGTTATACTTATTCAATGCATATGCATGCAATAGGTGCGCCGCGGAGTGACTGTTGGAGTTCGAGGGAACGTGCCGCGGGAGCCGGAGATTCCTCGGGAGCAAAGCGTCGGGCGGTCGAACCCGACGCCATAGAGGAGGTTGTTCTTGAGTGTCCACGACACGAACCTTCAACGTTCGTGAAAGGCAAGCCCAGGAGCATTTTAACTTCCTAACTTTTATAATTATTAAATGCTTTATGATTGTTGCATTAAGTTCTAGGAATTGAATCGGAACCCTTGTTGCATTTATATCATTCCTTGTCCAGTTATCATTCCGAAATCCTAATGATATGATACCGTAGCATTTGCTTAGCCATGCTTAAACGGTAGAAGTCGAGTGATTAATGATCACTTGCGAGAATTAGGATGATGGTTCACGGTTGGCTATATGTGCTATCGTGCAAATAACCATATGGATGTAAATCGACGGTAAGGCGGAACGTGGACGTCACGGGGCCGGGGAGCTTTGTAATCAAAGCGAACCGCCATACCGATTAATCACCTACAAGGAATGGAGCCCATCTTAGTCATGTTGAACAGTGCCTAGCACTTAGGCCGGGCCGGATACGAGGTTATCCGCCGCGAAGCCTAGTAGCTCAACTTAGGCCGGATCGCGAAAAGTATCAAGTCTCACCCGCCGAGCGGGTGTTATAATTCCCGATCCATTGACATATCCGGCGTGGTATGTCCGTGTGGGAAGTCATGTCCGTAAGTCGGAGGCGGGTGTTATAATTCGACCTCATGGCATGGTGGCAACCCTAAGTGAGGCGGTTGTTCGGATCCGTGATTCGAGTTGTACGAATGGTGTTCTACGGCTACCCTTGGCCGGGTGTCCGGGAGAGTGTTAGGAATATTTCCCCAGTTGGGTTGTAATCGATTCGAATCGCCATCGTCTCCTGGATAGTGAGAAGCTTGACGGGATCATCTCCATACTTGAAAACAATAAGTTGTTTGGATGGTTAATGGAACTTCACAAGATAGCTATTGATGAACCTGATATGGTTATGTATTTCTCTACTCAGTTGCTTGTTTAGCACAGGTGCAAATCTAGATAACAGGTTAATGAAGATTAACTTGATGCTAATAATAACATGCTTACTCTTGTCACTTAAAGCTTTTACGCAAAAAAAATGAGTTAAGCCAACTCCACCTATAAAGCTTTGCATAATCCTTGGAGTCTTTATTTGTTTCATGTCGGGTAAGTCTTGTTGAGTACAATTGAGTACTCGGGGTTTATTCCCTCCCATTTGCGAGATGACATCTTCTATAATGGTTGCTGCAACCTACGCCTTCTCCCCTGCTTAGGAACGAAGACTAGACCATTGGGCATGGTCTCTAGTAGACTTCTTATCCGGGTATTGCTCTTGTAAGATATGAGCTTGGGTGGCAATGTAAACCTTATCTATGGTTTTGTTTCAAAACTATGCTTCTTCCGCTACCTTGTATTCGGTTTGTAATAACTAAAGTGTACTCCGATATTATATAATCTATGTAGATTATTTGTAAAAGGTTGTAACGGTGATGTGGTTGTCTTGAATCACTACGATCTTGGTTCGTTGCAAAGTTGGTTTGAAATCCTTCGTGATTTCGTTGGACTACGGGTTTATATAAGACAAAGTATATGAATGTCAACGTATTAGCGGGGACATCTGTACTTAATCTTGTATAAATTGGTCGGTTCTGTGACATCTAGGGATTAAGGGATATCTAAATTATTAACACATGTGAATAACATCAAAGACATTCGAGCATGTGTACGAAGACAGGACCAGGTGAAGATTTCTTTCACCCTCTTTTAGCAGCTCCGCTCAGCAAAGTTGATGCATCAGCAGAGCAAGTCCCTCCACACATAAGTGTCAGAGGATCTGAGCCAGGTTCCACAATCTCCTGTGAACCCTCCCCTTCTGTTTGCAACTTATCTGTCTCACCTGCATTAGGAAAAACATCAGATACAACTATAAAAGCACAGGCTGTGGTTCAAACAACCAAGATGTTTTTTTAACGGGAGCTTATGTGAACCAATATGTTCTAAGCCGCCTCTAAAGTTGATGTTTAAAGCTGTTTTCCAGGCCACATTATGTTAGGATTGCATCAGTGATCCATCCTCCTCCAGGTTAATAGAGATGTCTTGAAGGGGACATTTAGCATATCCTGTCACATTCGTCTAGGAAAAAAAACACTTCATTTTCACATGATCGTGGAAACCTAAGAATATAACTCTCATATATAAGAATCCCTCAATATGACTATATGAGGTATGTTGCATAATCTTTTAGCTTCCATGTAACAAAAACTTCAGATATGGTACGAGTATAAAGCCCGTGTTTTATTGCACACCAATGACAGCTCACTGGATTCCAATATAAGGATTTTTTTTTTTACCCTATTCATACTGTATGGTCGAAATATTTTAGGGATCTACATGATTTAGGACTCAAAGTTATCTACTGAACATTTAAACATGTGGGTAAGAAAGTACAACTATTGACAGTCTCAAAGAAATAATTCGATTTTCCTGGGAAAACATAGAAGCACTATATTTTCCTACCGATCTTCAAAACCTGCAGAAAAAGAAGTGCAAACAACCTTGCACTATGAGAAAATCCATTTTGCTAGGAGAACATAGAAACATTTTATTTTTCTACCAATTTCCAAAACCTGCAAAAAAAGAAGTGCAAATACACTTACCCTGTGAGAAAATCCATGTTGCTGGGACTCTTCCAGTCTTCCATGATACCATAGGCAAGGGTGAATACACCTTCCCATCTTTCATGTCATATACTAAACAAGATACATTTGGCCACTTGGGACAATAATCCAGGAAGAAGATACAGTCCCTTGAAACATCATAGGGAGACACATGAGCAGCCATAGCTCTGGAGTAAGGTTCCCCAAGGAACAACGCTTGGTTGTTCCCCAAAGTCCACACCTTAGTCCACAAGCATTGCTCAAAATCAGCCTCAAACACTTCAAAGTCACTCATTCTTTCGTAGGATTTTTTTTTTTGCAAATCATTAGCAGTTTGCCATGGGATTCAACAAGGTTGAAGTCACCATATAGATGTGGCAAGTAGTCTCCCTCAATTAGGCGCTCGATCTGAGACACCCTTGGCTCATCACTATCATGCTCATCCACAATGTTGATGGCAATAAGTTCCTCACGCCCAGCGTCGTCCTCAAGAGCATAAAGCAGAGCATAAAGCTTCCCTTGGAAGAAGACCATGCTTGAGAGGAGCATGCACCCCATATGTGCGCTCACTGACCATGAATCACCCCCTGGTCGGCATAGAGCAACTGTACAAAGATCCCCAACAGCGAGTATGGCAGCGACGAGGCGCGTGGAGCACACAACTAGCGAGAGTACGACAGGAATCTCGCCCATGTCTGTGTTGTCCATCCACGTCAATGGCGACTCACGGACCATGTCGCTGACCTCCACAGGCTCTTGGTAGTAGCTGCATGAAGACAGTCTGGGAAGCGGCACGGTGGCCTTGGTGAAATGGTTCATCAGGAAACAGCTGCCGTCGTCGTCGTCGCGGCGCGACAGGAGGAGCCACTCGCCACAGGAGGTGTGGTGGCGCACGCCCTCCGGCAGCTGGAAGGTCTCGCCACGCCCACGAGGGGGGAAGGTGGTAGCGGTGCCATCGGGAAGCACTAGCCACGGCACCGGCGACGGTGGCGGCATGCGGAGCACTGCCGTGCTGCGACAGACGGCAGTGAAGAAGGCTCGGTCGGCGCGCTTGGGGAGGCGGAGGAACACGAGGCTGAGGAGCTCCGGCAGGAGTTCCGACCATGGTGGGGGTTCCTGAACTTGCGCCATCCTGCAAAGGGAACAGAGGAGCAAAGGCCCGGTCACTGTTGGAGCAGAGGCATGGTCGGCATAGGATCGAACACCTGCTGGGCACAAAGAAAGAATCGCATTGAAGCAGCAGAGGCATCGCATGCGGGCGGGCTGGGAGGTGGAGGCAGGGAGACACAGGAGACCAGAAGAAGTGGGGGAGCGGCCGCCGGGGGCTGTGGTGGGCGGCGAGCACTGGGCAAGGACTGCAGGTGAAGGCGTGCTGCGTGCAGCACAGGGGGAGTCCTTGTGTTTGTGCAGCGTGCTTCCAGTTCCAGACTTGCAGTGGACAGTGTACGCAACCGGACTGCCGGAGGAGGCCCTCGCCATCGCCACCATCTACTGCTCTGCCTCCGCTCAAGGTCTGCCGGTGAGTCTTGTACGCCCATTGGCTTATTGCTCGTCCGAACCATACTCTCTCCCCCTCTGCCTCTGTCTCCATTAATTGTGTGAACCTAAATCCCTAACCCTAATGCAAGAACGCTTGCGCTAGGTTTTTAACCATTGCCTGTTTCTTCCCAGTATTGAAGTCTTGAATGAACCAGAGGCATTTAAATCTTGGTATTCTTACTTCACTGCTGTATAAAGGGAAGGGACTGGCCTCCATTTACCGTGCAGACTGCGGAGGAGTAACGTTCAATTTTTTATTTGATTTGATCTGGTTCTAGACTAATAGAATATTAAGGGCATCTTGTGGTGATTGTAATTGATATTTTTTGGATCAAACTACATTTGATCTGGACTAAAACGAATTTTTATCTGCTAGAAAGCAGAGGCTATGCCTCGCACACATATCCATTATTAAATTGTAGGAAAGTAATGCTTTGGCTACTTTTATGTAACCAATCGAATAGGCTCAAAAATCATGTTAAGTTATTATACTGGTCTGGCTCTTTGAAATTATTGATCCAAGTGACATACTAAGACTTCATTTGTTGTACAACTAGAAACCTTGAATCTGGAGAACAAATATTTTCTTCTGTGTGGTACATCAACATTCCAATTTTGCGATGCTTGTACAGATTCGCTCTGTAGTCCCTAGTTATTTTTTCATTGGTTCATTTGGCACGTCTATTTTATCTAAAAAAAATGGGTGTGTCTGTGCCTTTGCCTAGTGCTTTGGTTTCTTAATCCAAACTAAGCAAAGGAATTACGTCACAATCATCCTCTGAGTTTTGATCAACCCAATAACAGATGGCTATGCCCCATGGCTAACATGGCGAAGTTAAGAGACTAACCCAGGATACTGAAATATTTTTTGTATGCCACGGTTGATCTGCAAAGTGTACATGAAATTGTATTTCAGCACATAATTGCACATTTTTTCCATACTTTTCACCTTTGTTTCATGCTTCCCTAATGTTACTGCAGGCCATCCTAAATATCATGTTCTGAAGATAGACATGGATTTACACTGTTTGGAAGAAAACTTTTGAATTGAAACGACTTATATAAAAACTGTGCTTTCCATTGTCCATCTGTCTTAGCTTGAACATTCGGATTTACCCGGCGCATAGAATCCCTTGTTTGTAACAGTGTATAAAAGAACTTAAAATATGGCTTTTGTAGAGGACATATTCTAAAATGTTTGCAGGTCACCGAAGTCTCTAGCAATAGCAAGATAACTGTCTATTTCTCATTTCGAATCGATTCAGTTCTAACTTGCTCTTTTTTTACATTGTTGCAGGGAGTCTGACATCATGCAAAGCCATAGCAAAATCACCCGCGCGTCTACCTCCACTGCAACCCCAGTTGTGTATGGGCTTCAAGGGTGGGCAGATCTCCCAGAAGGCCTGCTCCATTCCATTGTTCCTCTGTTGGGTTCCATCCTTGAGGTCCTTGCCTTCGCCAGCACCTGCCGTTCTTGGCGCGCTGCCTTCTCATCGTACCCATCTAAATCCACATTATGCACCTTACTTCCGCCTCTCCTCATCCAGCCCCATATCGCTGCCCATGCTCCTAATCTATCATCCAGCAGTAGTGATGATCACAAGCTCGACACATGCCAGGTCCTTGATCCAGCCAACATGAAAAGTACCCTTCGCAGCCAGGTTCCTGAAGAGATACTTGAGTTGGAATTTACCGGTTCTTCCTATGGCCAGCTGATTTGTGGTCTTGGCAAAAATTGTCTTGTCGTGGATGTGTTCACTGGAGCCGAAGTTTTATCTCCACGGCTCCCATTTACTAAAAGCGCTTATTTGTACCTTGCCATGCTGACAGCTCCTCTTGCATCACCAAACTCACACCTCCTAGGTTGTGTGCTATCAGAACAGGACAATCAGTGCGTCCTGCTTGATTGGCTGATTGGAAGTGATTCTTGGTCAAAACAACAGCTTGATTTACGGATTGTGCAGATCGTGGAGTTCAACGGTCAGTTCATCGTGTGATGGACAGCCAATGCAGGCTCTACACTTTGTCCTTGGGCCTCCAGCTTGGTCTGCAGGAGATAGCAACTGTGGGATGCTCATATACACAGCCATGGCTGGTGGTATGTACCAGCATGCTTCTAATTGTTGACTACTGCTTGAACTTCACATCATCTGGAGCACCTGTCAACTACGAAGCCTACCGCCTGGACATGTCCACTGAACGTGCAACTTGGGTGGTGGTGGCGAAGCTGGAGAATTATGCCCTCTTTACTGGGGGTGATGCGAGGAGGCCGACATTCTCTTGCATTAGGCCAGGACGGTGGGGAGGGAGAAGCAACTGCCTGTACTATGCCCATGACAGACGACGACCGTGGGTCTTACATGGGCTGGGTGATGATGCAGATTTCGTTTGGGATGATTCCACTAACCGTGGCCTTGTGCACGGCAGGGGCCTGTGCCTCGGCCCGCAGCCATTCTGGGTGTATCCGAGCATGTTCTACTTGGATGGACACTGATCCGTGCCTGCCCTATGTTGCTGGTAGGGAGACTTCTCCGTTCGAATAGATGACGATGTCACTCTGGTACTAGCACTTCCTTAGTAGTTGAAATAAGTCACTTTTCCCTATCTGAATTAAGTGTTGCTAACGTTCTATCTTCATTTAAATATAATTGTATCTGAGCAAAATGTTGATGTATGCTTTTGGAATATGAAGGGGTAACCCGTAACCCACTATGTGTACTTAGGATCAACTTTCTAGCTATTCTTTTAGCTTTTGAACCGTGCTGTTTAGATTACGGTTTTTGAAATTCTGGAATTCAGATTTGGAAGGGAATGTGTGTGAAACTGATTCGTAATTAATGGTTACAAACAGAACAATGTGGAACTGGAATTGATGTGAACAAATGCCTCTAGTGCGAGTCAAAAAAATTTATTTGGGATAGAAAATGTGTATAATCGCTGAAAACAAATGAGTGCAAAATTCTGAAAGTGCAAGACGGTTGTTGGGCCAGTTGTAGTAAGCTTAATCATTTTGGACCAAACTTCCAATACGTGATATCTCTACGGCTCTGGCCCACAAGGCCCAATTTTGGCGCATAAAAGAGAGCGTAACTCGGTAACTGGGAAGCTGTAGGCAGAGTGGGGAAGACGAGAAAGGCGAAGCCATCTCGCCGCCGGCGGCGAAGGGGCCGGCACCGACATCACCGATCGACGCCTGCTTCCTAGAAAAGGTCTGCACTCTCATTCGACAAGGTTTCTCACTCTACAAGGTCTGCATTGTCACTCTGTCGTCCCGATATTTTTTTATTCTTTCTTGGTTCATGCGCATCCCAGTCCCTTCCTTAGTGCTTCAGTTTGTTGAACAAACCAAGTCGATAAATTGCATCGCGTGTTTGTTGCTGTGATTTGATCTTGAACAGAGCTATTCAGGTTAGGGTTGCATTGGATTTTGGTATGATTGTAAGATGTACGGAACAGGAAAAACCCTAGTGTCGAACTGTAGATAGATCTGAGTGAATAGATTTATTACTGAACGTGAAAATGCGTGTACAGTAGATAGAAGTTTCAATCTATGTGTATGTCACGATTGATCTGCAATCTTTGTGTGATCTGTTCTTTATTACGGCTCTAATCCTTATCATTATTAATTATTGGTAAAAAAATCTGGTCTTGTAGTATGTTTTCCATGGAACAACTAGCTGTTTTAGCAGCCTGTGTTATGCTTAATTTGGATTATCGTTGATGTTGCTTACTTACGATTTTAGTTGATGTAGTGCACTTTAAAACCTGATGCTAGGCCTATGCTCTCTTTAAACTCAGAAGCACAAAATTGCTTATTGTATATATGTTCTGGTATGTTATTGTTCATTTAGGCTATTTGAATAATTGTTGCATCTTTTCTTTCATTCATCTGGCATTTGTGCGGGCTAGGCTGGCAAGTAGGAAGTAGAATCGGGAGTCTTTAATCTGAAGAACACAACAAATTCCTCTATGTGTTTCAGATGCCTGTTGGCTAATATCTAGTAGGTAGGAGACAACCTTGCTCTAGCACGTGGCACCGAGTTCCTTTCTTTTTTACTTGGTTCAGTTGGTACATTTGTGCCTTTTCTTCACTGCGATGATTTCTTTTAATCCAAAGTACCAAACCAAGCAAAGAAATGTTGTTAGTTTTTCCACTGAGTTCTGCTTCCGCTGTGCCCTGGAATAGTTAGGTCTCTCATTGACCAGGTAGATTCAACTATAATTATATGCCCACACCTAACATGGGCACATGCCTATGATAAAAGAGTTCAATTTTATGTTTGGTGGGGTTTGGCCTAGGATATTGAAATATTTTCTATACGCTATGGTTGATCAGCAAATGATACAAGAACATGCAATTTTTTAGCATATAATTGGTCATTTTGCCATAGTTTTCACCTTTGTTCCATGCTTCACTACTGTATCGTGTTCTGAAATAGAGATGGGTTTAGCTGGGTTGCAAAAAAAAAAAATTGAATTGAAACAAGACTTGGGTAAAAACTATGTTTTTTATGTGACCTCTTATCCTGAATATTAGGATTCACTCAGATCATAGAATTCCTTGTTTATAACAGTGTATAACAACTTAACAAGTGGCTTCATATCTGTGTACTTTACAACACATACACTGAAATATTTGCAGGTTATCTAAGTCTCTAGCAAGTTAACAATCTATTTTTCATTTTTGATTTAGCTCTAACTTGCTCTCTCTGTTTACTTTGTCGCAGAGAGTGACATCATGCAAAGCCTTAGCAAAATCTCTGGTGCCTCTGCCTCCACTTCGACCCCTGCTGTGTGTGGACTTCAAGGGTGGGCAGATCTCCCAGAAGGTCTGCTCCATTCTATTGTTCCCCTGTTGAACACCTTCTTTGAGCTCTCGCCTTTGCTGGCACCTGCCGCTCTTGGCGTGCCACTTTTGCCTCATACCCATCTAAATCCACATTCTGCACCTTGCTCCCACCTCTCCTCGTCCGACCCCATATCAGTGTCTGTGCTCCTAATCTACCTTCCCGGAGTGATGATGGCCATGAGCTCCGCACATGCCAGGTCCTTGATCCAGCCAACATGAAAAGAACCCTTCGCTGCCAGATTCCTGAAAAGACATTTGACAAGTTGAACTTTGCTGGCTCTTCCTATGGGCAACTAATTTGTGGTCACGGCAGAAATTGTCTTATCGTGGATGTGTTCACTGGTGCCAAAGTTTTACCACCAGAGCTCCCATTTCCATTTGGCAACAACACTTATTACAACTCTGGCATGCTGACAGCTCCCCTTGCATCTCCAAACTCACACCTCCTAGTTTGCGCAGAGTCGGGCCGTCAGTGCTTCTTGCTTGATTGGCTGATTGGAAGTGATTCTTGGTCAAAACTACAGCTCAAGGATTCACGGATTGAACAGATTGTGGAGTTCAATGGTCAGCTCATTGCAATGGACTACCACTACAGACTCTACAATCTGTCCTTGGCCCCCCAGCTCGGTCAGCAGGAGATAGCAACTACGTGGTGGGATGGCATGGATGAATGCCCATATCTAAGGCCATGGATTGTGGTGTGTGGCGACATGCTCCTGATGGTTGACCATTACATAACCCTTTCGTTCAATGGAGCACCTGTCAATTACAAACCCTTTCGCCTCGACATGTCAACTGTGCCTGCAGCTTGGGTAGAGGTGAAGAAGCTGGATAACTACTCGTTGTTTATCGGGAGTGATGTGAGGAGCCCGGCGTTTTCTTGCGCCAGCTTAGGGCGATGGAGTGGGAGGAGCAATTGCTTGTACTATGGGTATTACGATCCACCCTTGGTGTTGCATGGGCTTGGTGATGATGCAGACGCTGTGTGGAATCCAGACAATGACCCTGATGACCTTGTGTTCAAGAGGTACTGGTACATGTCACTGCAGCCATTCTGGGTGTACCCAAGCATGCTCTATCGCTGATGGCTGTTGTGCTCCATCTGCCTTTCCTGAAATTTCGCCTTAAATTTCCTCAAAGATCATTGGCTTTGACTTGCATTGGATAATGCAAATTATGGTAGATGAGAGTTTGCAGACTTGCAGTTTAGTTTCCAGCTGCATTCCACTGCTACTTTTAGTCTTTTGCACTATTGTGAACTTGTTAGCTATTCTGGAAGGCCTGGAACGATGGATGCTGTTATTCAAATGACTAGTGTATTAAAAAGTTTTATGAACTTCTAGTTATTCCGGACAGCCTGGAAGGTTGTATACTGTTATTCGAATGAGTAGTAGAAAAAGTTTGTATGTGGAGATGCAAATGCTTGTATGCAGAATGTGTCTGAGCTTCCTCTGTCCATGCAGAATGTGGAGATGCAATTGCTTGTATGCAGGCATCTGGTGGTTGACTTGTGGTATATTTGTTGTGCCATACATTTTGTTTGTTTGAGGAAATCGTTTTATGCACGCTGGAAATAAAACAGAAATCCAAATGTGCCTAAGTTTTGTCTTCAGCCACTATGTCTAGATAGATTTTGGGGGCTAGATTTTGACAGTTAGGTTTGGGTTACTCAAGCAAAACAAATATCAGGAAATGATTTTGGAAAGAAATACTCCCTCTGTTAAAAGTATTGGTCACTTTATTTTATTTTTTTCTAAGTCAAATCCCTTACAAACAAAAATATGTTAACATTTATACAATATACCAAATAAGTGCACTCTCAAAATATATTTCAAAACAGTTCTGAACTTTTTTTTTTTTTTTGAACATTTCAGTTCTGAACCTGTTAGGTGTGTGCTGCATACCCTGGAGGGCACCCATAGGCCCTGTGTTGGAAGTCTTGTGATGCTTTTGACATGTAATTATGCTACACTTGTATTCTTTTGGGTGTAATATTTTTCCCTTGGATAACTATTGTTTGGGTATTCAGGAAGCAGATATAATACTGACTATTTGGGGGACAAGAAATTTGCTTAACATTGCATGACAATGCAAGGCCATCAGACGAGACATTAAAACAGAAGTTTCAAGTTGAAGCTCAGAACTGAATAAACAAATTCAGATTAACGCCTAGATTTGAGGTCAGAAATTCAGATCAAATCATGATTGGATTCTTTTCGCACCACAACTAATGTGTGACTGTGACACATGTGAGTTCGGCTACCTTTGGTAGTTGGAAGGAGACGAGATCTGCCATTGCCATAGACGACATGCAAGCAACAAACTGACGGAGATTATGCTAGAGATCAAATACTGATGGGAACCTTAATGTTATTTGAATGAGTAATAGAAAAAATGCTTGTAGCTTCCTCTGTCTAACTGCAAAATGAGGAGATGCAATCATTTCGCAACTTATCAGTTACATACACGTAAAATGTGAGAGAAACGTTAGAAAAACGAAATATTAAAAGCTCTTTAATTACGATGAAATCGTTTCATACTCGGATCATATGGTCCTGGTTCATTTGAGCCTGCTACGGCCCTGGCCGGTTCACAAAGCCCAAACTTGGCCCACGACAGAGACCGTAGTGAGCTGGGACTGAAGAAAGAACAGGAGAGAAAGAAGCAGCCACAGAATCTCTCCTACTCCTTCATCGCCGGCGAAGGCGCCAGCTCCAGCCGCCGCACCGTCGTCGTCGATCGGAGCACGCTTCTTAGGCAAGGCCTGAATCTTCACACTCTCTCTATCTCTTTCTTGCTGGAACCTAAACCCGATCTTCATTCTTTTTTCTTTTCCTCAGTTCGTTCTACACATACGTGTCTTCTTAGGCCATCGGTTTCTTCAACCAATCCGAGGAATTGGCGCGAGGAATTCCGTCGCGCGTTTTTTTTTTTCTTTTTTGTGGTTTTATCTTGAATCGACAGAGGACAATTTAGGTTTAGATTGTATTTTGCGTGTGATTGTAAGATGTACAGGTAGCGGAAGAACCCTAGAATCGATAGACCATACCTGACCGAGTAGATTTTGATTGGGATTATGCCCCCACGGCTTTGATATTGGGTGCTGGTTTCGTACAGAAGTTTCAATTTTTGTGTATTTCACTGTTAATCTGAAAATGAGAGAAGTAGTATCAGTGCACTGGTGTTTCTATTTTTGGTCCATGGTCTTATCCTTATCATCATCATTATTGTTAGTATAAATCTCTGGTAGTTTTCTTTGTAATGGCTAGGTATTTTAGCAGCCTGCATGAGGGTTGAGTTGGGAATCGGGATTATCGTTGTTGTAGGACACTTCATGTCCTGATGTTAGGGCCTTTGCTCTGCTCTCCTTAAATTCAGAAGCAAAAAATTGCTAATTACATATATGTTTTGGCATGTTACTGTGGATTTAGGCTATTTCAGCAATCATTGGATCTTTTTTCCCATTCATGTGGCATTTGTGCAGACTAGGCTAGTAAGAAGTAGAACTGGGAGCTTTTAATCTGAACAACACAACAAATTCGTCTGTGCGTTTATCTAGTAGGTAGTAGAGAGCCTTGCTCCCAGTTTCTTATTTGTTTGGTTCATTTGGTACATTTGTGCATTTTCTTCGGTGCCCTGATTTTCTTAGTCCAAAGTTCTAAACCAAGCAAAGAAATTTCGTTAGTGGTCATTGAGCTCTGCTTCAGCTGTACCCTGGAATGATGTACCTCATTGATCAAGTAGATTCAGGAAGATGCTGCTCACACCTAACATGGCCACCGTAAAAGACTCCACTTTTATGTTAGGTAGGGGTTCAACCGGGATATTGAAATATTTTGTGTATGCCAGGTTTGAACTACAAATGGTACAAGAATCTGTGTTTAAGCACATAATTGCACATTTTGCCATACTTTTCAGCTTTGCTTCATGCTTAACTAATGTGTACTACTTGTCATCCTAAACATCATGTTCTAAAAATAGAGATGGGTTTAGGAAGTTTTGAAGAAAAGTGTATGTATGTCTTAGCCTGAACATTAGGATTCACCCAGCGCATATAATTCCTTATTTGTAACAGTGTGTAGGTCTATCAAGTTAACTATTTTTTTTTTTCATTTTTGATTCAGTTCTATCTTGTGGTGATTGCAGTTGATAGTTTGTGGATCGAACTACATTTGATCTGGAGAAGATTTTTTTGATCTAAAATGCATGGCTGCTGTTTTTTTCGAAAGGCCGGCAAAAGCTTTGCCGGGATTTCTATTAGACGAAAGAAAAGAAAAGGCAAGTGCCAGCCCAGTTTTTTGACTGGAAACCGGGAATGCATGGCTGCTGTATTTCATACCTTTTATCCATTGTTAAATTGTAGGAAAACAATGCTTTTGCTATTTTTCTGTAATAAAATATGCTCATGATAACTGTGATGATAAAATACTATAAATCGTGTTGAACACTTAAGTTATTATACTGGCCCGGATCTTTGAAATTATTGATCGGAGAGACAGTACTCAAAATACTTTATATTGCAAGAAGGCTGGACACATTCCTATGCATTACTGATACTGCATTATCTTAGCAAAACCAGAATTATCCATGTAATCCAACCATGGGTTTTAACAACACGTTTATTTTGCATGTTTGTTTAGCTGCATTCTTGTGCTTAGAATTGACATTTTAAGAAACCATATGCGCTATCCATTTTTCCTATATAGTACCAGCTTTATTGTCTACGTTCTGTCAAGATCTACTAATGTGTTTGCTTTGGGTTTATAATTTGTCACAGGGAAGCTGCTTTTGCCTGCAAGGTATGTCCAACCTTCGAGATTGGGCAGGCCTCCCAGATGGCCTGCTGCACTCTATTGTTGAATTGTTGGGGTCCTTCCCTGACCTTCTTGCCTTTGCAGCCACCTGCCACCTGTGGCGCTCTGCCTTCTCATCTTACCCATCCAAATCTACCTTATACGCCCTCTTTCCACCTCTTCTCCTCGACCCTAATGTCTCTTTCTGCTCCCCTCGCCCTTTTCCACATGTTGCCAGAAACATCTCTATACCTAAACGCCCATGTTACGCCATTGATCTATTCAGCCAAGATACATTACTTCGCTCTCAGATTCCTCTGCTTTCTATCAGTTATAGAAATAGTGCCCCACCAAGTGCTTTGCATAAGTTTGGTTTTATGGGTGCTTCATTTGGCCATATGATCTTCTCCAGCAGCGGAACATGTTTTCTTTTTGATGTGTTCACTGGTATTGAGGTTTTACTTCCACCATTGCCAATTGTTGAAAGCACTGAGATCTACTTCTTTGGTGCTACCCTCACTGGTCCTCTAGCATCTCCTAACTCGCATGTCGTTGTCTGCACTGGGTCGTCCAACTTGTTTTGGCGTGTTGGTAGTAACTATTGGTCAGAATGCTCTCCTCGCAATGGTTCACTCTCCGAATTTGTAGTCTTCAAAGGCCAAGTCTTCGGCATGGGTTCTGCTCGTAGGTTGTTTATGGTTCACTTGACTCCTCAGATCCATTTACAGGAGATACCAGTTTCCTGGGGTGGAAAAAATAGCATGACCCAATGGCATCTTGCCTACATTTGGCTGGTGGTGTGTGGCAACATGCTTCTCTTGGTTGGCTTCCAAAGGGATTTCTCAGGAGCAGGGACTACCTTTGAAGCTTATCATCTAGACATTTCGACTGAACCTGCAAAGTGGGTGAAGGTGGAGAGGTTGGAGAACTGGGCGATATTTATCAGCAATGACCCGAGAGTTCAGCCACTACCGTGTATGAACCCAGAGAGGTGGGGAGGGAGGAGTAACTGTGTATACTGCTATGATTCTCTTTCTGGCCATTTGGTTGCGTTTGAGTTGGGCGGCAAACAACAACTACTTGGAGATGATGCCGCCAGGTCTCATTTCCTTATTTCCACATGTCCCGTCGGCAGGGTGCAACCAGGATGGGTTGTTCCCAGTATGTTCTCTTAGTGCTGCGATGGTCAATGATTTCTGCTGTAAGAAGTTACCACTGGTTTGTATAAGAATTCGCTGTTGGAACCTGGGTATGTCCAGTTATGTAAATGGAGTGTGACAACTTTATGCTTTGTATTCGCATTGTATTAGCATTCATCACATTTTTCTTGTTCTGAGCCATCTTTGTGCTTTGTTTGTTTTTATGAAATATGAGTACTGGAAGCATTGTTATTCCGGTGCTGCAGCTGGGTAACTTTGCACGGCACTCATGTGAAAGAAAACATTGTTATCTCCAGCTTTAAGCTTGAAGTTCCCAAGGTTTGAACTCTGTTTTGAAAGAAAAAACATTGTATTGCACAAGCCGTGAAATTTACACCGTCACTCTCACTCACTATCTACTATACGCCCCAATTGCTCAAATTCTCAATGAGCAATCGTGCACATCATCTGGCAATGGTGTTTTATTTTGTTTCTTTTCTTAATTTCCCTTTACTTATTTTATTTTTTCCCCTTATTCTCTCTCCACCCCCAACAGCCGCACGCAGCTTTTCTTATCGTCTCCATCCATCCACCGCAAGCAGCACGATTCCTCTCTCATCTTTTCTTCGATCGACTCCTCCGTCTCTTTCTTCCCTCGCCTCCCTCACCTGCGAACGGAGCCACGGAGGAGACGCGCGTCCCCAGAGCCACGGAGGGGGCCCATCCACCGCGCCGCCGCCGCAGCAGGTTCTTCCTTCACCGTTTGCAGGAGCTCGCTGGAGAAGGAGGCGTTGGTGAGGGGCATCCATGTCTTAGCTTCATTCGTCGTGTGCTCACCTCCTGTGAGAGCGCGTTTCTCGGGACTTCACGAGCGGAGCCAACGAAGCTGCCCCCGTTTGGTTGGCATGGCAACGAGGTGAAGCTGCTCCCGAAACCGTTTGGGTTGGGACGCCCCCTTATTAAGCTTCAAATTCCCAAGGTTCGAACTCTGTTTTCAAAGAAAACATTGGATAACTGACATAAATCGTGTAGTGTAAATCAATATCAGTGCAGTTGTTGTTTAGAAATTCCGAAACATCAATAAGACAAGTTGCTATTGGGCCCTGGTTCACAAAGCACAGATGTGGAGATGCAATCGCATAGGTGTGATTGCATTTGTTCTTTTGTTTACTGTGTGTGCGATGCGATGCAATCTGTATGCTTTGAGTTGAGGGGAGGGGAAAAAGTTCTATGCACTAGAAATATCAAGTGGAAACCCATAACACACTTGTTTGCTTTGCGACTAGTATTGTTCTGCATGTTCTGTTCAGCTACGTTCTTGTGCTTACAATTTGACATTTTGAGAGAATAAAAATTTTCCAGTTTTGTTCCCTTTTTTCTATCCAGTTCAATCTGCTAACATTTGCTTTGGGTTTACGATTTGTCACAGAGAAGCTGCTTTCACGTTATGTCCAAGCTTCGAGATTGGGCAGGCCTCCCAGATGTCCTGCTGCACTCCATTGTTGAATTGTTGGTGTCCTTCCCTGACTGTCTTGCCTTTGCAGCCACCTGCCCCGCCTGGCGCTCTGCCTTCTCATCTTACCCATCTAAATCTACCTTATACGCGCTCTTTCCACCTCTTCTCCTCGACCCCAATGTCTCCTTCTGCTCCCCTCGTCGTTTTCCAAATGTTGCCAGAAACACCTCTGTACCCAAACGCCCATGTTACCTCATTGATCTAGCCAGCCAAGATACGTTACTTTGCTCTGAGATTCCTCTGCTTTCTATCGATTATAGAAATAACCGCCCACCAGGTGCTTTGGATGACTTTGATTTTGATTTTGGTTTTAAGGGTGCTTCATTTGGCCATATGATCTTCTGCAGCAACAAAACATGTTTTCTTTTTGATGTGTTCACTGGTATTGAGGTTTCATCTCCACCACTGCCAGTTGATGAAAACACTAGGTTCTACTATGGTATTGACCTCACAAGACCTCCACCACTGCCAGGATTGCCACTGCCAGTTGTCGGAAAGTTCTGCTATGGTGCTGCCCTCACAGGTCCTCTATCATCTCCCAACCCACATCTTATTGTCTACACTAAGTCCTCCAACTTCTTTTGGCCTATTGGTAGTAACTCTTGGTCAAAATGCTCTCCTCGCAATGGGCCACTCGCCAAATTTGTAGTCTTCAAAGACCAGGTCTTTGGCATGGGTTCTGATCGTAGGCCGTTCATGGTTCACTTGACTCCCCAGATCCACTTACAGGAGATACCAGTTTCCTGGGGTGGAAGAAATAGCATGACCGAATGGCATCCTAGACTCACTTGGCTGGTGGTGTGCGGCGACATGCTTCTCATGGTTGGCTGCCGAAGCGATTCCTCAGGAACTGGGCCTGCATTTGAAGCTTATCATCTGGACACTTCGACTGAACCTGCAAAGTGGGTGAAGGTGGAGAATTTGGAGAAATGGGCGATATTCATCAGCAACGACCTTAGAGTTGAGGCTCTATCGTGCATGAACCCAGAGAGGTGGGGAGGGAGAAGCAACTGTGTATACTGCTATGATTCTCGTTCTGGCCATTTGGTTGCATTCGAGTTGGGCAAGCCACTGCTTGGAGATGATGCCACCAGGCTTCGAGCTTTTATTTATATAACTCGCTTACATGCCGACCACATGGACATGGCGCTAGTTCCATCATGGGTGCAACCTACATGGGTTGTTCCCACTATGTTCTCTTAGTGCTTTTCAATGATTTCTGCTGTAAGAATTTACTATTGGTTTTCTTAGAGATCTAACTGTTAGAATTCGCCGTTGGAATTGGAACCTGGGTATGTCTAGTTATGCAATTGGAGTATGACGACTTTATGCTTTGTATTAGCATTCATGACATGTTTCATGTTCTGCGTTTTTATGAACTATGAGTACTGGAAGGCGAAAGCACTGTTATTTCGTTGCTGCAGCTGGGTGACTTTGCTCTTGTTTGTTCGGCACTCATGTGAAAGCTAAGCTAGCTTTAAGCTTGAAGTTCCCAAAGGTTTGAACTCTGTTTTGAAAGTAAAAACATTGTATTGCACAAGTCGTGACATTTACACCGTCACTCACTGCCTACTATACGCCCCAGTTGCTCATGGTACGCCACAATCTCAATGAGCCATTGTGCACATCATCTCGTCATCATCTGACAATGGTGCGGTACAAGTGGACGGCCGTTTCAGATGTCTGCTAAGGGACGGCGACGTTGTAGTGCTGGCGACGGACGAGCTGTTCGGCAACGTCCATCACTAGCAGCTAAAGAATGCCACGTAGGTAGATGGGCAAAAGTTGGGGTTACGTTCTTGGCCAAGAACACAGCTAACATGGCGGGCAAGGTACGAGAGAGATATTTATGACAAACTAATTGCTTTATTTGAACTAATTAGCATGCCCTAAAATCATAAAGAGGGAGTAGTAATTTGTAAAACAGTAATGGGTCACAGCATTCATTCTTGGCTCCGTATCATTGTGGTATATCCCTATTATGATTTCAGTTGATTCAATAGTGTTTGTGAGAGGGAATAAGGCTGGAATACGGCGAAAAGCCGACTGAAACAAAAACAAAACAAAACAAAAACTCAGCCGGTGGGGGAAAGACCGCCCCCAAGGTTTTCACATAAGAAGAAACTTCTCAGTTTCCCCGAACCCCTGGCCCCACCTCGACACTGGGAACAAGTCACCGTGGGGACCGTCCTGGGCCGGTCCACAGGCCGGGACACCGTTGCCCGCAGGTCGGGTCTTCGTAGCCCGGGTTACCATTGCAGAGGCCGGAACGGGCCATTACCACCGGTGCTTTGACACACGGGGGCGAGGGTTTTTACCTCAGGGTTGAAATTCGCTCGCGGAGAGTCACCCAAGACTGGAGGGTGCCTCCGGAGTGTTAGACCAACTGGACTAGTATCCTTGGCAAAAAGCCGGCTGAAACGACGAGCCGAACAGGGTGGAACAAAAACTGAAACGTTTAAATGCACTAACTTAACTTTTCAGATTACGTACACAAAATGGCTAGTCCTTGAGGTTCATCAAAAATTCGATCCAATCTTCATGTTCCTCAGGAAGGAGGTACCACTCACACTGATGGCATCCAGGATATCCTGGGCTTCAGACTCCCGGCCTGCATGCTCATACAGATGAAACGCAGCGCTCAAGATGAAGCTGTCAGGTTTCAGCGACCCCGCGTAGTCTCATATAGAGAGATGCCTTCGTCCATGAGACCGTGCTCCATGTACACCCTCATCATGGTCCTGCAGCAGGCCAGATCAGGAGCCACACTTGCCTCCTTCATTTGGTTGTAGATCCTCTGGGCTTCACCAATATGGCCTTCCTTCAGAAAGGCGAAAATCAGGTGGCTGAAATGAGGGCATGAAGGGGTTGTGTTGCTGCTCAGCATCATCCGGATGGCTTCTTCTGCCTCAGTGTACAGTTTAGCCTCCGTGTATGCTCTGATCAGCGCAAGATAGGAGAACGAGTCGGGAGCGTGACCACAGTCCTGCATCTCCTGGAACATACTCTTCGCCTCGCTATACAGTCCTGAAGTGGCATAGGCATTGATCATGGAATTGAAGCTGATCTGCACATTGCAAGTTTGATCCAGATTAGCCATGTTTGCTTTAGATGGTCAGGGTGGAACTACAGCATTCCTTGTTTTCTGAAGGTGGATTCAAAAGTTCTTCTCAATGAAAGAATACCTTTCCAGGTCTGATGCCCTCTTCCTTCATTCTTTTAAACATTAAAGATGCCTCCTGATGCCTACCTGAAAATATGAAAAATCCATAGGCTTAGAACTGGATAGAAGGAAAACTGAAGCAGGGGACAAAACAAATCAACCAGAAGATCTTTAGTTGATTTGTTTACAGGGCACAAGAACCTGACCGGCTTTTCCATATAAGCTAAGCATGTTTGTGTACATCTTTTCATCAATCGGCAAGCCTAGCTCCTGTGCAGCAGCAAACATATCGACAGCCTTGTCCAGCTTTCCTCCTTTGCCATAAACACTGGATAGAAGATTGAAGCTGATGAGTGATGATGTGGTGCTACCAACAGTATATTCAATAAGAATGCAACTCCGTACTTTGGGCTCCCATTTTCCAGGGGTTTCTGAGCCCTTATCTACCTTATCATTATATTGAATGTCTGCATGGATTGAGAAACGCCAGAGGATATCATGCGATCATATATGCTGATGGCTGAATGCAGTTTACCTGCTTGGAAACTAAAACTGCAGTGGTTAGCTATGACGCCCTGCAACCAGAAATTTTGCATGCCTATCTGATGAATAGTAGAATATGTTAACCAGACCTGAATCAAGCATTGACTTGATAAATGTATTGTATAAGACAGTGTCAAGCTGAACTTCATCTTGGAAACAACCATGTATGATGTTTTCAACCTCTTGAAATTTCCCTGGCAGTTGCAGTAACCATAGCCATTTAAAAATAATTGGATACATAGCAGGCAGCATCTGAATAAAGCAATAGAACAAGTACAGATATAAAAAACCTTTACCATGTTTAGTTAGGTGAGTGACAAGAATGCTAACTGTCACAGCATCTCTATTACCCCCTTGGTCGGCCATTTCCATGAAAAGATGATATGCGTCTTCAGTTTTGCCACATTTACAGAATGCATCAATCATGGCATTGTAAACGTTTGCTCCTCCTGGAAAGAATGCTGATGCTGACTCGAATAGTTCTTGTGCTTGCTCTAACAGCTTGGCCTGGCCATATTGGACAATCAAAGTAGCAATTGCGGAATCATCAGGCTTGAATCCCAATTCAGTCAGCTGGTCATAAATGAATTTTGCCTCATGTGTGCTCCCTGCAGCAAATACATATATAGACACCAGTCAGAGATTGTTACAACTAGGTGTGAGTGCCCTGTTCTCTGTGGATCCTAGCTTGCTCACCTTCCCTAGCCAATTTGCTGATCAGTAGGGACACACTGGACAAGCCCCCAGGCATGTCCAACAACGATTTCAACACCACGCTAGCTGCTGAACTGTCAGTTTCATCGAGTGCCTTTGACGAGCTGTGCTCTTTCAGAATCACACTGGATCTGTTTCTAGCATACATCTCTATAAGCAAAAGCATTGGTGGAATTTTCACAGTTTTTCTGTTTCTCTGAATATCTTTGGATAATTTCTCTGCATCTTTCATCATACTGCTTTTGCAATAAAATTCCATCACTGTCATAGAGAGGTCCTCATCAAGCTGGAAATCATCTTCCCTCATCTTTAAAACTAGTGCCCTGGCCTTCTCTAGATGTCCCAGCCTCATATACAATCTGAGCAGGTCATTACAGCAAAACGCATCAGGCAGGCCATGTTGGGAGAGAGCTCTGAAGGTATCTTCTGCAGCAGCTATGTCTTCCTTTGCAACATAACATCTGAGAATAGCACTATAAGAAAAGTGTGAAGGCTTCACATTCCTCGTCATCATAGATTCAAACACCTCCAGTGCTCTGTCATAATCTCCAACATTCAAGTGAACTTGAGCCATTGTCACATAAGTCTGCTCGTCGCTCAGAAGACCCGCCTTCTCAATTTCCTCAAACGTTTGCTCTGCCTCCTCATAAAGCCCAAGCTTACCATATATCCTAATAAGAATTCCATAGATAACCTCATCAGGAATGACCTTACTATTTTCCATCTCAGAGAAGAGCGCAAGAGCCTTTGAGTAATCTTCATTCTTACAATACAGTGTCAAGAGAGATGCACAGGTGTAGTTACTGGGGGCAATTCCCTGATCCTTCATCTCTTCAAAAAGACGCAATGCCTGTTCTCCTTTGCCATTTCTGGAGCTCGAACTGATCAAAAGGCTATAAGTCGCCTCTTCAGGAACAAACCTACACCGCCTCATCTCACCAAACACATCCATGGCCTCCTCCAAGAGACCTTCCTTGACAAAGGAGCTGACGACAACTGTATATGTGAACTGATTAGGCCGCGCGCCAGCTTCCAGCATCTGCTTCCACACATGGATGACCTTGCCATGCAGCTTCTGCTTCTGCAAAGACGAGATCATGTAGTTGTAGACCGAGACTGGGAGAACTGTGTCACGCCTGCACACGGCCGAGTAGAACAGCATCATGTCCTTGTGCCGCCCCCACCTAGCATACGCGCACAAGAGGGTCCCGCATGCCACTGCATCAGGCTCACAGCCAACCTGGAGCATCTCAAGAAACGTCTCTTCAGCAAGCTTGATCTTCCCAACCTTGCCATACAGCCGCAGAAGAATGGTGTAGGCTACAACGCTTGGTTCATAGCACAGCTGCAGGGATCAGCAACCTCAGGCGGTCAGGGACGCCAATCAGTTGACAATTGGGACAGATTGCCCAAGAATTCAGACAAAAACATGCAGTACTTCTATAATTTCAGGTATAAAATAACAAAAGCTCAGAAAGCAGAAAACATTTATGAGTTTGGTTTGCTGATAGCGGTGAATCTGACTGTCATCACCCACCTGAAGCTTCATCCAAGCGAAGAAGTCGCGCGCCTGGCGCCATCCGCGCTGCTCGCGGAGGACGACGCACATCTCGCGGAAGGTGAGCCTGGTCACGAACGACGCCATGGCCAGGCGCATGTCCGCTGCGGGGCGCGACGCCGTGGCGCGCACCGCGCGGACGGCGGCGACGACGTGGCGGCCGTACACGTGCCCCGCGCGGTCGTCCTCGACGTACCGGGCCATCTGGTCCGTGGTGCGGCGCACCCAACGCGGCGTGTCGGCGCCCGGGCCCTGGCCCCGGCGCGCGCGCCGGAGCCGCTCCGCCTCGTCGCGGAGGAGGCGCCGGTACGGCTGCCCGCGGCCGCGCCGCGGCGACGACAGCGACCAGGAGGAGGACGCGCCGCCGCCGTAGTCATCGTCATCATCATCTTGGTAACGGGAAGCGGCGGAGGACGAGCAGGCGATGGATACGGCGGCGGAGGTGGCCGCTGCGGCCCCCACTGGAGTGTGGCCGTGAGAAGGAACGACAGCCATTGCCACGGGCGCGGGAAAGGGAAGATGAGATAAGGTTCGTTAAATTTTCTCTTCTTTTCTTTCCCCTGCTTTTCTTGGCTCAAGGTAACTCCAGTGGGCCCACATGTCAGCCACTCTGGTCAGCACAGGTCCAGTAAGCCATCAGTAAGTGGGACCCACCATTCAGGTTCTCAGGTCAGAACAGGATTTAGCAAATCTGGAAGCAATGAAGCATCAGTAACACTGACACAAGAGAATTTGACAATCTGAATTTCTGAAGCTCTGCTCATCAGCAGTTCAGCCTCCTTCACTATATTTGATTTTGTTTGCAAAACTTACTAGCAGGCATACAATTATACAAAACAACACTGCAACATTGCTCTACGACGAACAGCAAGATTACAAGACTGTACAGTTACTACTAGTCTTATCTTACTATTAAAAATCCCCAAAAGGTATCGTAGCCGCGCTAATCGGCCTGCCCCTCCGACGTAATTAGCGCTAATCCCCGGCCCGCTCCCAGGCACAGGACACGGAACCGATGCCCACCAGACCCCACGACGCCCAGATCATTGTCCTCCCGTTCGCAGGAACCGCAACCAAAACCGCTCGACAAAGTCGCCGCAGCTCGCCGTGCTGCTGCCACCCGCGCCTGCCCTGCCTGTGCCAACGCCGCCGCCATGCGCCCCTACCCCTACCCCTACCCCAGCCAGCGTGCCCAGCCCAGCCACTGGGGCCATCGCGGCGCGGACGTGGACTCGGTGGAAGGGGAAGAGGCGGGCCCTCATGTCCTCCTCCCCACCATACGGGTCGCGCCGACGCCTCCTCGGCGGCGCAAGGCGAATCCAACCTGGCGAAGGCCGGCTAGAGTTCCACGGCCGTGTGGTCGACAAGGCGAGCGGCAGCTCGATCTCCGGCCAAGTGACGGAGCTTCGGCATGGAAGCGGCTCCAGTGAGCTCGGGCGTGCGGCGGCTGCGGCGAGGTGACGAGCATGACGACTGCAGGTCCATGGAGCTCATCCCCAGGAAGAGCCCATCACATTGGTATGCTTCTTTCCCCAAATCCCCATCATGCTGCAATCCTTCAATAGATTTAATCCCTTGCCTAATCGAGCGGCGCGTGGGGCAGCGACGCATTAGCATGGCTGCGGGCGAGGTGTGCAATGGGCGGTGCCGACGCCACGACCTCGAGCTCGCGTCTCGTGAGCCACTGCAGCAATCGATCCGCGTCCCGGCCGACAGCTCCGCGAGTAGCAGCTGCATCTACGAATAACCTAGCGACCTGACGAGCGGCTGTGTGATTGAATCCACTGCAGGAGATGACAAGTCTTCATTGAGCATGCTTGACAGGAGATACTACGCTGTTACAGCTGGTAGTTTATTTGTGCTTCTCCAATTTTTGTTTGCCCCTATCTCATGGCAATCGCATAAATTAATTCATTTTCTTGATCTATGACTACGAGTTTCTATAAATTTTTTTTGTTCTTCTTAAACTTGATTGCTTGTCTTTTCCTTTTGCATATTTGGAAGAGGACACATATCATTTAGTTTCTGACTGCCAAGATGATTTGAATGATTCAGGGATGGTAGAGGAGCCCCAGTATTCAGATGGGTTACTCATCTCATGTTTCGAGTCCACATGGTGAAAAGATGTTATCTTTAATCACAGAGAGTCTGTCCAGGAACTTGTTAAGATGTTTGTTTTGGAGCAAAGGTTGAAGGTACATTGTTCCTCTTATATGGTGATGCTTGCTGATAACATATAGAGAAGTTCTTTTATTCGGTATATCTATGTTTTTTGTTGTCCTTTTGTATAACAGGTTTATTTTAACTGTCTGCATTCTTCTTCTCAGTCTGCTACTCTTGGAATTTCTCTAGATTACTTTAAAGGAAGTTGTAGAACATCACACATCATTACATTGGGGTCATCAGAAATACCAAAATGGTGTACGTAGCCAGTCAGGGTATAACCCTTTGGGTTTTTATTTTATGATTTGATCCTTTGTTTTTTATTTTAAGATGTTACCTGTTGTAGCTCCACTTTCTGAGGAAACCAATTACAGTTGCACTACTCTTCATTGACTTTTGCAATTTTAGATTTCTTTGGCTGAATTTTTTTAACCAGAGCTCTTGCTATCTTAAACAAAAAATATTTATATGCAGCAGTCCCTCATTCTCTAAAATTTGCCCCTGTTTTGATATGTGCTTATCTTTCCTTATGATGTTGAAATTGCTTATCTTTGGAAGCCCCTCATTCTCTTAAATTTGCCCCTGTTTTGATATGCATCATAATTATTTAGCTTTATGATGTCATCTCGGAAGATTATATGATTGGATTTATATGCAGCAGTGATTATAGCGACTATCTTAGGTGCAGTGATTTTATGATTTAGTTTTCCTAGACGCCACCGTAGTGTATTTTAAGGCTACAAAGAGAAACATTCTCTTAGCTGGATACAAGGAAATGCAAAACCTCTAAGTTTTGAGGATGGGCCTATGGATGGCTATACTGTTGCATTTGGGATCAGAAATGTGACAGATTGAGAAAGCTCTATCAGAAACTTACAGGTTGGCTAATTTCTTTAGAAATTCCAAACAAAAAAAAATTATTGCTCACGTCCATCAGTATGTTGTTTCGATTTCTTTCTATGTACAAGTTTGGAAATGATGATGCTTGTTTCATGCATAAATTCAGAATGTACCATAGTGCCCATACTAAGGTGTTCTAGCCAGGTGTCCTGTATACAAGTGAGGGAAAAAAATCTTGATCTTGACTTGCTAGAAATTGGTAGAACTTGAAAGAATTATGGAAAGGGACCTTATATTTATTGGTTCATGTGCTCACTGCTCATATCTGCATAGTGAGGGAGAGAAAAATCTTGAAATCGACATCATTTATTCTGTATTTTATTTCAATCTATTTCACTTCTTTGTGCAGAATTATGGAAAGGGAAAGAAAGAATGATGGAAGAATTATGGAAAGGGAAAGAAAGAATGTTGTTATGTTTCTAAGAGCACAAGAAAGATATTCAAGCAATGAGACTCTTGCAGCATGATTTAGGCACCTTGAATGCGAAAACTTTCGAGAACTCAAAGATCTACTTAAGCAATGTAGAACTTATTTGTAGTATGTCAGACATGTCTTTATTATGCCTTTTTGTACATGAATGTATTTCGGATCATATTTATGGTCATATACAATTGTGAGACAAAACTGTAGAAAAATCTTATCGTCTGGTTGTTTTCAAGTACATTTCTTAAATGAAACAGTGGCAACGCACGGGCACTATACTAGTACTAGTAGTAAAATTGTGCCAGCAAATGAACCACACCACAGCTATACACATGTCAGATCACTCTGCGGCGGCGATGAGGCGGGAAGAGCTGAGCTCGGTGGTGCTGTAGAAGGACTCCTCAGGGCAGTAACCAGCGGCGTCACGCTCGTCCTCCCACCGGAGCACCTCCCGGATGTAGCGGAATGCCTCGTCGACGGTGGGCCGGTCGCGAGCGCGCGCCTGCCACACGAACAGCTTCCGCCCCGTGCTCGCCGCGTACAGGTCCTTGAACCTCATGGCCACGTAGTAGAACGCCTGCTGCGCCAGCGACTGGTTGTTGTGGTGCGTCCGCAGCGGGCAGAAGTCGCTGAACCACTCGCACGTCGTCAGTGGCGACCGGCCGATCTTCTCCTCGAACAGGTCGTACTTGTTCAGCACCAACACGAATGGCGTGTCGCGAAAGCACGGCTGTCTGTGTATATATAGGGAGTACATATACATATGGTTCAGTAACTTAATTTGATACTACTATACTGGAATCGTGCTCAACTAATTCCAAGAACAGGTTCTTGTACCTGATTGTAGTCTCAAACAGGTCCCTGCTTTGAATCATCTTATTAATGAGTGTCCTACTACTGCCATTCACTGGTGCTCCAAGCTCATCATAATCGCTGAGCGCAACAGAGAAGATCACCATGCTAACATCCTCAAACATTTCCACCCACTTGCAGCCCTCGTTCATGCCCTTGGCACTTACTCTAATCAGCTGGTATCTGAGAGAAGATAATAGGAGCAGATGAGACAACTAAGATTTTCAAACTTGTTCTAAAGGGGAAAGAATTTGACAGATGGAGAGATGAAAAAAACACAACCTGCATATTATGCTATTGAATTCAGAAAAATGGTAGCAAGAGATATGATTCCACAATACCAACACATCAAAACGACTACAAGATACAAGAAAGAAGCCCAGTATCAGTGTGCTTCAGACATGAGCATGAAGATAGACTTTACTTGTTTACTGGTTGAGAGTATGCGTCGTGATTGTCACCAAAGGGTTCTGACATAGGGCTCCGGTCATCCAAAGTGAAATCAATAAAGGCCAATCCATTCCCTTGTGTTACTCCTTCAGCGTATATCACATCTTTCTCTGACGGTTCATATTCATTACTTGATACTTCAATAGCCTGCATGGATTTGTCATACAATGGACATATCAATTTAGGTAATCAAATAACATTACAGTGGAGGCCAAAAAAGTAGCAGCACATCCAGTTAGCATGATGGTTTCTTCGCAAATGAGAGAAGGCTAGCAAAATAGGGAAACATAAAGTTTCTTAAATGATTAACAACCTGCAGACCATCAATTCCATTTCCCCAAAATTCAGAGGAAAGATACACCCTAGGCTAATTAGCAACAATATCACTAATGTGTAGAGGGATTCAATAGTAGAGTAACAGTCATAATATGTAGTGCTGATCTAGCAGAATCTATGACATGTGAGTCATCAACAGGTACTTAATTGCAAGTTATAAGCAATGAAATGGTCGTATTAGTTTAAATTAATCGCTTTGATTTATACCCTGCTCAAGAAGTACTCAGCAGCATCAGGGAGAAAATGCAATTCATCCTTTCTTTTATAAGTTGCTTGAATGGCAGGATCTTTCCACAACTCATCAACGACTGGAGCATATTCACGGGTAGCTGCAGGAAAGAATGCGTCTAGGTCCCCCGTTGCAATGATGTCCAGAAGCCAATCAGAAAACTTCTTTAGCTTTGCATTTATCGAGTAGATGCAAGAATTAGAACTTGAAGATGTACTTTCATCTGCATCAAAAAAGACCAACTTAGCATACAGCATATCCTCCTGAAATAATTAGCAGAACAAGTATCAGCTGTCCTGACTCCTGATACCTTGCTGAGGATCATTGCCCTCTGAGCTTGGCTGATTTGATACAGCCAAAGCCTCTTCCTCAAAGCGCTCACGGCCCTCGAGCAGAATCCCCAGGTACTTGAACATGTTGCTTTGGATCATTAGTTTGATACTCTCAAGTTCCTCCTCAGTAAATCTACTGCCGTATAACAACTTAGCCTGTTATGTAAACCAAATGTCATGCAAATATATACTGTACAAGATAAATAATAAGGTTAACAGCATATGAACTCATATGGCGCCATTTTTCATTTAAAATCTATTTGCATATATAATTACTAAACTAGACACGTAGACATACATCAGTACTATCTTACAGAAGATTTCAGTGTTTAACCACACAAATCAACACTCTGAAACAATAATAGTATTTTTCACATCAAAACAAGGGAGTCCTTTTTTTGACAGAGGTAAAACCACCTTTTATATATAGAAAACATACAGGAGTTTCCTGAACAGAGTCCTTTTATAGTAATAAACTTTACGCCAAGATTCAAAGTGTTGATCTTACCAAACATAAATGCATATACGACCTGGTTTGCATAAGGTTTTATGGAGTACTGCAGAAACCGACACTTCAAAATAGTCAAAGGTTCTAAATAGCTACCTACAAATATGCTAAATAGTCAAAGTGTTGACTTTACCAGAATTTGGGACTACTTGAACAGACAAGCTTTATTAATAAACTTTTAGCTGAGTTTCCTAGAAGAATTGATGACAAATTTGAAATCCATCCAAGGTTCTAAATAGCTAGCTACAAATACGCTACAGCTAGCTACACATGAGTGATGCATCCTGCTATAGCCTATAAGTGATGTCACGTGACACCTCGCCGCTACGCTGCAGAAACATATAGGGAAACTGAAGCGGATGAACATAAAGTTTGGTGAGACCTGCTTAAATATGGTGCTTGTTCCAGCTCCAGGTGATCCAAGAATGAGAAGCTTTTGTATTCTTTTATGATCTAAATAGTCAGGTACAGTTCGTGATGAATAAGGAGCTTCATCTTTTGTCGCATCAAAGTTTGTAGGAGGCACCGGTAGTGAAACCAAGGCGCACGCAAAACGTGTCAAAGGCTGTTAAAAGGAGAGAATAAACAAGTCATGCTAAAAACAACAAAACGACAATACACGTTAATTTTTTTCTAAAAAAAACAGACATTGTTTAGAAAAACAAAAAGGAATGTTTGGCCAAGATACATACTGACTCCCATATTTTCCCTTTGATGTTGTTTTGTCCTTCTTCCTCATAGCCGCCATCATGGTAAACCCAAAAGTGAGTATCACGGGGGCATTGGACTTTTGCAATCTGCATGAAAGACGGTGATTGTGTTAGAAGAGTGACACAGTAGAACTACAATGTACATTTAACAGCAACTTTCAATCATCATATTCTCGGAAAACCAATGGCCAGGAATAATTGACACCTTTAGAATTCTCAGTTCAATCTTTGTAATTTCCCGTCCGTTAATGAAAACCTGAGCGGTGCCGTTACTAGCATCAGGCTGAAGCTTTCCATTAAAGTTGAGGTTAGTGCTAACAATCCTGTCTGGCTTTTCACCTTCCTACAAACATATATGAGCAGAAACAGAACGTTGTTTATCATCAGAAATAGGCTGCTGAGGTTGCATGAAACTGTGCGTTCGTCGCAAACCGGCAAGAGTTGTTACCTTGCCCCACAATCCTGATTCCTTATCATACCAATATCTTCCAGGCTTGAGATTCCCAGGAGGGCGTTGGCAGCTAAGCAAATCGGCCATCTCCTCGTCATGAAGAGGGAAGCCATTGACGACGAGCTGTTCCGGCCGGAGCTGGTTGGCCTGGCACTCCTTCTCGACCTTGAGGATCTGCCTGACCTCGAGGGGCTGAGCAGGCGCGCCAGCACCCTGGATCCCCTGCCGAGCTTGGAGCGCTTGGCCTCGTCGATGGGGCGGCCAATGCAGGTGACGCACTTGCGTCCCTCGGGCATGGACCCCATGGCGCGGAGCAGGCAGTGGCCGCAGTAGCGCGCGTCGCAGACGATGCACGACTCCTTGCTCTCCCACTTGCTCTTCCCGCACCGGCTGCAGCTCGTCCTCCTGCTCCCCGCCTTCCTCTCCACCGCCGGCCTCGTCACCGCCACGTACTGCTCCCGCTCGGCGGCGTCCAGGTCGTTGCTCTCGTCGTACCTGCTGTCGTCCTCCGGCTCCCCGAACGTGACCACCTGAGGTCGGGGTCGGGGTCGCCTCCCCTCCGCCGCAGCAGGCCTGGTCGAACTCCGCGGCGGGCGGGACTGCGAGCCGCCGTCCTCCTCGTCATCGTCAGCATCGGAGCAGCTGTTCTCATCCCGCGCCGCTGCCGACGGCGAGCTTCTCCTCCTCGCGCGCGCAGCCGGCGCCGCCGCGGCACGGTGAGCAGCAGCAACCCGGGACGCTGCCGGCGGGTTGGCACGGGCACGGGCCGCGGCAGCAGCGGGGCCGCCGATGACGGGCGCGACGGGCACGACGCCGCTGCCGCCGAGGGGCCCCGACACCGGCTCGGCGGTGGGTATGGCGGGGAGGCAGACGGGGTCGATCCTTGGGAGCTCGTAGGACACGTCGGGCCCGTCGTACTCGAGCGCGATGGAGTAGTCCAGGTTCGGCGGCGCGTCCGGGATGGCGGTCCCCGGCGGGAACATCCGCCGCACCAGCTCCTCCCACTCGCCGCCCCGCCCCGTCGCCGCGCCCGCCATGCCTGCCTGCCTGGTCTCCCCGGTGCAGCAGCAATCCGTCGAGCACCTTGCGCGCGCGCGTGCGGGCGGTGCGGGTGACTTGACGACTAGTCCAGCATCGGCGGCGGCTGGCGAGGGGGCCTACGACTTTTCCGCGGCAGATATTTTCGCCCGCAGCAGGTTCGCGGCGAGCGCCGGCCGGGTGGTGGATGGAGTGACCTCGGCTCGACGACGGCCAATCCAACGAACCGAACCAGAGGAGAAACGCAACCCCTCCACTAGCGGCGGTCGTGGCCGGCCGGCCAGTCAACCAACAACCGCGACCGGCAGCCGGCGTTGGTTGCTTGTGCAGGCGAGCGCGGGCGGCCGGGCCCTCCCCAACGACTCCACCCGCTCGGGTCAGTCAATTAGTCAGCAGCAGCGAAGAACAAATCTTTGAACGGGCGAGAGGAGGAGGAACAGCGTGCCAGCGTGGGAACTGCCGGTCGTTTCCCCGCCCACTCCGCCGGGATTATCTTATCAAACCGACGCGGGAAAGGCGCTGCAACTTTCCTCCGGGTCTGGAGGTGGCTTGTTTGACTGCGGGGGGGGGATGGGGATGGATGGAGACGGAGGGAGTGGGAACGGACTGACGGAGACGAGGAAGGAGTGGTGCGGTGGAGGAGGTGGAGGACGTGGAGAGGCGGAGGAAGGAGACGACGACGACGACTGCACTGGGCGCCGCTGCGTGTGTGGAGGGAGGGAGGGAGGGAGGTGGTGGTGGTGGTGGTGGGCCCCGCCGAGCAACGGCAAAGCCGGGTTGCACGGTTCGGTTACGCGAGCACGAACCCGTGGCCGTGACATCTAAAAAATCAAAAAGGTTGTGGGGCTCAAAAAGAAAATAAACATTTTTTTTGCCTGGTTTGGTAGGGCTCTGCTTCAGCAGTGAAACTGTTTTTTTAAAAATAGCTCCTCAAACAGCTTTCTTAATGAAGCTAAATTGTTTTAGAAAGGTTGTTTGGCAAAAATAGCTTTTCACCTAAGGAAAAAAATAACAAAATGACTTTAATACCCCTTGTTTTTTATTTTCTATTCTTTTCCTCACGTATTTTCTCCGTACGGCGTAATCTGCTTCATGAATCGCGAGTCCCGGTGTTCGTTCGCATCTAGGCCGCGCCCGGCGGCGGTACCCACGGCAGCTGCCCCTGCGTGCATCCGGCGGCGTCTACAGCGGTGCCAGTCCTCGGTGGCCGCGCCCCACGGCAGCTCCTCGCGTGCGTCCCAGCGGCCGTGTCCGCGTGCTCGCGTCAGATGGAGCTGGAAGAAGCTATTTTTTCAGCTCTCTCCACTCCTATTTCTCTGTGAGAGGAAGAGAAAAATAACTTTCTTAAAGGCTATTTTATAAATAGCTGTTTGACAAGAAAAATAGCTCCCAACAGCTCGAGGGAGCCGTAACAAACAGGCCTTTGTTGTCCAAAAGGCTGTGCTTGCGATTGCGTTGCGTCGTATGCGCACGCGCGCCATGGCGTATCTGCGAAAGGCACTAGATTCGCTTTGTCTGTAGAGAGAGATTTTTGTGGCTTCACTTTTCGACGACTGTGCTTGGGAGCAGTAATTTATTTGTATGAATAAGTGAGCAGGAAAATTTAATTGTTGTATTTAGTGTACATGTTTAAATCCACTAAGCACTAGTACTAATGCACCTAGCTAATTGTCGATATAAGGTTGTTTGGACCCACGTACTACCAATCAGCGGCGTTAAAACTACTAGTGGAACTAATAGTTAACGGCAGTCGTCCAGCTAATAGCTTGGTCTACAGTAAGTTGTTTACATTCACTAATATTGATTTTAGTTTCTAAGTGCTAACTATTGAATCAGAACAAACTCTTATATAGGGAAAAAAAAAGTCTTGGTGGAGTATAAGTTTGTTGAATCAGAACGAACTATTGAAACAACATTTTTTTTTTCAGTCACCGCGGTCCCTCCAGAGAGCCCTGAATTTGCTAACGGACATGGCCGACACATTCTTGGTACGGCACCGTACGAGAGGGTGGCACAGCCAGTACGTACGGCGTAGTAACACTGTTCCAGACAAATGTCAGAAAAAATAAATGAAACGGCAGCGCAGCGATCCGTCAATATTCAACGGCAATCATCCAAACCAAACCGCCTTGGAGGCATGTTTCCATATACCACCTTTTTAATGAAAGGGGTAATAATATTCATAGGATTGAGGAAAGAGTTACAATATATACAAACACTCCCTTATCTAGAAAGAATATAGTTTTTTTAGAAGTTGAACAATGTTATGTTTCATCAAATTTAAATATATATATATAAAGGTATTCAGATTTATGATAATGAACAAGTATCATTAAATTACTGAATCGTGGAATACATTTTTTTAGTGTAAACGCAATTGGTAACATAAATGTTGTTAACATTTCCTATTATTTTAGTTAAATTCATGATGAATTGACTTTTTCTTTTTAAATCTAGTGCTTCCTTTGGAACGACCGTGAACTAATTCGTGTGAAATTTGTGTTTGACTTTTATGAAAATGTGTGCATTCCTTTGAGTAAAAAGTGTGTGCATTTCAAAAAGTGTCTATAATCGTGTGTGTGACGATGGATGGGATGGTTTCATCCCTATTTCATGGACGAGAACGTCGTTGTCCTGTATTTGGTTGCAAGGGACAAAATTGTCCTTGTTTTGTGTTTGGTACTAAGACATTAAAATCTAACATCTTTTCCGCTGGATAGTTTCTGCGGCTGATAAGTCGGATGATATTGTTTTATTATGAGAAAAAAATATTATACGCATGCATGATAAGTAGGGCCGATAAATTCAAGGGAACAAGTGATGAGGATATAAGTCATCTAGCATGTGAGTCTCGATTGTCATTCTGTCGTCCCTCATCATCATCCCCTTGTTTTTGATGGATCGGACGTCCTCTACATTAAAGAGTATTGTGTAATATTCCCTGATGGATTTTATTTCGATTGTCTCAGAAACAAACACTTTAAAAAAGAGGATCGTCCCGTCCCATCTCTCTTTGTTAAAAAAATAAAAACATAATTTAGGACTGAATTGCTTGGGTGAAGTTTGGAAACATACCTGCATATCATCACGTAGTATGTATGTGCAACGACTGTACAATGGTGTGGTGCCCAAAGTCGGGCCTCCCGGCCACGGCCCACGGAGGAAACGAAAGCGAGAGCCATTCGGCTCGGGCCTTCGGGCCTCCGCACGGGCCGTGAAGTTTTTGACCAGGTCAATCACTCGCACACGTTTCAGGAATCTCCAGACAGGTGACCGATGTGAAAGAGAGAAACACCGAACAATCAGAACGAGAAAAGAAAACGAACTTTGGCCTTGTTTAGATCCTGAATTCACTCCCAAATTCCACTACAAAAAAAAAAAATTCTGTCACATCAAAATGTCGGCACAGACACGCATGGAATACTAAACGTAGATGAAATCAAAAACTAATTGCACTTGATTTGATTGTACTTTATGAGATGAACATTTTAAGACTAATTAATCAATGTTTGAACAATTATTGCCAAATAAAAATAAAATTCTTCTGGTGTGCTTTCGAAAATTTTACCAACTTTGAATGCCCAAAGTTGGGCATCTAAACAAGGCCTTTGCCTTTTCCCTCCATTCGAGCGTCAAATCGCGTATTTTGAATGCAATTTTGACGGTAAAGTTGTCTCCCTTTCGTATCTTCGTAGACTACGAGCAGAACTAGTCCAAAAGTTTTCTTTTTTCGTACTTGCACAGTCCGTACTATACGGTATACGCACGTGTGCTCAAAATCTGGCCCGAACCATTCTCATGGATCTGCGTCTCAAGTTAAACGGAAAAATTAGACCATTTTCTCTGTCGTGTTGTTTGAACCAGTTTTTCTATGAGCTTTACTTCTACTAAATCTTATAAATTTTGACGGATATTAGACAAAAGTTATTTCTTCATTTACGCTTACTTCCTATCAATTGTCACCGTAGAATCACGCTTCCCACTTGCACCGCTACCAGAAACTACTACATCGGAAAACCAAATAACTAAAAACAATTTGTTTGGATACTCAAGACATTTCAGTTTATAGTCAGAACCAACTCCAAATGCACTCGGAGCAAAGTGAACCGTACATTCTTGTTTCTCATTGAAACGATTCTCGTTTTCTTCACTAGCTCTCGAAAAGGCCATATCTTTGGTTTTACGGTGATTATTTTTTGGCGCAACAAGCTAAATGAAGCGTATCTAAGTTGCTCTTCGCGTTCATTTTAAAAAAGAGCTTTTTTAAGCGTACCGATATTCTATGTATTTCTATAAATCAAAATCAAGCCTACTAGTTAAGTGATTTCATAAAAATAAATGGTTGAGTTAGCATCTGAAAAGGTTTCTCTTTTAAAGAATTAGGTCTAAAATGTTTCCACAAAACTCGGATCCCTACCAAACATGCCCTTGAGAATTAGAAGACGGAGCCCTTCAAAGATGACACGATGTATTCACCTCCATCGTCAATCAACTGATTGAAAACGTTGTGTGACACGTAATGTCCTAGGACTACTAATCACCAACACCAAGTTTGCGCTAGCTCGGTTGGCAAGCGACTCCAGGCGTTGAGCGCTGCCACCTGAGTTCGATCCCCAGTGATCGCAACTCAGGTTTCCCACCGGGGTTTATTCCCTCTCACGTGTGGAGCCACAATGGGAATGCAATGTGCTCGGCTCCTACGGAGCCATGATGGACCCGATGATCTCAAGAAGGACGCGGTGTGATCTGAGTGTAGTTGTAGGTTTGTTTATGTACACGTGGTGTGAGTGTGGCGTGCCTACATGTGTAGAGTTGGTGTGAGTTGTACATGAACAGATACTACAGCTATACCCAGATGAGAGGTGTCAAAAAAAAAAAAAAAATTGTCTCACAACAGATCCGATAAGATAGTGACACGCACGTGACCTCACGCTGACGGCGTCGGAACGCTCCAAGGCACAAGGCCGAGGCCGCCGTGACGCCCCGTGAGTGGCAACCGGGCAGGTCAGCTTTTTTTTTTTTCCGCAAGAACTGGGAAGGTCAGCTGGGGGTTGGTGGTTAATCTAAAAAAAAAAAATTCTGAAAAAAGGCTGAGGGGTTGTTGGGCCCGCCACGTCAGCCTCGCCAACTAAACAACCAACCCCACCGGGCTGCTGCTTCGGGCCTTCTGGTGGTGTGAGCAGGCGACCACGCGGGGGCCCACCCGTCGGCGTGGCTGCCCGCTGCCCCCGCTCGTCAACAACCACCCCCAAGCCCGAAGCCGCCAAGCGGGCGCGGGCGGCTGCTGCACGAGCACGGTCTATTGGCGATAGATATTTAAGCGGGGGCAGAGGGGAGGTAGGTGGACGGTGGTGGTGGTGCCAATTCAACTCCTCCGCCCGCATCTGCATCGCCCGCAGCACCACCAGAGGTGAGGCTCCGGATCCTCCCTCCCGATCTCTTGGTCTGCCTTGCCGCCTGTTCGATCATCTGTCTAGCTACCGCCTCCCGCTCCGCCATCCCCATGTTTCAGTTCCACCGCGCTCAGATTTTCTTTTGGGGTCCTATCATCTTGTGTTCCGGACGGTAGATGGGGCCGGCCGGTTGAATTCAAGAAGCGATCGATTATTGTGATGGCGGTAGTTAGGCGCTGCTAGCTCCGATCGCCGATTCTTAGTCTGCTGCCTGTTGCTGCAGATCCGTGGAACAGAGACACATTAGGCCGTTACTCTTAACTACGACCTTTATTCATTCGGTTTTGCCTAGCAGGGATGTGTGTTCAGTTACTTCGTACCAGCGAAATTCAGATGTTTCATTTCATCAAACACCTGCCTGTTGTTAATTGGGCGCTCTTCTGTAATTCTATAGGCCTATATAAGTAGCCTGCGACTCGCAGGTCAGCGGATGATGTTGATCCTACACTGATGTATTCGTATGATGTTGATCCTACACTAATTTATTCACCTCATCGACCGCATATCCTTCCTACTTAAAAGTAGATTCTGTTTCCAGGATCCTACCACCTGCTTCCTGTCACTTGCATATGCGTTGCTAAAAGTCCTTTACCTGTCGGGTTGCTTTTAAACTTGTTTTATTTTATTTTATTTTATGCAAGGGTTACTTTCAAACTTTGTTGGTGGTGGCAGTAGCTTTGCTGGTTTGCCACCACAACTTGTCCATATGATTAATATAAGGGAACATAACATACAGTCAATTCTGCCATGCTGGTTATTTACCATCCTGTTTTTAATGTCTGATTAGTTTCTCAGTATTTTATTTCCATCAAATGAGTATTCAAGTTTATTCCTTCTTGTCGCTTATATGTACGATCAGCGTCACAGGGTCTCTGAAGATTTAACATACATGATGTCCTACTTGATAGAGTTCCGTTTTGAATTATGTTACCCGTGACTCTAAATTTTGGCAGCACAATGTGTCCACATGCTTAACATGGAACAAAATACTGGCTGTTTTTTTTTTTTTTTCAATTTATTTCCTGTCTTATATTTCTCACTTATTTGTTTCCAACAAATGACTATTCAAGCTTCCTCATCATTTAAGTATATTATTAATTTCATAGGGTCTCCAAAGATTTAACATGCATGCAATGTTTTTAGCCTTTCGAGTTGAGAGATCTCTATAGACTAAACTTTGCAATGCCTGATGTGTCTGCTGCGTTTTTTCCAGAGTAGGAGATGGCGCTCACAAGAATTGGTCTTGCCGGCCTTGCGGTCATGGGGCAGAACCTTGCCCTCAACATTGCAGAGAAAGGCTTCCCCATCTCTGTCTACAACAGGACAACCTCCAAGGTTGACGAGACCGTGGAGCGTGCCAAGGAAGAAGGAAACCTTCCCGTGTACGGCTTCCATGATCCTGCGTCCTTTGTGAACTCCATTCAGAAGCCGCGTGTCGTCATCATGCTTGTCAAGGCCGGTGCACCAGTTGACCAGACCATTGCGACGCTCGCAGCTCACTTGGAGCAGGGCGACTGTATCATTGATGGAGGGAACGAGTGGTATGAGAACACTGAGAGGAGGGAGAAGGCCATGGAGGAGCGTGGCCTCCTCTATCTTGGAATGGGTGTCTCTGGTGGTGAGGAGGGTGCCCGCAATGGACCCTCCTTGATGCCTGGAGGCTCACTTGAGGCTTACAAGTACATTGAAGACATTGTTCTCAAGGTGTCTGCTCAGGTCCCTGACAGTGGCCCATGTGTCACATATATTGGCAAAGGTGGATCAGGCAACTTTGTCAAGATGGTTCACAATGGAATTGAGTATGGTGATATGCAGCTGATTTCTGAGGCATATGATGTGCTCAAGTCAGTTGGTAAGCTCACCAACAGTGAGCTGCACCAGGTGTTCTCTGAATGGAACAAGGGTGAGCTCCTTAGTTTCTTGATTGAGATCACGGCTGACATATTTGGCATCAAGGATGATCAGGGTGAAGGCTACTTGGTCGACAAAGTCCTGGACAAGACCGGGATGAAAGGAACTGGGAAATGGACAGTGCAGCAGGGTGCTGAGCTCTCCATAGCTGCTCCTACAATTGAGGCTTCCTTGGACTCCAGGTTCCTGAGTGGACTGAAGGACGAGCGTGTCGAGGCTTCCAAAATCTTCCAAGGGGATTACTCCACTGGCCTACCAGTGGACAAGGCACAGCTGATCGAGGACGTGAGGCAGGCCCTCTATGCCTCCAAGATCTGCAGCTATGCGCAGGGCATGAACATCATCAAGGCCAAGAGCGCAGAGAAAGGGTGGGGCCTCAACCTTGGCGAGCTAGCCAGGATCTGGAAGGGTGGGTGCATCATCCGCGCCATCTTCCTCGACCGCATCAAGAAGGCCTACGATAGGAACGCCGACCTCGCTAACCTCCTCGTGGACCCTGAGTTCGCACAGGAGATCATGGACAGGCAAGCGGCATGGCGTAGGGTGGTCTGCCTTGCCATCAACAATGGCGTCAGCACCCCAGGCATGTCCGCTAGCCTGGCCTACTTCGACTCCTACCGGAGGGACAGGCTGCCTGCCAACCTGGTGCAGGCCCAGAGGGACTACTTCGGGGCTCACACCTACGAGAGGGTTGACATGCCAGGCGCTTTCCACACCGAGTGGTTCAAGATTGCACGCAGCAACTCCAAGAACTGAGATGCTCCTCCACGGATGGGCATGCCATGGCACCACATTGACATGGTTTTCCTATTTTCTTCATCTTTGATTTCTGCGCAGTGTTGAGTATAATCGGTAATGTACTACTTGTAGGGGAGGTACTGTGGTTAAATTTGATTTTTCGCACTCGGTGCTTAATTTGGGTCAGGAAGTTGAATTTGTCTTTGTTCTTTCCGTGTAAGCGGTCAGAATGGAGAACAATGATGTTTCTTGGAACTTCTCTATTTGATCTTTGTAAGTTCGTTGTATGAATAAATACAGGCATTTTGATATGCTTGTGGCATTTTGATATGCTTGTGCTTGTCGATCAATCTCGCCTTAAGAAAACACTGTTTTCTAGCACTCCTTCATGCTGTCGGTTCTGGAATCTGGATTAACATTCTTTGCAGGCATGAGTAAGTTTGTTGTACGTTTAAAGCATTTTGACGTGATTATTATGATTAACATTCTTTGCAGGCATGAGTAAGTTTGTTGTACGGATAAAGCATTTTGACGTTATTATTATGTTTATTGATTTCCTTCACCCTGATAACAGACACTTTTTTCCTCGGTAATCCTTGACTAGCATCTGAACAACTGATGTTTTGCTCCTCCCTGTTTAATCGATGCACTATACTCCGAAAATAATGTACAGAGTTCCTCCCTGTTTAGTCGATGCTCCAGAGACAATGTACAGACTTGAGAGAAGTCTGAATAATTTGCATATTAATATTACAGAATCAGCGAAAGAGTTTGGTTAGCAAAATGCTCTCAAAATATATACAAGGAAATTGACAGTTGCAAAGTAACAAGTCGACTAGTGTTTTTCCCTCTAAACAATGTTGAATGATCTGGTCATCTGGACCGTTGATGAGCACTGATCAAGCCTGCAACAGAGCCAAAGCACATCTTCAGGCAATGGAGCCTGCTCCGACACAGGAACGGTGTGGAGCGTCTAATTACGTTATCCAAGCTCGAAGGCGTATTTCTTCAGGCATAGTAGCAGCAGAGGCGCGCCGCGCGTGTAATTGCTCTTGCTCCGCTCGCGCCGCCGCGCTGTTTCAAAGCCGGCTTCCCCCCGAATCCTTCAGCTGCGGCATGACGGCGGCGGGGGCGGAGGAGCCGTGCTGCATCTCGCACGCGTTCGAGCGCGCCGCTCGCCGGGAACCCGGCCGCCTAGCCGTCATCCACGCGGCGGCCTCGGGCGGCGACGGCGAGGAGCGCCGCTTCACCTGCGGCGACCTCCTCGCCGCCGTCGGCTCCCTCTCCCGCCGCATCGCCGCCGCGCTCGGCGGCGCCCCCACCGACACCCGCGACGACCGCGAGCAAGGCACAGGTGCGTCAATTGACCGCGGTGCTTCCCGCTCGGCTGTTCTCGCTTGCTTGCTCCCTCTGTTGTACTATCGTGTCTGACTGACGGGGACGAATTCGGGGAACGAACGCTAGGGTTCCGGGCCGCCGCCGTGGCGCCGAGGATCGTCGGAGTGTACGCCTCGCCGTCGGTGGAGTACGTCGCCGCCGTCCTCGCGGTGCTCAGGTGCGGCGCCGCGTTCCTCCCGCTGGACCCGTCGTGGCCGGAGGCGAGGGTCTCGTCGGCCGTCGCGGCGTCCAACGCGGCGCTCGTCGTGTCATCAGTTGGGCCGCGAGGCGCCACGCTGTTTGAGAGCAGCGCCTGCCCTGTTCTGCGCTTGGACGGTGGCATCCGGCGGTGGTTTCAGGATGAAGACGGTGGGGATGGTGACGAGGAGCTTGCCTGGCTGTGCGAGCGCGAGCGGCGCCGGAAGTTCTGCTACGTGATGTTCACCTCTGGTTCTACAGGAAAACCAAAGGGTGTTTGTGGCACCGAGAAAGGTAAGCTGTGTACCCTTGTTGACTCCTGGTTGCTTGAGATTTGCAGTGTATATAATCTTGTGTAGATGTTGATATACCTTACCTCTTTCTCATTGTTGTCATTTTGACATTGTGAATCAATAGTTCTCACTGTGTTTCAAATTGTTAGGTGTTAATCAAACCTTGGAAAAATAAGTCTGTTATTTGTTCAGTCATGTGATTGTCTTATATGGTAACAATGCCTTGTTCAGTCAATTCTACTAAAAATTCTAGCATATTATCTGGTTGGACGAGTACCGGGAATTTATAATATACTCTAGATTATTTGTGACAAGCAGTGAAGTTGTATGTCTCAGAACATAGTTTATTTGTTTGCCATGGCATGACTTTGGTTTGATTTGAGCAGCCACCTTATGAAGACTTGTTTCTTTTGATACCATGACTAGGTCTTCTGAATCGCTTTTTGTGGATGCAAAGAAGGAATCCTTTGTGTTCAGATGATGTGTTGTTGTTTAAGACATCTGTCAGCTTTGTTGACCATCTACAGGAATTCCTTTCTGCGGTGTTAACTTGCACACCACTTGTCATTCCTTCTCCCAGTGAGTGGAGAACTAATCCAGCATACTTTGCCTTGAAACCAGGTGCCCGGATTGTTGATTATTTTACCTTGTGCCGCTCCATTCAGAACTGATGGAGACTGTCAGACTGATCCGGTTCTTCTCGACGAACTCCATGCATGTTCGGCTCCGGGCACACGAACCTGGCCGCTAAAACTTTTCAGAAAGTCGCTGGAGCACGCGGCAACTTTCTTCGTAATTCGAGAGACGGTGCGGCGTGTGGGAACAAAAGAGACGCGTAAACGATGGAGCGGAGATTGAGTGATTTATTTGAGGAACCGGAGCGGAAGATGCCATCATCGACCATGGCGATGTTGAACGGCGGTTCTCCATAGCCGTGCCTCGTCTTCTGCCACCTGGGAGGATTGACTCAGTCGACCTGCATGTGTGTTGGATGTGGACGTCGGGAGCATGGAGGCGGAATTGCCGAAGGGGCGCGATTGCCTTGCTGGAGTCGGTGTTCGACCGATCGGAAGAGAAGTCGTTCTGGGAAACAGATGGGTGATGCCTTTGATGTTGGTGGTTGGCGTGGTGTTGGGCAGAGGAGGGAGGGGATTGAAATCGGCGGTTGCCTTTCTTTCTCGATAGAAAGGCTGCAATCTAGAGGAAGTCGGTTGCGATCGTTGGGAGGGGAATAGGCGACTGATGGAGAGAGGGGCGGCGCACGATGAGCACGACGGTTGGCGGAGTCGCGGTGTGGCTGGTCTGTAGCGAAACAGGGTGTCACATAAGTAAGGTCCCTCCAATGATAGTCGATGGATGGGAAATCTAGCGGATGAGATCTAAAGCGGGTGTCTCCCAATTCCTTCACTCTTTTATAGTATAGATTACAGTATTGTCAAGCACGGAGAACAGCGTCAGCACGAAGCACTGTAACAGAATCAAGAATCCTTATTTATTACTACTATTGCCAAGCCATAAAACACGACCACAAAGGAGGTATAATAACAACAGACTCATTATTCTCGGACGCCGTCTGACTTCTCAGTCCACACAAGCTTTTGAATGAAGGAAACAAAATTAAGAAAAACGACACGATACACTAGTCCCGGCTTTTTATGTAATCTCAGCGAAAACCTCCAAATCTTCCGGACTTGAAAGACATGGACACACGTAACGTCTGGGGCACATATCTCGCGATTAGCCGAAGAGGCTCCGGAAGCAGCCACAGCAAGGCTCCCCAGCTCCCGCCGCAGCAGCATCCTGGTCCTGGTCGATCGCCGCGTCGGCGTGGTTGTCATCCATGGCGACTTCCTGGAGGATTTCGCCGCCGTCACCTACATGCGGCCGGCGCGCACAAATTAAAAGATTAGCAATCACTATCAATATCAACCAGATCGATGATCTAGCTAGTTGGATTTAAAAACGTACAACTTCTAGCTTGTCTAAATCTAGTGTCTAGCAATTAGAAATTTCTCCGGTGGCAACGTACGATACCCTGGCTCGTTCCCGGGCCGTTCTTGGTGTACAACAATGCCGGCCAGCCGCCCGACCCCAACACGGCCGGGCCTCACCTACGACGACAACGTGTTGTACGCCCAGATCGACGCCGACGACTCCATTGGCGGCGAGCTAGCTAGAGCTAGGGAATTAAACAGCAGATCACGCAGATTGGGGGGATTTAATTACGAACAACCAACCTTGCTGTTCTGCATCCAGCTGACCCCCCCACGCCCACGGTGCCATCACCAAACCAGGGTTCGGCATGGAGCTCGCGCAGGTGATTAGGACGCCTCCATCGCCTCGGGCGTTCTGTGGCTGCACAATGGTCCATCCCACGGGTTCACCCCACGCGTACGGATGATGAAAAGCATTGTCGCAATAGCCAGGCAACTGGTGACGGTCGCGCGCGCCGAAACAACAGAACACATAAGTTAATTATTACTCACACACATGCATGTATGGTAAAAGAAAAAAAGAAAAAAGAAAAAGAAAGAACGACATGCGTCCTTACGATTTTGGGTAGGTGACGGTTTTTGATTTCACGCGACAATGCGTCGTTCACCAGGAAAAACCTTCCGGGCACTGGTGAAACTATCTTCGCCCAATGCTGCGACAAATCATCAAGATCCTCTTCTATGTATGCCATTGCCCCTGCAGCGAAGCACCGCTGACCCAGCTGCTCCTCTGCGACTGCGACATCGTCGCGGAAGAGCTTGTATGTCACCTCCACCACGGGAAGGGCGCCGGCCATCCTTCTGGACGAGTAGTAGCTACGCAGTGTGCTTCTGAGTTGAGAGTAGTGTGTGATGTTTCTTTTCGAGCTAGCTTCCAGGGCTCTCGTAAGCTGCCGGCGACGACGTGACCGGGTTTTTATAGCGTGTTGGAAAGTGGTGTCAACATCAGTCTTTAGTCTATGATTTTTTTAGTTTGTAACCATATATTAGATAGCGTTCCAAAGTGGAGTCAAAAGAAATGCAGCTTTTCGTCGTGTGTCTGCCAAAGTTTGAAGATGATACTCTGGACATGCAAACGTACCATTGCTTTAAGGAGATCCCCTACGAGCGGCTCACAGGCCCCGTCTAGTGACTCTAGTCTGTGAGCCACCAAGTCATCTAGAATCACACCTGAATTCGTAGCGGGGGAAAACATCTACCGAAAAAAGAAAGGATGCTTTGCCCTCTCGGTGCTTGATTTTATATAACTACAAAAATAGCTCGTGCCTTAAAAGCTGCCCATCCAAAACATCGCATCTTGGAGACATCCCCTACGTCCCCTACGTACTAGGTAGGTACTCGTGCTTATCCACAGTGCACCCACCAACCAAATCGTCTAGTAGAATCAATCACCCGGCTCCCAGGCGAATAAATCCCATCCTCACACATGTACAAAAAGTGCAGGGAATATATTTGATGGAGGGGCATCGATCTACCTGTCGCAATCCAAATAACCTGCTGCAAACAAATCCAAATTGTTACACGGCTCTTCGCTGCATCTTTTCGTCTCTTGTCTCTCTGTCCAAAGTTAATACTAAAGGCGAAAAGATGATACTTTGGACATGCATAACCATTGCTTTTTGGAAATCCCCTACGAACGTCCCTCAGGCCCCGTCTAGTCTCACTGTGAAGCACCAAATCATCTAGAATCTCACCTGAATTCGTAGCAAAAAACCATCTGCCCAAAAAAGAGAGGATGTTTTGCCCTCTCGCTAGTTCATTTTTAACTACAAAAATAGATCGTGCCTTAAAGTTGCCCATCCAAAACATCGCTTTCAACCAAATCACCCGGCCCGCTGGCAGGCAAATCAATCCCATCCTCACATGCGACCAAAAAGTGCAGGGAAGGGAATATATTTGATGCTCGAGAGCATCGATCTCACAAGCAAGTCACTCGCGACCTTACATGTCGCGCTCCAAACCTGCCGCGTTCCGTTCCGTTCACAGGAGACTTATTTACTACATGGCATACCTTTTGTTGTAATCGATGGTAGAGAATAGAGATGCTCCTACATTTATTTCATCAAACTACAGATTGAATTTTAGTTTATGGTTTCATATATTAGTATTACTTTCAACTGATCTAAATTATTTTTCATAAGTTTTGTTTATAATTATAACTGCGACAACAACTTTGTGGTGAGAATTTTTCTTTCTTTTTTTTTCTTTTTTTTTTTTTTAAAGGGTCAATGCATGGTTGGCGTGGTGAAAATCTATAATTTTTTATGAAGGGTCAATGGATAAAAGACTTATAACATTATATATCTATTATCTCTACCTAATTATAAATTGGCAAATTTCAGTTTGCCTTTTTTTCTTCCACCTATCCGTGTCCGTATCGGTTTCACTCTATAACTATTTCTATCTATTCTATACCTATATTATTTAATCATTAAAAATTTCGGTAGTTTTTTTTGTAAGCCGTAGCATCTAACCGCTCCTGTCCACCTGGAGTCTGTCCGTAGGAAAAATACGCGTGTCCTCCAATCCTCGCGGAAGAAAGTTAAAAATAGAAGAGGCTGGCCCTCCGGTCCATAAAGAAAAAGGAAATAAAATAATAATAAAGAAAATAAGGAAAATAAAAAATGTGATGGCTGTTTTGCAAAATAAATAATAACAATGACAATTTTACAAAGCAATAACAATTTCGCTATACAAAAAAAATGTACGCAATGTTAAATCCTTTCAAAGAGTACGTGAGGGATAACTCATCTAATTTAGCAAGGAGCTATTAGTGAGAATAGAAAAAAGAGGAGGGTAATGATATAGTAAAAGTTTATCTCAAGTATATACAAAAAATGATATGGTAAAAGTGTTGCTTCACGTTGGAGCGCACCTTTGCAGAGTTTGCACCTCGGATGGTTAACGGCATCATCGATTATTCAGGTATGAATTGCTAGATGCCTGATTCCTACATGGACTGCCCTGAAGTTTCGGTTTAACTCCACCACACTCGAACGCCATGAATAGGAAAAACTAGAGAGTTTCAGGTGAAAAAAATTATTTAGTAAAAGTTGATGTCAAGACATGTGTCCATTTGTTTAGTTTCAAATTGATAACAAATATATCTTCTAAACTATTTATCTAATTGTCGCAATATGAAGGAGATTGTTGGAAAAATATTTTTTGCTTAGATGGAGGAAATAAATGGACGGAGGAAGTAATTATTAAGGATTCGATTGAACTCTATGTTTGTGTCGATTAAAAAAAGTATGCATGCTCCATTTTTAGTCTGTACAATAAGTAGCGGCATTAAAACGCAGTAACTAGTGTGCATGCTTTTTTTTTTTTGGATGCTGAAAGCGACGCGAGGAGAGAGGGAAGTGAGAGGAATGTGAGTGAGACGTGTGTCAGGAGAGATGAGCGCACGAATTTCAAATTTCTAGATGGTCACAATTAGACATACATCGGATTTGTTATTTGTTTTCACCAAAATATTTCTTATGATTTTATTTACAAAATAAGATCCCATGTGGCCATATTTCTTTTATGAATTTGATCAACTTTACGGCAGTCTTATCCCTAAAGCTACTTCATAGTTTTCTAGGGTGCCAGATCCAATAAGAAATTACTGGATTATTTCATTTCTTCGCTCTGTCGAGAACGCGGAACCGTAGGTGAAGCTTCATGTCGTTTATTTTGTCAACAGGAATGATAACGAGAAATGAGTTACCTTATCATCGAAGTATACATAATTTATACATATAGTGCCATATTATATAAAGATATTGATCATCAGTGGGACGACACTGATTAGTGTGGGTGGCAGTGTGGGGTCAAAGTAGTAAATGATAAGATCTTCGGATATCCAAGATCTTCCTTATTTGTTTATGGAGAACGACTTAGAGATGGGGGGAAAATGAAGTTGGTAAAACAACTGCAAGTTGTTCGGCCTCAAAATCAATCCTTCTTCTAAGATTCTAGAGAAGATGGGTGACGGCAAAATGTGCTTAAAAAAGGAAATATCTAACAACTATCTTTCACAGACATGCGAAACAGCTTGCTCGCCCAGTGCGCTCTCCAGCTAGGATGTTGACTCGCGTAGCCGGCCGTGGTGCGCCACTGGGCCCACAGCTAATAAGATCAGATGGATTCGCCGCCTGGATGCCTGGATCAATTCAGTTCTGGTTCATCAGTTCAGTGGAGTTGCGGCATCAGTGCATCATCCACACACCGCCACCGACACGTGGCAGGTCAGGAACACGCGAGAGCGCACTAGCTCAGGATTGTCGGATGCAAATGGGCGGCTGTGGGCAGCCTGCGTCCCACGTGACGGACGACGTCCGGCGTCCGCTCCGGCTTCTTCTTTTTTCTTTCTTTCTTTTTTTTTTACAACAGCACATCTTGCCGCCAGAATGGCCAGAATTTTGTGGGTTGGAGCGTCAGTGTCTTTCATCCATGGTCTTGTGTGGCCAATTTGAAAATCGCACCAAGAACAAAGTTTTGCGAACCTGCTTGAAGCTCATTAGGTTGTTCATTTAGCTCATGGACGAATTTGATTGCTCAACATTGTTTGATTTTCAGCTTTTGCTAGAGGCAAACTGCAATCACGTGTGCAGACTCAGTGATCCTCTAAGATTCATCACTTTTTGCCCGTGTTGATGCTTCGTTCTGCTGAATAGTTATACAAATCCACCGTGTTGCTGAGCTGATGCTTTCTAGTTTCCATTCCTTTGTATCAGTTGTCTTTACAAAGTTCCAGCAAGAACAGTACTAATTATATTATCCAGTTAGTGCTCTGCTTTTTGGATTTATGTGTTTCAAAGTCTATGTTTTAGTTTATTACTAGGTAAATGCCCGTGCGTTGCAACGGGTTATCGAATATGAGATTTCAAAACATTTTATGGGATAATATGGACTGTGAATCAACATCAAGTTACCGACCAAAAGTACAATGCATGTTCAGATTTAATCAAAATAAAGGTACCAATATTTTGGCAAGGTTACCTGACATTTCCTTTCTATGGATTTGCTCCTAGTCGCCAGATAGACCAAAGTTCAATACAAGAACGCTGAACTCATGACGAATTTTCTATTGTGAAGTATGGCCAACAGTGCTCAAATCTGAAGTTACACAAAATCTCGCAAAATAAGCATTTTAACCAAAAGCATAGTCCACAACTCCACATGTATTTATCCCATGCGAGGCCAACAAAGGTTCAGAGTCCATAGGTACATTATTGATCAGTTCACTACTATATGTGGCAGAAGGCAGCAAGCATTACAAGGCTATCAGTCTATCACAGTTTCAAGTCGCATGCACTGCACAAAAAAACAAGTTAACGAAAAACAGATGGTACAAGCATCCTCCCATTGGCCATTGCAGGCCTTATAATCTCATCTCATACAAATGCTTCACATGGAGTGAGGGAAATACAGCCCATAAGGGAAAAGGTAGTAAGGGCGATATCGCCAACTGCGTTCTTCACCGCCTCTTCAGTTTGCACCCATCCACAGTGGAGGCAAAGGTGGCATTCCACCAGAGGTCGTTGCCTGTCAACAGCAAAACATGCTCTCACCAAGTGCAGATGATATTGCAGAGAAATGGTCTTGCAAGCCAGTCAAGGTGACCACCGTGAAGCACCATCAGCGTCATTCTCATTCTTGCCGGTGCTGGTCGTCTGCCATATATCATTTTCTGCCAAAAAAAAAAAATATTATGTTAATAAAGAAAAATAACACATAGCATAAATGTTAGGTTGCATCATCTGGTTGTAAGAAAGACTGACCATATGGATGTCCCATGTATGCACCACCAGTCCACCATAAAGAGGAATAGGACATAGTTATGTTAATAAATGACCCTCAGGACCTAAAATAAAAATAATAAACTCAGGTCACATACAAGTGCAAAGCTGAGAAATGACCAATTAATCTTGACTGTTTTGTATTGGTCAATCAACCATTTTTTAGATTGTTAACCACCTAAGTGAAAATCTCTGGCATGCTGTTCTGCAGCCAGTCAGCAGTGCTATAATTCCAATCCTAGCATTTGGAAATTCGTCCATTTAATTGAAAAAAGTACAGAACAGTTCGTTCTCATGACTGAACATTCTAACTGAACTAAATTTACAGTGTGCAACTCACACTTCTGAGCTTTTAGACTTAAAATGGATAACAATTAGCCATTATATGCTTACCTGATACTTGTCGCAGACCACAGCTGAGTGGGCAGGATGAATTATTAACCCTGTCTCCAAATGTCTACGAGCAGAATTTAGCACTCTGCAGAAGGCTCTCTTCATGTGCACATGCGCATTAGTATAGAAAACCTTAGTTCAGAGTTGGGGAACTTTATTTTAGTATGAGATCTGTATTAAAAAACGAATGATCCAGCATGTGTCATGGTACTACTGCGCATTTAGCTGATTACCTTCGATTCAAAAACTGGACTGATTTCCTGACTTATACAAAGAACTTCTGTCCAGAAACTTATACAAAAATACAGAATAAAGTTCACTGATAGTGAGGAAAGGTACTTCTGTCCAAAGAACTACAGCTGCTTCTGCGAGATTGTCCACCATCTTCTGAAAATCCAGACTACTATCAATGCAGCAGTCCATACCTGTTGTTATCAGGAGCATTCAACCTGGAGGGTAAAAGTATAGAAGTCACAACAGGAAAAATCTCATCACACAAAAGAGCAGCAGCACTTTCCAAGGCCTGAACTATCCAACAAAAATCAGCCCGCCTTTATATCAACCATATAGATGAAATACATTATGTATCAGCATTGGCATTTTGGCATTAATAAACCACTAACAAGTGCTCAAGTGTAAGCTTTGAAAATTACCTTGTCCTATCAACAAAAAACACCTGCAACAACCATTTTACACCACAACCAGATCACTCGACATCGATGCGCAGCAACTCAGGAGGCAATGCTGCAGGATCAAGTTCCCAGCAATCCCCAGGAGGCAGAGCCAATCCCTCGGCCTCGCTCTTGGGAACCTTCCTGGACGGTACCTGATGCAAAAGCGCCCCAAGATCGCCCTTCCGAAGGACATGGACGCTTCCGACATCCCGGCGTGTGAAGATGCTCCTGAAGCCTCCCACCTTCTCCAGGTACGCGAAGCTGGCACTACAGCGCTCAGCGTAAAAACTGAGCACCACCACAACGTCATACTTCGTCGTCCTCCCCGCGCCGCCGCCATGGACATGGAGCGCCCAAACCGAGGCCTTCCTGGGATAAACCTGGTACGCCTCCCTCCCCACCCTCACGCAGGCCACGAGGTGGGAGAAGACGTTCACTGAATCCACGGTCGTCTCTGCCGTCCCGACCTTGAACTGCCCCCATGGCTTCTTCCCTTCCTCGCCATCCAGCTACCGTATCTGCGCTTGGAATCGGGCGGCGGCTCGCTGAACCCCAGCCACCAGCGCATAGTGGCGTGGCATGCCGTCGGCGTCGTACAAAGCCCACACTTGGCCTCTCTTCAAGCACCTCTCGCCGCGGTCAGCGTCGAAGTTGTAGAACTCAGAGGCCTCAGGTCCGCCTCAGGCTCCTCGGCGGCGTCCTCCTCCGGAGCCTCCTTTGCGCCCCTCCTCTTCTTGGCCAGCCGCGGCGACCGCCGAGGCGCAGGAGAAGGAAAATTCGGCGGAGGCCGGACAACGACGGCGAGGAAGATACGGCGGCAGGAGGGGCAGGTGAGGCGGCATCCCACAAACTTGCGCTCGAACTCGTGGAGGAGGCGGCATCCAGAGCAGGCGGTCCAGAAGGTCCCGGGGGCGGCGGGGCGGTGACGGCGAGCGCCTCGTAGGCCTCGGTGGCGCGGCAGAGCGCCTCCTCCGCGGCGTCGGCGGAGGAGGGGAAGTCAGCGGCGAAGTCAGGGCCGACGCGGAGGGACCTGACGAGCGCCTTGAAGTGGGCGCGGAGCCCGGGGGCGGAGAGCGGCGAGGCGTCGGGGTCGGGCAGCAGCAGCGCGGCGTGGCGGGAGGAGGCGTCGGAGAGGAGCACGTTGGCGGCGGTGACCACCACCGGGGCGCGCGGGCAGGACGGGCGCAGGCGGGCGGCGCGGAGGGCGTGCCGGCGCGCGGTGCGGAGCCGGCCCGCGCACAGCTCCGACTCGGCCAGCGAAAGGAGGTGCTCGGCCTCCGCTGCGGGTTCGGGCGCCGGTGCCGCGGCGGCAAGCGGCGCGGGAGGTGAGGGTCGCCGGCGAGGGGCTTTGGTGGGGAGAGGAATGGGCTTGTCGGTGCGCATCAGGCCCGCTCGGCCCAAACATCTCCCGCCTCTGCGGTGGGCCAAAGTTTCCTTGGGCCCAGTAAAAAAAAGTTTCCTTGGGTCCTATAATTAGTAAGAAGCCCTTGGTCCAAAGTTGATGGACATTTGCGTGTGGACTCAAAATTAGATGAATCGACAGTCCAAGAATTCATCCGAAGTGCATATTTGCACCACAACCGCATATACCGCATATATGTTCTGCTAATCGCCCCGTTGACTTGAATTGTTTATCATGGTACATTGGCCCTGTTTGGATCACTCTAGCTCGGCTAGAGCTAGAGGTTAGAGTTAGTTTGTAAATTACCAAACTAGCTTTCTAGCCGTTAAGAAAGATGTTTGGATCCAAGGGCTAGTTTGGGCTAGTTTGATAATAAATACATTTTTCTAATCATTTGGCACATTTAAACCACCTTCTTATCCGGATTTAATGTGGCAGCCTCTTGTGTGGCCTCCTCCCGCACACAAATGACATAAATAAATTATCGGTAATGCTATACCAAGAACGTCCGAGCCGTAGGACAGCGTGTTGATGGCCCAGTGGGCCGCGCGCCTGCCTGCTGCCCACCGCGTGGCACACAACCCACGACACCACGCCAAGCTCCCTACCACCAAGCGACCGGACCATCACGCGACCTTATCCCCTCGCTGCCTCGCACACCCCGTCCGCTCGTTCTCTCGCGTCGTCCATCTTCTCGGTCTCTCGCCTCCGTACAGCTCCAGCGCGCGCGCCGTGTGCTCCTTCCTCTCGCCGAGAGCTCGCTGTGCACCCGTGCGTTTCTCCCTCTCGCCGCTCATCCATTGCCGCCGTGCTCGCTTCCTCCGCCGGCGAGCTCACTGCGCCGCGGCGGGGGCACGCCATGGCGGGAGCCGGATCTGGCCGCCGCTGGTGCGGGTCCACCGGATTTGGGCTCCACGGCCATGGATCTCCGGAGCTGGGCGCGGTATCCCACACGCGCTCGCCGTGCTTCCACGCCGCGTCCGCCCGCGGGCGCTGCTAGCTTTTTTCTCAGCGTCTCCACGCAGCTGACCTCTCCTCCCCCCTTCCTCGCACTGCCGGGCTTCATCACGTGATCCTTCGGGATGCTACGGCGCGGCCATGGCGGGGACGGCGCGATGGCGCACACCCATAGACATAGTGGGGCCTGATCCGGCGAGCCCCCTCCTCCCCCTTGTTCTTCTTCCACGCACCAACCTGTTTCTCCTTTTGTTTCTTTTCTTAACCCTTTTTTGTTTTAATTTGTTGTTTGTGCTAGTTTCAACTAGCATCCCTGTTTTTGTTTGTTTCAATTTTTGTCCGTGCTAGGTTTCAATAGCACCGATGTTGTTGTTTCAGTTTGTTGTGTGTGCTTGTTTCCCAATAGCACCACTGTTATTTTTTTCCTTTTTTTCAATCGATTATTTTTGTTGTTTCAACACATCCCCTTTTGTTTCAGTTTATACTCTCATTTGGTTCATTATGTGTTCTATCTTTTTTTGTCGAACAAAACAGGCCGGTGTTTTTCATTGTTGTTTCAAATCACTTGTTTGTTTTGGTTCAATTGGTGCAAGTGTTTTGTTTCAACAGATTTTTTTCCTTTTTTGTTTAAGTGGATAAATGTGTCCTATTCTCATTTTTTGGTTCATTATGGGGTGGTGTTGCATGTTGTTTCAAATCGCTTGTGTCAATTGGTTCAATCGGTGTCAATGGTTTGTTTCACCCATAGTCTTTCACATGTTCGCACCCCCACGTGTTACAGTGAGGGCCGGCGGTGTCCTCCTGGCGAGCTGGATCGTACGCGGGCGCGGGGCGGGGGCAGGGGGCGTACGCGCGTGGATCGATCGCGGAGGCGCAAAAGGCGGCGCGGGCGATTGTGTTTTCTGTTTCGCGGTCACTATCCGTGCGGGGAGGGAGGCAGCGAAAGGGTGTTTATGGGCCGGGCTCGGGCGTCCTATGCTTAGGACGTCCGAGCGCTAGCGCTACCCATAAATTATTTTTATAAATCATCTAAATATATTCATGGGATCTTGTTTTAAAGTATTTATTGTAATTAATTTAATGGTGTCATCGAATTTTATTTGGATGTTTGGTTTGTTAGTTATAACATTTTTTGTAGCTGCATATGAGGTGGGCCCCACGTGACGCAAAATCTGCATGCGCATTGCTCCTCTACCCGCCTGTGCATGCGCACTCCTCGCCCGCATGCAGGGCAATTCTTTATTGGTGGGTTCCACCACAACTAGCTCAAACTAGCTCAAATAAGAGCATCTCGGGACTAAGCATTTGGAGTTGGCGTTTGTGGTTGTTTCGAAGCCCCAAATAGAAATGCAAAGTCTAAAAATAGGTGTACTCCAAGGGATTTGGCAAATGAAACTTGGCATTTGGGAAAGTGGACCCGTCAGTGAAAAAAAATTCCCGCGACCTCCTTCTCGCTCCCGCACGCGCTATTCTTGGCTCAAGTACGTGAGATTTTCCTTTTGTCAAGTTGTGGATGGCTTGGCATTTTTTTGCCAAGTCTCCTCCCTCAAATGCCAACTTTGTCAAAATGCCAACTTCGTTTAAAACCATTGGAGGGTTGTTTTTGCTCTTTTTTGCATTTTACTCAAATGCCAACCCAAATGCCAAGTCCTTTGAAGATACTCTAATCACCTCTTTGGGGGCTAGTTTTTTTGGGTGGGCTAGTTCCAAAAAACTAGCTCTAGCCCTCCTGTTTGGATATTTTGAGCTAGTTTGGCAAAAACTAGCTCAAACTAGCTCTAGCACTTGGATCCAAACAGAGCCACTGTTTTCCTATCCCAATGAAACGACATCGCAGAAACTATGGACCAAACATGGCGAACATATATATTTGTGCATATATCTCAAGTTTAGCCTGCAAAATACTTTAGAACCACAATAACTAGTGAAAAAATATATTAGCTTAAGTAGCTAAAATCATATTTATATCCTCCATTTATGGTGGAAATTTGCATTTAATGACTACTACCACCACCTGCAGCCACACACCCCTACCTCCACTCACTAGTCAAGCTCAGCTGCTTGATGGCCCCACCTGGCAGCCACACAGTCAAAGATGGAGCATTCTTCCAGCTGTACTGGGTTGGCACTTGGCAGTGGGAGAAAAAAGAAAAAAAGAAATGGCCTAGTGGGCGTAGCTACTGCTAGTGGGGGCTTTGGTTAACGCCTTCCAAAACTAGCCGTTGCTCGCTCCACGCCAACACTCACACCACACCCGCTCCCTCCCTGGAATCTCTTCATTTATCATTTTCACTCCCCTCTCCTCTTCTCACGCTACCGGTCTCCGCTCTCCTCCGCCGGAGAAATTCAAAAACCATCCTGCTACTGAGCGGCCGATTCCTCCCCAATCGCACGCGCACCGGCGAGGGCGGCGCCCGCGGCGGCGGCGCTTGGGCCGGGCTCCCCGACCGCCTGCCTCCTCTTAGAGGCTCCCTGCTCCGCCTCGGCTGCGCCGCGCTCCCGGGGACGACGTCTGCTCCTGCTCGGCGCCGCCGGATCGCGCTCCTCCTCGTCCCCGGCCTCCGCGCTGGTGACTGGCTGCCTTCTCCGCGGTACTGTACATCCTCCCTCTTCCATCTCCTCGTTTCCTTGCGCGGCGCGCGGCGGTTGCTGCTCTGCGCTCGCCGCCTCCCCACTCCTACTCCCCGCCCGGCGTGGTCGGGTTGACGGCGTGTCGCGTCCGGCTGGGTCTGGGCGGGTGGGTCCTCGCCAGCGTCATCCGCCGCCGCCCGATTTGCTCCTGTGCTGCGGCGCGGGGGCGCGGACCTCCGGGAACGGCACGGGCGGCGGACCGGCGAGGTGCGTCCCCGGTTTGTCCATCCAGTGGCGCGGCGGTAGATTAGGAAACCGGTTGGTTCCGTTCCGGGTGGATTTGTGCGCGGTAGATTAGGAAATCGGTTGGCTCCGCTCTCGGTGGATTCGTTCTAGAAAGGAAGGTGGTTTGCTTATCCGCGGCTACTCGTTTCCGGGATTTCGTATTTTTGGTTGCTCGAGTTCTTCGGATCGGGTTTCCATATTATGCTGGTGTATAAATCGGATCCACTCGCTACTGGCATCCACGCGTCCACTGGTGGTGTCTCAGTGCCGACTAGTTCTGTTTGCGGACCCCCTTTTGACAAGGGTTCGGATCGGAAATCATCTCGAATTCGAGATGCATTCGTGGGGATATGGGGATTTTGCGAGATCCTGGAATCAGCAGTTCCTCGTCCAAGCCCCGCGGAGTCGACTAGAACGAATGCTGCTCGTGACGTGACATGAGCATTCAATTTAGTACAGATTTTTTGCTTACATAGAAATTGATTTGTTTGTTCTTGTGTGAATCAGCAGAAATCAGAGCTGTATTCTTTTCGTCCCTATAATAATATATGCTGAGTGTCAATTTTTGCAGAATTTCAAATTTCGAATGTTGGTGCCTAGATCCCTGTAAAACACTACTAACGTCTGTAGTTTATTTCTGCTGCTAGAAAATAGGCATTGTTTATTTGGACTGGAAGTTAGAATATTGTAGATGAATCCCCAATTTGTTTTATATTCATGTGACCGTTGTTTCCAGATCCTTATTCAGTTCCTGAAATCTTTGTTTTATACAGATTATAAAGCGAGGAATAAAAAGAAATGGGCGCGTCAAAACCACCAACCACCCCTGCATCAAAGGGTGAGCACACACCCATGTCGACTCCTGGTGGCAGCTCAAGGGCCAAGGAAGAGAAGATTTTTGTTACAGTGAGGGTGAGGCCACTAAGCAAGAAGGAGCTGGCTGTGAAGGATGACGTGGCGTGGGAATGTGCTGATAGCCAGACAATCTTGTACAAGGGCCCCACGCAGGACCGAGCTGCACCGACGTCTTACACTTTTGGTAGCGTGACATGATCAATTCATGAGCAATGCAACTGAAGAAAATCTCTTTGCAACTGATCGATGTCCTTGAATTCCTTTCCTTCCAGATAAAGTGTTTGGGCCAGCTTGCCAAACAGACGTGGTCTATGAAGACGGAGCTAAGGATGTTGCAATGTCTGCATTGACAGGCATCAATGGTAGGTTTATGCTCAGTTTGTGTATTTGTGGTAGTGGAGTGATCATCTGCCGTTGATCCCTTACCTTGTGTTTGTTTTGCAGCCACCATTTTTGCATATGGGCAAACCAGCAGTGGTAAAACATTCACGATGAGAGGCGTTACAGAGAGTGCTGTTAGTGATATTTATAGACACATAGATAATGTGAGTTTCATAAATCTGAGGAAGTCATTGCTTTTTGCTGTTATGGTATATTGCTTTCTAAGACGCATGCATGTTAAGTGCTATAACTCATAATTGTTCTTGTTTAGACTCCTGAGAGGGAATTTGTGATCAAAATATCTGCTATGGAAATTTACAATGAGATTGTGAAGGATCTTCTACGACCTGACTCTGCTCCCCTTCGGTTGTTAGATGATCCTGAGGTTTGTTTACAACTTTATCAGTTATTATAATGGCCCAAGAAAACTTTCTTATAGTGAACTAAATGAAAATATTTTTTGTTTGACAGAAAGGAACCATTGTGGAGAAGTTGCAAGAAGAAATTGCGAAGGACAGCCAACATCTGAGGCATCTAATCAGCATTTGTGAAGGTAAATACAAAGTGCTCTAAAATAAGAAGAAATGAATAGTGCTAATCACTTTAACAACCTTTCGAATGATTGCAGAACAAAGACAGGTTGGGGAGACTGCACTAAATGACACCAGTTCACGTTCCCACCAAATCATTAGACTGGTACGTGTCCTGTTTGCATTAAGTCATTACAGGAAAAACATGGTGAGGAAAGTATTAATCTTTTGTGGTGTATATCTTATGCAGACTCTTGAGAGCAGGCTCCGTGAAGTTTCAGGATGTGTTAAATCTTTCGTTGCTAACCTGGTAAGCATGATATCCTCAAAGGTCTTGTATATTGGTGATGCTGATATTCATAATTTCAATAATTGCCTCCTTTGCTGGCAGAACTTTGTTGACCTTGCTGGAAGTGAACGAGCTGCACAAACACATGCCATAGGTGCAAGGTTGAAAGAGGGTTGTCATATAAATCGCAGCTTGCTGACTTTGACTACAGTCATCAGAAAGCTAAGGTATAATTGAAAACTCAAGTTCTACTCATGCGTAAGAATCCTCAGTCAGATTTATTTAGTACCTGTTCTCTGCATCCATCTAGAAATTGTAACATTGAGATTTCTGCTAATGAAATGCATCAGATGTTAACTGTATTGATTTACTGTTACATTAGCTTTAGTTCTAGCTATTTCCTGTTTGATTTGTAGAAGGTAATTGTGGTAACTGAGCTCATAGTAAACTCATAGATGATGTGCTATAGAAAATGAATCATATAAAATGCATTCTGCTGATCTCATTGGCCATTTTCCATTTAGTGCATTCTTTTCCATTTTTTATGAATGTCTACCTTAATCGTTTGGCATAAGTCAATATAAGTCAAAACTGAAGGATTGATGCTTTTAAAATGTGTAGCGGACACATTAAAAATTTATTCCAAGACTAACAAGTACTTGCATATTTCTGGTCCATGAATTCATCTTGCTAAACAAAAGCTTCTAAGACGACTTCTCTCAATTGGCTGTTTTGCTGCTTTATTCAATTTTGTTCTAGTTTGAGCTTCAACAGTCGATAACTTTAGGTTTGGTGTTAGATAATGGCAATTAAAGATGGTTGCTATATTCAGTTTTCAAAATAGGATATCTCTCACATTAAAGCATTTGTCATGTTAAAATATCTGTTCTATAAATATGTTGTTTCATTAGCTTATTTTGTATCAGTGGATTGTCAATGATTTAAAAATAAATTCCAGTTAATAAATGAAATTGTAGTGCTTGTATGGTCCCCTCAAAGCTAGATGACATGTATTTGGCATCAGTGCAAGTGATTGGGAGTGACTTTCCAGTCCTTAATGAATTTCTCATGTAGAAAAATAGATAGTAGTGAGGTACTGTGTGGTTTAAAGGACTCTGTGTTCTGGAGTGTTTTGTGATTCTGCATTGCAAACTTGTATATCAAAATTCCCACTTGCTCAAAAATTGCCCGAGTCTTATTTTGCAATGCATACACTTGATGAAATGTGGGTATACAAGCTGTAAGCATTGTATGAGCTAGAGAGACATGCATTTTTCTAGGTTTTTATAGAAAATTTAAGCGACAAATATCCATCATTATTTGTAACTGAAACTTAACTGTAAACTTCAATTGCAGTTCGGGGAAAAGAAGTGGACACATACCCTACCGGGACTCAAAGCTGACACGCATTTTACAGCTTTCTCTGGGTGGAAATGCAAGAACAGCAATCATCTGTACCATGAGCCCAGCTCTGACACATGTAGAACAATCTAGAAACACTCTATTTTTTGCAACCTGTGCAAAGGAGGTCACAAATACTGCAAAAGTTAATATGGTAAGGGTGTGAGTCATGACTGAGACAACATTTCTTTGTGTCTCAATAATTGTTGAAATACATCAACATAGAACTCAACAATACATGTTCCTTGCAGGTTATATCAGATAAGCAATTGGTGAAGCACCTTCAGACAGAACTTGCTAGGCTAGAATCAGAGCTGAGGACCCCTGACCGTGCCAACTCTTCTGATATCCTCATAATGGAAAAGGACAGGAAGATTAGAGAGGTTTGTCTCTGACCAAGGCTTCATGTTCACTTTGAACTTTCAAGAGTTCACCAAATGCTTGAAATCATTGCCATGTTTTACATGATCTAATCAATGAATTTGTGTAGATGGAAATTGAAATAGAGGAACTCAGGAAACAGCGAGATAATGCACAGTCAGAGCTTGAAGAACTGCGGAAGAAGAAGAGTGATCACCAGCCAGTAAGAATCTGCCTTTGTTTGTCCCGAACTATTCTTTATTAACGCTAACTTAACCCTTTGGATCGTACTCAACTCTTGCAGGGGTGGAATCCCTTTGACTCGCCACAAAAGGCACGGAAGTGCCTTACATTTTCAGGATCACTAGAGCCAAGTAACAAAATTAAGATGATGAGGAGCTCTATTAGGCAATCATCTACTGCTCCATTTATGTTGAAGCATGAAATCCGCAAGCTGGAGCAGCTACAACAACAGCTTGAGGTTGAAGCAAACCGCGCCATTGAAGTACTTCACAAAGAAGTTGAATGCCACAAGCATGGCAACCAGGATGCTGCAGAAACCATCGCTAAACTTCAAGCAGAAATCAGGGAGATGCAATCTGTTAGGTCTGAGAACAGAGACGTGGAGATGATTACAGATGAAGGAAATGGATCTGATTTGAAAGATGAGATTTCTAGACTTCATATGCAGGACAATGATATTGCCAAACTTGAGGCGAAGTTGGAAAATGTGCAACGGTCTATTGACAGATTGGTGATGTCACTTCCAAATGTTGCCATGCCATGTAATGAGACTACCCCAAAGTCAAATAGATCAAAGAAGAAGAAGAGGCTTCTTCCTCTGGGTGTGAGCAACAACATCAACAGAGCAAATCTTCTCAGGGCACCTTGCTCTCCCCATTCTTCTAGTAGGCCTTCAGAATCAGAAGTTGAGAACAGGGCCCCAGAGGGTGACACTATGTCTGTTGAGGGTTCAGAAAAGGCTACTCCCACCAAGAGTGAAGATGGAGATATATCATCTCGTGATGAGACACCACGCTACAGACGCTCCAGTTCAGTCAATATGAAAAAGATGCAGAGGATGTTCCAAAATGCTGCAGAGGAAAACGTGAGGAGCATCAGGGCTTACGTGACTGAACTGAAGGAGCGAGTTGCAAAACTTCAGTACCAAAAGCAGCTGCTAGTCTGCCAGGTTCTGAACTCACTTGATCCTGAACGCATATACAATCTTTTCAAGAAAAATTGTCTGCTTTCCTGTTACTAAAATATGTTGCATTGCTTTATTTTACAGGTCATCGAGTTGGAATCTAATGAAGGAAAGTCGAATGGAGAGGACAATTCTGGGCCACTACAGGATGGTCCTGATTCAAGGGACAGATCATTCAAGGAACAGATGCAGTTGATTATTCATCTGTGGGATCAGTGTCATGTGTCGATCATACACAGGACCCAGTTCTACCTGTTATTCAGGGGTGACGAGGCTGATCAGATATACATTGAAGTCGAAGAAAGAAGACTGTTATGGTTAAAACAACACTTTGCTGAGGTTGGCGAAGCAAGCCCTGGCGCTGTTGACGACCCTGCAGTTTCACTTATCTCCAGGTACCGAATAACTAGTACAATAGCATCTAACATGCTGCTTGTTTTCGCTGAGTTTCACCGATTGTAGTTCCAGCATTAAGCTGTTGAAGAGTAATAAACAAAAGAAAGGAAAATAGTGTGTCTACATACCTTTTAGCCATCCATAGTGAAGCATTGCTGTGTTCATTAGCCATAACAGAGTATATTTTGTATGTTGCAGTATGAAGGTGTTGAGGAACGAACGAGAATTTCTCGCGAGAAGGATGGGATCAAAGCTGACAGACGAAGAGCGGGAGCGCCTCTTCATCAAGTGGCAGGTCCCCCTGGATGCGAAGCAGCGGAAGCTGCAGCTGGTGAACAAGCTCTGGACGGACCCCAACGACCCGGCGCACATCAAGGAGAGCGCGGACCTGGTGGCCCGGCTGGTGGGCTTCTGCGAGGGCGGCAACATCAGCAAGGAGATGTTCGAGCTCAACTTTGCAGTCCCCACGAGCAGGAAGCCGTGGATGGTGGGCTGGCAACCCATCTCGAACATGATCAAGGAGAAGACACAGCAGCTCTGGTGAGAACTGAACACATGGTGCGCCCCGGTCTCGCCCGTGTTGTACAGATGGAATGGAACAAGAGACAGTCAGAAATTTCCTGATGGAATGGAACAAGAGACAGTTCAGCTCTGGAAATTGTTGATCAACTGGGGGAAGAATCTCAACTTCCTTCCCGGTTGGACGGTTGGTCAAGGCCACAAGCGGTCGGTCTAGTATCCCGTGTAGATGGTGAAAGAGAGAATCTGAATGTTCTCGCATTCTTTACATATTTCCTTTCCAATTTATGCCAAGTTTTGTTTGTTCCCTCTGTTTTATGATATGATCTGGGTCTGATGAGTCAATTCAAATTCTTTTGCCCCAACTTTTTCTGGTGTATGTGTCTGTGCATCGGAATTGCTGGATCTTGATTTTATCTTGATTGTCAATCGCATCACAAATACTCTCAATCTTGTTTGTGGGCCTACAGCTGCGCGCAGGTACAATAAGCATATGTACTTTCAGAACAATGCTCCTAGTTAGTTCCATATAAACAAAGAATCGTGACAGATGAATTGATATACTGCAAAGGATAACAGTATGACAGCACCGACGAATAAAATTTGGCACATGAAGGTTACTTCTAGCAGCAGCTGCATTGATTCAGAGTATCAGACAAGAAATTCAGAGTGTTACTCATTAGTTCATGTACAACTAATGCTTTTTGGAGCAACAGCTTTCACCTACCTGATTGTCTGAGATACATCTCTTTTTTTTCTTTTCTAAATTACACTTTTCTGTAGAATAAAAAGGAAGATCTCTGAGTCAAACTCAGGCCTTAGAAACGAAAAGTGTGTGTCTACTTAACATGCGGATCTCACCAATTTCAAACAATTGGATATTTGTAGAATATATATATACCTCAGAAAACGAAATGTATCTTAAAATTAAGAAAATTCCTGTGGTAAATCACATTCTCAGCGCTGGACCAACAAAAGCAGAACAAACTGTCCATTTGGCTAATAGTTCCTCCAGGAGTACTCAGCTTACATATGTAATCCTTCAACATATCATATGGATATTCGACATTGTGACAGTTCCAAACATTTGAGCACGACAATTAGCGACCACAATCTGGGGCTACAAAATCCTAACCACACATGGTGTGGCAGTTGCTTATCCGAGGAAGTTCATGATCACCAGGTGGAGCACCAGGTTGCACAGGACTAAGTCAGCAAAGGCCCTTTCTGGGGAAGATCCTGCAGCAAATGGTTTGACACATGACATCATGACAGATTTTCCAAAGTCGAAAGGATCCTAGCATACGAAGATGAAACAAAGTGATACCTTAAATTCTTTGTTGTCTTTGTTCACTTGAATGCGGAGGCAAACTGAATGAAAAATGTAAGAGAATGTGACAGTTAGCTCGTATCATGCAACCAAGGTAAAAGGGCAACCCTAGGGTAAGAAGCTCCTACCAGCGAGAACTGCAGTTCCTATGCATGAAAGGACTCCTGAGAGGAAGGAGTTGAAGGGAAACGACCCGACCAATCCCATGTAAGCGACCTGTTTTATCGGCATTAAATAGCAAACCAGTAATAAGTCTCTGATAGCGTTTCACTTGTATTAGCATGCCAAGGGCAATTACCAACTACGTTGCAAAAACAACTCAAGAGAGGAATTACCAACCGAATAACAATGCTCAGTTACAATGCAAGTGCACAAAGATATTCTGCCCTTAAACCTAAGAATCATGCTTTAGGACAACAAATTCCATGGTTTCCACAAAATGACAGGTAACAAGTTGATGTATCCAATCAACCACTGAAGAACATACAGTATCCACGCAATCAGGTTGCTAACAGCTAGGTAGAGCTGAGATTTGAAGTTAACTGCTTTGTTGTAACCAGTAACTGATAAGAGTTGCAAACTGAATAAGAATGTACAGTTGACAAAGCAAGAGCATAAGATAAATTGTGCTAATACCTATAAATCATGCTTGAGGGGAATAAGTTGCACAATTTTTTAAAAAAATGACAATCTAATAAGTTTCACCTATCCAATCAAACACTGAAGAGCATACAGAGTTTGCAAAAGTTCAAAATTTCATCAATCCAATCAAACACTGAAGAGCATAGAGTTTGCACTTTGCAAAAGTTCAAAGGCACAGTGCTACGCCACCCACGCAATCAGGTTGCCAATAGCTAGGTACAGCGGAAATTTGCAAGTTTGATAGCTTGTAGCTAATAACTGAGAATTACATACATGTCATACACAGTATAGCAGTTGACAGCTTTAGCATAGCAACCTTTTCATAAGATTACTTGTGCATGTAACTGATTCGTACCTACCTACCCACTGTTATATTATATCACAACCAAATGACCAGGACATGTGTTTTAGTGTCTTCCACATCAGGTTTACTGAAAATCAAAATCCACAGAGGAAGGCACATCGGCTTACACTCCAGGCTATTCAGATAAACTTCCCTAACCATATTTTGAGGCTTTCAAACCTATATCTGAAAAAGATGTTTACCTATAAGAAGAAATTGTTAAAAAACTTATACCTGGATAAGGGCAGTGGCAACCGCAAAAACCACATAGAGGTCAATAATCTGCAGACATATCACCACACCGAGTCAGAGGGAACTGTGGACGAAAGCAGGGGAAATGGGAGAAGGGAGATCGAATCGAGTGATGCTACCTTGAGATTTGTTGGTGTGGCAGCATACGCCTTGCCAAGGGACTGGATCAGGAGCTTGGCATCGCTGGTGGCCCTCGGCATCTTGGAATCCCCTCGTCTTCTCCTCTTCAGGTGAGGATATAGCCACAAAGGAAAAAGACCATAATCAGTTCAGATCGCTTGGATCGACAACTTTTGCAAGCAAATCGGAGTTGTTAGGCATAATTTGACATGGATACTCTTGCAATCAGATCAGATCCCGAATACAGAGGAACAGGCGAGTAGCTCGAGCGAGGGTTTGGGGGTGGATGGTTTCGCAGAGCAGGAAGGACGAAGGGAAAGGGGAAGGGGTGGGCATACCTGGTGGAGTGCGTGACGGGTGGGTGCTCGTCGCCGGCGAAGACCTGGGCAGCTGCGTCGGGCTCCTCGGGCGGCGGTCTCGGCTGTGTTCGGCCGAGGGGGACGGGGACGGGGTTTTTCTCCTCTCGAGTCGAGTCTGTGGACAGTATCGTGTTTCCTGGGCTGGGCCGTCGTCGGTCCTTTCTGCACGTATTTTTTTCATTTTTTTCTCGCATCTTATTTCACTCTCTTTTTTTTTCTTCCTGATTCTGTATTTGCTATATTGTTTTTTATTCTTGCTGATTTCATATATTTTGTCATTATTATTATGATTATATTCTCATGGTACGCTGCCGATATTAGAGATTTATATGGTGTTTGGTTATTTCTTCCTGATTTTGAATCCGTTTATTTTTGTCAATATTAGTGATTCATGATGTTGATTTATTTAGGTTGACAAAAAGAATTTGTTCAACACCATTTGGGTTGTATGTAGGTTTGAGAGCGCTATCGGCTTCAGGTTCTCTGTGAGAATGTGAGAATGAATCCGCTAAACGGTTTGACCAAAAAAAAAACATTTCTCTCTGCGAGTTTTGTAAACTAAAAAACCGCACTACATTCCGACAGAGATCAGACAAAAATCGCTTATCTATTTACACTACGAGTTGTAAGCTTAAAAGAAAATCTCCTCATTTATTCCCTTCCAGAATCACGTCATACATTCTCACGAGCTGCAAAGTCACTCAATCAGACAATCATGTACCCAGAAAGGTTACACAAAAGAGCTCATTTTCCAGGTTGTCTCCTGTCACTCGGTTCAGTGGGAATGCAAGCTTCCATCCACAAATTAGTAAAGACAGTCACTACGGTGCCCTACTCCTAAATTCATATCACTTTGTCCAGCCATCTCGGTGGTCTCAGTGACGACTTTATCCCAAGCTTCATAAGGAATACCGTGTACATTATATGCAGGAGGAAGACGAAGAACGCACAATTAAGTAGAAGCTGCAATAGAATAGAAAAAAAAAAAGAGAGTTAAAAGCTCGAAACAGCATGTTCAACAAGCCCTGCTTATCAGGTCAGGAATTACCAGTGTCCCAAAGAGTACATATATTTGATCCATGGAAGGAATTGTGTTCACACCAGCTGCCGTCAGGATATATGTCAACGACGCATGAATGTTAACCGTTATCTGAAAATGAAAACAAAGTTACTGAACAAGCCAATTCATTTTCTCTCTGTCTACTCTTAATGTTGAGTAAGGGAGTTACCAATGCAAGAATGTTTTCTCTTATCAGAAAAGATGACACTAGCACATAACCACAAGCTCCCAGGGCACGGACCTACAAGACAGATTGTAGTGTTAAGACTCAGTTTGTTCCATGCTGTCAACAACAACATAGATTGATGCTACTTCAGAGATCACTTGACTAAATTTCCTAAGAAATTCAGACTTTTATGAAACTAGTAAGGTAAAGACTGGTAGTATCAGTTTATTTGCACTCAGTACTAAGCAGTTTTGATATAATGTTGACTCTTCTTTAGTGACTCATGAACTTTTGTACCAGTATCTATTATCAGTTCCCACCAGGACACCATGCCCCTTACACAATTTTTGAAGTTTCACTGTTCATATGAGATTCTCAAGAGAAATGAAGTTAAGAACAAAGAAAGCTGGGCACATATAGGCCCTGGCCACACCACGCCCCTTATACAATTTTGAAGTTTCACTATTCATATTCTCAAATGAGAAATGAAGGTTGGTTCTGTTATGAAGAGTAAATTCCACGTGGTCCTTAAACTTGTCCCAAAGTATCATTCAAAACCCTAAATCTTATAATGCATACTTGGCAGTGAGTTTACAGGTTATATGTATAACTGTAAATTTTTGCCTGCATGCCTGAATAACTCTATTGGAAAACTTGGTAGTGAAATTACAGGTTTGTACCCAGAGATCATAATGTTTAAAATGACATGAATAACTCTATTGGAAAACTTGGTAGTGAATTTACAGGATTGTACCCAGAGATCATAATGTTTAAAATGACATGAATAATCTATATGGGTCAGCAAGATACTTAAAACAAAGGCAGAGAATTTACAATGGAGCAGAGGAGGATGGAAACAATCCAATTAGTCTCCAATCTGATGATAGAGGAAAGAATGTCATCACTTGCTGGTGAAAGAAGCCAATGGTGAAAGCAGAAGCTTCAATATTTAACCTCTGTACTTCTCACCTCCAAACAGCACCCATGATGAGACCAACTACTCCATGCATAAGCTGCAAAAGGAGTGTAATTCAGCCTGAGTGCAGAATCATTATATTCTTTAAATCTCACATGTAAGTAGTTAGTGTAACATATGTTAAGGAGAAATTTACACAAATCATAACTGGAATAGTATAAGAGATGCTGCCGCTAAGTGATAGATAAACCCAACTGTTACTGCTTGAAACATGTAATCTAGGAGGATCTTTTACAGAAAATGATGTTTTATTTTTGTAATAAGCATTGTCTAATTGTTTCCTATAATGGAATGCTATTATTCATTTCATTGTTGGCTTATAGCCAATGAAGCACCCAAGTCAACAGCAGCACTGATGGTTAACTTTTAATGAAGTATGATAATAGTTAGTTTAGATGTTTTAACCACACAGTTGCCCTAGTAACTCATAAGGCAGAATTGTACGTACCAGGTAAGTTGACGCTTTTACAGGGCCAGATAATGTGAATAGCAGTAAGACAGTAGCCACCTGGTGAGGCATTTAAAGAAACAGCTATATAAATTTGACAAAAGAAACAAAAACTAAGTGAACGGTTTAATTCAACTTACCACAGTTTTCCTGCCAGCTTGTAGTCCCCATCTTAGTGAGGAAATGACTATCGGCAATGGGAAAAAGCAACTGAAATAATTCTGCATCAACATGAAACAAAAGAATAGATTTGTGTCATAGGCATATGGTGGCAATCAACCTCTGCAGTGTTAAACACGTCATAAAGACTCATCACATGCAAATGGCGGAAACTCTGATGCCGTCCATCACCTTCTGATGATGCTGCTCCATATGCTACCAATAGTGTACCAGCACAGCATGATTGGCTGGATGAATAATGAAAGGTTCTTATAAGCATGAAAGCATTCTAACCGCAGAACAAGCAAACCCCTCCCCACCCAAATCTTCGTTCAACATTTCCTATTGTCAGTTCAGTCCAGTTCCGAACGCATGGCCGCCGAGGGCATTCATTTACAAGGTAAACTAGGAAGACAGACAGACAGACACAGACTGATGGCAGGCAGAGCAGAAGGGAGCAGAGCAACCTCAATGGCAAGGGAATTGCTGAGGAAGTAGGCGAGCCCCGCGACGGCTGCGAACATGGCGCACTCGACGAGCTCCCGCGTCCTGGTGAGCGCCTCCCCGAGGTCCGCCTCGCCTCCGTCGTCATCACCCGCCGCGAGCCCCCACCGCTCCTCGCGCGCCGCCGCCGCCGCCGCTAGCCGAGGAGCGCGGGCCCCGGGGACGGAGGAGACGGCGAGCGGGGCCCTGAGGCCCCAGGACGAGGCGGTCCCCGACTGGAGGGGCCACGCGGCGGCGGGCCGCGGCGGTGGCGAGAGCAGGAGGAGGAGGTGGGGGCAGCGGTGGAGGCGGGGCTGGAGCATGAGTCCTGCGCCGCCACGGCGGCCTCCACCGGCGAGCTCCGTCGACGGATGAGACGAGGGGATGAGAGGGAGGAGGAGAAGGGTGAGGCCTTCGTCTCACTGGCGGTGGGACCCACTGCTTTGTTTGGGCTGGGTTGTCAGTGACTAAAGGAACTGGCACGTGGGACCCACTGTTTCGATGGTTCGATTGTTTTTTTTGCCTCTCTTTTTTCATTCATAGTTGTTCGACTGATGTTTCCCTCGAAAAAGAAAGAAAGTTGTCCGACTGATATTTATTTATTGTGAGATAAATATATTATACCATGGCTGATAAATGGCTGATAAATTTAAATAATAGAATTACGGTTATAGTTACGTTGTTCCATTTCTCTCTCCAAAGTACTGAACAACAATTCTTGTAAAGTCGGTATAATACTATATCAAGATGGAAAAACAACTACGTCATCGCTGCTAAGCCGAATTTGGGGAGATAAACCGCTGTCAAAACCAAGTTGCTAAGTTGTTAAAATGAAGTAGGCTCGAACTTACGCACGGAAGGTCTTTTTAGTTATGGTGGCCTACAGACTTTTGTGATAGTTAAGGAGATAATATCGGCTCGTCGTCCTTTTAATCGATTAAGATCATCATGCACGTGACACATACTACTTGTTGAAAGAAAAAGAATATAATTTTAATTCTATACTTCTATACCTAGCCAAAATATTTAAAAGTACATTCACTTTAGAGAAAAATATTTTTCTCTAAAGAAGAATGAAGCTTGATATATATCTATTCTCTCAAACAATACAAATATTTATGGAAACTAAATAAATGCCCTTACAACCTAAAAAAAGGCCGATATGCGTGCCTAAATAACTGCCGATATTAGTATATGTGCCACAAGTTTGACTTGGTTTATAAAAAATACGTGCAACATTTGTGCCTCTAAATAAATTTATTAAAAAAAGTAGATTTAAAGATCTTTCTAATGATACTAACCATAAATACTAATATTGAATATATATATATATATATATATATATATATATATATATATATTTAGTCAAAGTTATTTTTCAGGAACCACAAACGATAGAATCACAAAAAGATTATGTGGTTGTTTGATTATATTTGCTCGAAAATTGTGAACATCATGCTCGAAATATAGTTTTCAGTAATGAGATTATGTGCTTGTTCAAAACTAAATTATTGTGATATTATTTTTTTCTCCGATTACAATGCACAGGCATGATCGTAACTAGAGTTACTATAACGTGCTTAAGGACTCCATTTTCCAATGAAAATGAATATAAAAAGGTAATTACAAAAGGTTCCAATTTCCAATGAATGAATGTAAAAAAAAAAAAAGAATCACAAAAAGCTTAGACCACATCATGTAGTGTGCTCTCATTGCAGGCATTTCGATCATGGAGTCCTATAAGCAACATCGAACAAAGGAACACCGAAACCAGTTGCAATATTTCATAGTTTGATAATTGCTTACCATGATTGCCTCATGGTGACAGAACTGTCCAGATTACACATTTTGAGGCCGCGATCTGCACCTTTGAGAGGCCGTACGGGACTAAAAACAAAACACAAAGCATAGAACAATAGGATAAAGGAGCTGGGTTCTCGGAGATACTATAAAATGGGCTATATTATAATAATACATTCCACGACGAATGGGCCGAATGCGAAAATTTAGCAAGTTGCTTCTACCTGCTACGCATACGCGTCAAGAAAGCAGTCGCTGTTCTGGATGGCAACATCAAAGCAGCGAGCAGGCATAACAAATGATAGGCGCAGATTGCCATCGAAACCTCCATGGCGCGGTACAACCAAACCAACAAGAAACCAACCAATGGTGCGTGACTGGGTCATCGACAGAAACAGCCCGAGCTCTGACCTCGTCTAGCCTTTTTTCATGGCGGTGCACGAGACGAGACGACTCCATGTGGAGGTTGGTCAGGCAACGCGTGCAACGCCAGTTGCCAGGTCTATCCTGCAGATCCTACACGCTTAAGTTTCACTGTCATCTTCAACTACTACCTTTTACACTTCCTATCAAAGGAAATGCATCCCAGCACATCTACAGCACTACAGCACCCAGCATGAGACATTTCAAAGGCTTGCTTGCAACACCTCAAAGACTGGAAATTTGTGCTCGATTAACGGTCCAACAGAACCAGTTCAAAGATCTGAACATTTATATATATAGCAAAAATTAAAAGAACAAAAGAACTACATCATAACAGTATCAGCTACGACAAAAAAGCCCTAGCCACTTCGACAGTCAGAATCCCTCTCTTTCCAGCAGCTCTGACCTGAGGATGAGACGCTGCAGCCAGCTGGTACAGAGCAAAGCAAGAATTCCATTGCGACAATGAATCCGGCATGGCTGAGAGAGCTTCAGGGGAAGGTGAACGACCCACCAATCTGCTGGTTCTGCGACGGTGGGTTGATGGCGACCCACAGCAGCGAGATGGTGATGGAGAGGAGCCCCGCCCAGACGAAGACGATGGTGGGCGTGCGGCCCCTGCGCCCCATCAGGCCCTTGGCGAACGGGTACAGGTGGGCCAGCACCCAGAAGCTGAAGAAGACGCTGCCCAGCAGCTTGCTCCACTGCGGGATCTCGCTGTAGATGGTGCGGCTGAAGCCGACCGCGATGGCGATCAGGTTCACCATCATGATCACGATGGGCGGGATCATCAGCGACGTCCACTTGACGATGTACAGGTCCGCAAACTCGTCGTTCTCGTCCTCGCCGCCCGACTTGGACGTCAGCGTGAAGGAGATCTCGATGCCCGCCACCACCTTCAGGGAGGCCCTGCAGCACCGCCGCGAGGTGCGCGCTCGTGCCGCCGATCAGCCAGAACTGCTCGTTCCGCCACCAGTCCTCCAGGCTGATCCCCGACCACTTGATCTCCAGAACCGCCAGCAGGCACAGCGTCAGCGTGATCCCCAGCAGGTAGGTCAGGAACGCCACATTGAGAGTCCCGACGATGAACTGCCCCGAGAACAGCGACAGCGCCGGCAGGAAGCAGTAGACAATGAGGAAGATGGATGTGAATGGGTAGATGCCGACATTCAGGTAGGCAATCCTCTGGAGGAACTTCATCCTGCGGCTTGCGAGCAGAGCATTGTTGCGGGAGAAGAAGATTTCCACCGACCCAGTAGCCCACCGGAGCACCTGATGGAGACGGTCAGTCAGATTGATGGGTGCGGTGCCGCGGAAGGCGTCACGCTTGGTGACACAGTACACTGACTTCCAACCACGGTTGTGCATCCGGTACCCAGTGACAACATCCTCTGTGACTGAGCCGTAGATCCAACCAACACGGTGGCCCCACTCAGTCTTGTCTTCGTACCAGCATGAGATGACACTGATGGCCTCAGCAACTGTGGATGCATCAAGAAGGTCACGGGGAACAGTGAGAGCACCAGGAGGACGGCCATTCTTGACACCAGGGTGATCAGCTAGCGGGCGCCCTTGGAATTCTGCAATTGGAATGGAGTTGATGAGGAAGTTGGAGTTACCAAACTTCTTGGGGAATGATGACATGTTCATTTCATCCTCATCAAAGTCTGCCATCCTTAGAGCCCGGGTCTCCTCTGGTGCAGCAGCTGAAGCTTTGATCTTGCGTCTCTGGGGGAAGCAACAGCTGCAGCAGCCACCATGTTCCTTGGAGCGCGGAGGGTCAAATCCATATAGGGCAACACGGCGGAAAAGACAGCCAGTACCCACATAGACTGGTCCCATGAGACCATCCAGTGCGCGCATGTTGACATCAAAGAAGACAGTGTTGTGGTTAGCGTAGCGATCTGATGGATCAATGCCCTCAAACCGCTGTGGGAACTGCACATAACCAATACGGTCGCCACCACGGTCCATCATGAAGCACATGCCTTCACGGAAAGCTTGGGAGTTGTAGACATAGTGATCACAGTCAAGGTTGAGGATGAAGGGGCCATTTGACATGACAGCAGATGAACGGACTAGGGCATTCATCGCACCAGCCTTTTTGTTGTGGTCATAACCAGGGCGCTTCTCTCGGGACACGTAGACCAACATCGGCAAACGGATGTCGACCTCGGTGAAATCAAGAGGTCTGCCTTCATCACCAGTGCTGCCATACAAGGGATCATCACTGGGAGGTTTCAGCATCACCTGAAGCACAGAAAAACGATGAATTAGGCGCCTGTTTTTATTTATGTACAGAAGAAGAAACAGAGTAGAGTTAGGACACGTATGTAAGAGAAGATGCATATATACCTGAATTATTCCAGCATGATCACCACGGGTATGCTCAGCAGAGGGCTGAATCCAGGTACCAGGCCAATGAGTGCCATCTGCCATCCAGGTGGCTTTGGGGATCTTAATAGGCTCCACTGCATCATCAAGAGCAGTCTCTCGCTGCCTCTTCATAGCCTTGATTTCCTCCCTGGCATGGTACGCATCAGAGCGTCGGCGTATCGAGTCAGGCAGCCCATTGATCCTGACCTTGAACTCATCATACTCCCTCTTAACCCTCCTTCTGTCCTTGACAAAATCCTGGCGAACCTTGTTCTTGTACGGGTCCCTCTTAAGATTGAAGTAGCTGTCAGGATTGCGAGGCTCAATGTTGTGCTTGCGACAGAAAGGAACCCACATATTAGCAAAGCTAGCAGCTTCAGCCATGGCTTCAAAAGTAAGGAGAGCCCCTCCATCATCAGAAACATAGCAAGAAAGCTTCTCCACAGGGTAGTCAGCAGCAAGGATGGACAGGATGGTGTTTGCTGTGACCAGTGGAGGTTCTTTCTCAGGATCAGCAGTGGAGACGAATATATCAAGCCCTGGTAGATCTGACCGTCCAGTAGGGTTGGACGGCGTTGGGGTCTCAAACTTGTCTTTGAGGACAGCAAGGTCGGTGGCTCGGTTCACAGGGCACAGCTTTGGCAGCTGGTCAAGCACCCATGAGAAGCCAAACCAGAGTTCGCAGACAACAGACATGCCCCAGAGCCAGATTGCATCCTGATTCTTGTGCTTAACTCTCCACATAAGGAACACAACAAGGACGCCCAAGCGGATAAGAATGAGAAGCCTGCAGGAAACACCAGAACCAGTTGTCAAGGTTAATCTAAAGGACACTGTCATTATGAAACATCTATTTTGCTGATAGAACCAAAGGATGTCTGGACTATCTGACGAATTAATAATGCACAAGTTGGGAAGCATTCTGCGATTTCAACAACACATACAAAAAAAGGGTTTGAATATACAGTAGTACTAGGCATTATTGGGTTCATATGTTTGGAACATGGTACAGATCAGAATTAGTACAGATCAGATCTAAGAATCTAACAACTCACCTAACAACCTACTATTTGTTCAACAGATCACAGCAAGTGGGACTAATCTACACAGCCAGCAGGTGTAACCAAAGTTTGACTCAGAATCAGGGTGGAATATTATCATTTTTTTTATGAACACAAATAAAAACCAGCAAGTGGATCACAGACAGATAGAACAAGAATGCAATTCAAATTCAAACCAGCCTTGTTTGTGTGCGCATCACATGAATGAACAATGAATCCAATCACGATTGTTACCTGTATGGGCTGAGTATGGCAGCAGGGATGGGCATCTTCCTTGTGAGCGGCCTCCATGGCTTGGTGGTGAACTCGGCCGGCTGGCCACCAAGGCCGCCTCCACCAACGCCTCCAGCATCCACCTCATTCTCCTTGGGCCAGATAGCATTGCCGTACCCATACGTCCCCTTGGTCTCGAACAGCCAGCGGTTGTGATCCCAGTCCCCGGTCTGGCTCCTCGTCATGGCCTTCTGGGACCTCATAATGCTCAGCCTCCTCTCCATCCTGGACGCCGCTGCTCCGGGCGGCGGCGGCAGTGAGAGCGTGGCCCTCCCCGCCGCCCCACCCGCAGCCTCCCCAACGACATCCTCGAGCTCCGTGTTCTTGTACGGCTCCTTGCACCCCGGACACACCGCGCCGCCGCTCTTGACAGCGTCGGCGAAGCACTCGGCGCAGATCTTGAAGTCGCACTCGCAGGGAGGATGTCGTCCCCGCGCTCGTCGCTCATGACCTTGCCGTCGCAGCCGTTGACGGCGCAGGAGGAGCCCTTGGCGCCCGCCATCTGCGGGTGCGGCGCCGCCTCCGACTCGATCACCTTGTCCATGAGGTGCGCGCGCGTGACGCTGTTGAAGCCGCCCGTGAAGAGCGAGTTGGAGACGTATTGTTCTTCTACCCGGGCGGAGATGGCCGGGTCCATGGGCTGGTTGTCGGGCGTCGCCGGGATGTGCACGTGGTAGCTCGCGTAGTTGCTCTGCTGCGGGGGGAGGTCGTCGCGGTACGGCGACATGTCGCCCGCGCCCAGGTCGCTGTCGAGGTCGTCGCGGGAGTAGCTCACGTAGCGGCCCGAGTGCGTGCGCCGGGCGAAGGTGACCATGGGGCGGTCCGCCCCGCCCGGGGCCGCTGCCTGGGAGCGGGAGTCGTCGGCGCTGCCGGAGTAGGACATCCGGGAGAGCCGGTTGCTGTTGCTGTGGCGGAGCCCCCGCCGCCGCCGGTGGAGGCCATGGCGGCTGGGACGGTGCTGGTGCTGGATGCAGCAGCAGCTACGGATCCGTCGTCAGTGGCGGCTGATCTGCGGAGGAGGGGAAGGAAGCAGAAGCGTCAGGGACGGATTCAATGGAGGAGCTTCAATCAATCAACCAAGCCGTGAACCAAATAGTAGCAGTCAATCAGTCAAAAACGGCAGATTTAGCTGGCGGCGGAAGCATGGAAAGGGGGAAAAGGAGCATTTTTTTTCTTGTTTCCTTGTAATTGCGAATGGATAGAGAGCAAATCCGACAGGGGAGCGAGAAATCAGGGCGGAATCCCCGGCTTCAAAGTCCAAGATTGGAAGCAAGAAGCAGCGGCAGGACGCGGCGCGCACACAGATTCAGAGCAGGAGGAGGCAGAGGGCTGTGGTTCTTTCTTACCATCCGATGCGATTCGAGTGGAGTCGGAATCTGGTGAGCTCGAGGTCCTTGCTCGTCGTCTTCTTTGAACGACGAATCGAATGGAGTTTGAAAAATGAATGAAGTAGCTCGTAGATGTAGGAAGAACTGAAAGAAGAGGCGAAGGGACTCGGAGGAGGAGGAGGAGGGGAGAGGAGAGGGCGGCGGTGGGTCTCCAAATGAATGAAGCGGCCGGAAGGGGAAGCGCCTGGTACTAGTAGTAGGGGGACGGCCGTGGTTTGGTGAGCTCCGTCCGTCCGGGTGGGAGACAGAGGGTGGAAGCTGGAAGACGAAGTCCACAGGAAGCAGCAAGCAAGAGTGCAAGACACGGAGACGAAGACAGTGGACGCGGGTTTTGGTTTCGGTGGAGACGAAACGGGCAACGGACGCGGCGCGGCCTCGCTCACCATCACATGGGACCGATGCAGGCAGGCGGTGCCCAAAAATTTCAAACAAAAGGGTGGCGGTGACACACTGTGATTGGTGCCGCGTGATGATACTCCTACTAATTCATTCAAAGGCATCTTTTTGGCTTAGCGGCGCATGGAGATGGAAAATGAAAAAGAAATACTTAACAAAGAAAAAAGAAAAGGTGTGCAAGCGAGGAGCAAACAAGGAACGCGTCCAGCCCTGCAACGGAACGGAACGTTGCAAGTGAAGAAGAGACGGTGACGGTCACTCGGTCAGCGCGGCTGCCTGCCCGACCCTGCCTTCGGTCCATGCTGTCTTTCTTTTATCTTGTTCGCGTTTTTCTTACTACTTTACCGTTTCCGATCCTCAGGCTGTGCCTGTGCTCGTGTTGGTTTGGTCCGCCTAGAGCTCGTCATCATTCACGCGTACTACTACTCTACTTACGTTACGTACAGTTGGAACTTGGGTTGATCATAAGGAGAAAGCTGTATGGATAATGACCCTGCGTGTATCATCAGGTACGTACTATATTAAAATTATTAAAATCTAGAGACCAACCAGCTGCTCAAGTTCTCCTGGCGGCACAGCACAGCATGTACGTACGTACACACGGCTGCCGTATACGTACATACACAGTTCGATCATAAGGCTAGTCTCAATGCATTTTTCATGGGTGTGTAAATGCCATTAAATAAGTCTTGTCCAAATTCATCGACTTGGCGGGGTCATTAAACGAGAGAGTTTCATCGAGATGAGAGAGAAGTTTCATCCCCATGAAACTCATTTGGCTCGATTACCTAGTTTGCCTCTTGTGAAGCGTGTCATAAAACTATGCATTGAGACTAGCCTAATGTCGGGTACCTAGAGTAGGGGTCCTAAATCGGGTAGATTAGAGAAAAGCAAATCACCCTCACCCCTCTCTAAAAAAAAAAAAATCCCGAGATACTAACTAACCAGGAGAAACCCCAATCCTTCTCATACCGGCCGGCCCACTACAGACCCGCAAAGCCTCGAAACCTTTCTCAGCTCGAGCTCGAACGGCCGCTCACCCGCTCGAGAGAGAAGTACGGAAAGCGCTCGAGCGTACGACCGCTCGAGACGATGACACAAACCGCTCGAGCAAGCTGCCGCTCGAGCGGGACGGAGAACGCTCGAGCGAGCAGTCGCTCGAGTCGGCCCGCAATAATTGCCTACCCAGAGCGCACATGGCTACAGAGCTCAAAACAGTGCCTCTGTACACCCACTCCGCCTAACCCCATGGCTACAGAACCCGTAATAGTGCACCGTACGCCCGTCATCTCCATCATCACGCTGTCCACCCACCGGATTCAGGGATGACAGAAGCCGCTATGACACCATGCCGCGCACTGTGTCACGTGCGGTATCTCCTCAGACGCAGTCGCCAACTCTCCGTACCATCAAACACGCTGCCCCGTCCCGTCGCTCGGGTCGTCGACCCCTCGAGGCCATCCTTAGCCGCTCGAGAGATAATGGCGGATGGGGCCCGGCGTATGGGGGCGCGCCATGACCTGTCTTTTCTACCACGACAGCTACTCGCCAGGGTTTCCGGGCAGGCCATCATCACCCATTCCACCACTACGTCAGCCCGCGTCAAGCAAGGACAAACAGGGCGCCATCGCCCACGTTGCTACAGGCTCGGACCGGATCGAAGAGATATCCACAGTTCCAGCGACTCGACCCGACGGCTGTACCTCGACGTCACGCCCACGACAGCCCTAACCACCGTGTAACCCTGAACCTCCCCTTGGCCTATAAAAGGGGATGCCAGGGCCTAGTTTAGGGCAGGTTACTACGCTTTTACGCCTTCACTCACACTCACTAAGTCTCAGGACTACCTTGTACTCACCCCTGTACAAGCACCCCGGTGCAAGATAATACAAACTCATCCCTCTGCTGGACGTAGGGCATTCTTTGCCTGAACCAGGATAAACGCTTGTGTCCATCTTGCATCACCATCCGGATTAGGAGCACGCATAGAAATTTACTCGTTGGTGTAATACCCCCGGGTACGAAACACCGACGGTTGGCGCGCAGTAGGGGGGCTGCGTGTTTTTCGCCCGATTCCCGCCATTTTCCGGATGGCATCACCCGCTTCCTCGCTTCCGTTCGCCACGGTGATCTGGTTTGGGAGTCTAGAGTTCATGTCGCTCGGCCCAGGCCACGACATGGCTCTACTCTCGATCGGTGAACCAGGAGGGGGACGCTCGTCACCCCCACGCGCTGATGGGGCCGCGCGCCGACCGCGCCACCACGGTTCGCCACCACGTCGCCGACGCCACCAGCATCGGCATCACCACCAGCAGGCACAGGGCCTTGAGCACCCTGCTCGTGTGCCCTCCCGGCCAGATGCCACGATGCACCCAGCCGGGGTGCCAAGTGTGCGGCGGGAGGTGGCACATGGACAGGGAGCCCTTGACGTGGACCCTGGCTTCACGTTCGCCATGCGCTCGCCGAGAGAGCCCGGCGTGGCTCCTCGAGCGCGCGCACGGCCGACGTCGCCCAACCTGTTGCCACACGGGCTATACCGAGCACGGCGCAGGCTCCCGTTTGGGCTCGCCAACGCCGCCACTACCTATGCCAACGCGATCCGGCCAGTCATGGGACCGCGGGAGGAGAGCCCCGGCCCCCTCCTGCGTGCCACTATGAACTTGGAGATCGTGTGGCCGACGTCGGTGAACCGCGGATTTGACGAGCACCGGGCTCACAACGCCGCAACACGGTCGGGAATGTGCGTCGCCTGGATCGAGGAGGAGAGCACGGGGAGGCCCCGGACGCCGTCCGGCCGCTAACCCGGACTCCGATGACTCGGACTCGGGATGCTATGACCCGGCTCGCGAGTGTTTCCATCTCAACAACGACGTCCGTCGGATGACGAGACCGAGATGGCGCCGCCATGGCTGTCCCTCGCAGCCAACCGGCGACGTGACCCCGGCGGTCGGGACATCGGCAGGGCTGGAGCTCTGCAGGTGATCGAGCCGCGTGGGCCGCCACCACAAGCCCAAGATAACCAGCGACCTGATGACGATGCTCGAACAGCACAATGGGCCCAGCTCAGAGAAATTGAGGCCAAGATGAATGAGGAACGCGCGAATCTGGAGCTGCTCAAGCGCGTGCTTGAGCAGAACCATCCACCCCCTCCTCGAGCTCTTGGCGCTCGAGGAAAGGCACGAGACGTTTTCAACCGCATCGTCAACGACGGGCGGCCAGAGGCGCCGATCGAGCCAGCCCATTTCCCCCGAGCAAGCCAAAATGTCCTTGCGGCAGCTATGCTACTGCGGGACATGCCGGCGCCCTCGAATCCGCATGCATTGCGGATACGAGATGAGATCCAAGGGCTCCTCCAAGTCGCGGCCGTCCAGCAGGCCGAAAGCTCGGCCTCGAGACAGCGTGAGGCAGCCCCAGAACAACCACGACACGAGCGGGAGGGTTCCGTCCACCAGGGGGCACCCCCTCGAGATGGTAGAGCCCCTGCTCGAGAACGCGTCCTCGACAACCGCGCACCTCAAGATGCGCGTCATGACATCAACGACAACCGGCGACGCAAGGCCCGCGGGTGCCGAGGACCGTGGCTACAAGGCCCATCGAGGGGCGTTACGACGGCGACGAGGATCGCGCAGCCCCGAGCCACCGGGCCCTCGAGTCTTCGGGCCGAGCTATCCGCAACACGCCGTTGCCAAACCCGTTTCGACCCCACGAGCGTGGTCAAGTACAACGGAGAAACCAAGCCGGAACTCGGCTAGCTGATTTTCGGGCCGGGCCCGCGCCGGTGGGGCTCGAGAGGATAGGGCAATCATACGCCAGCTTCCTCTATTCCTCTCTGACACCGCTCGACGGTGGCTCGAGGAGCTCCCCCCCAATCAGATTTATGATTGGGCCGACTCGGTCCAGATTTTCGAGGGGAACTTCAAGGGCACCTACATTCGACCCGGCAACTCGTGGGATCTCCGTAACTGCAAGCAAAATACCTCGGAATCTCGAAAGTGCGCACCGAGCTGCCACACATTCCAGATCACGACGTCATCCTGGCGTTCGTCTCAGGCACCACTTGCAAAGAGCTCGTGCGGGAGCTCGGGCGCAATCGCCCAAAGACGGTGAACGAGCTCATGGACGTCGTCGCCGACTACGCCGCCGGCGACGAGGCCGTGGGGGCCTTCTTTGGTGGGGCTGGGAACAAGCCCGCGCCGTCCCCGGGAGGCGGTGAGGGCTCGAGCAAGGCCCAGAAGAAGAACGGGAAGAAGAAGAAAGGCAACCAGCAAGGCAAGCGCGCGGTCGTGGAAGACGAGGTGGCCGCAGCCGAGCGCAAGAAGCCTAGACCCCCTCCGGATGGGGGCGTCTTTGACAAAATGCTTAAGTAGCCCTGCCCATACCACAAGGAGCCGGTCAAGCATAACCTCGAGGACTGTCGAATGCTTCGAGGCTACTTGAAGCGGCTCGGGATCGACAAGGACGATGGCAAGAAGGATAAGGGTGGCGAGGACCGAGCCAACGACAATGACGACGATGGGTATCCGCCCATCACCGAGTGCTACATGATCTACGGCGGCCCGACCACCCAGATGACACGTCGAGAGCGGAAGGCCGAGCGTATGGAGGTTTTCGCCATAAAACCCGCCACGCCTCAATTCCTCGACTGGTCGGATGCTCCCATCACGTTCGGCCGTGATGATCATCCGGACCACGTCACCAATCCCGGCTCGTACCCTCTCGTCGTCGCCCGATCATCCTCAACGCCCGCTTCACCAAAGTTCTCATGGATGGAGGCAAAGCGGCCTCAACATCATCTACATAGAGACCCTCACGTTGCTCGGCCTCACAAGAGCCGACCTCCGGCCCGAGCGCCGGGGGGCTTCCACGGAGTGGTCCCGGCAAGAAAGCGCTCACGATCGGCCGCATCGACCTCCCCGTCGTCTTTGGGACACGCTCGAACTTTCGTCGAGAGGTCTTAACTTTCGACGTGCCCGGTTTGAGGGGACGTACCACGCCATCCGGGCGGGCCGTGCTACACAAAGTTCATGGCGATCCCCGCCTATGCCTACCTCAAGCTCAAGATGCCGGGACCAAAAGGAGTCATCACCATCAACTCCACGTACGAGCACGCCTACCACCGCGATGTGGAGTGCGTCGAGTACGGGGAATCACCGACGAACGTCGGGAACATCCGAAGACCTAGCCATGATGCTCGATCACATGGCGGCTGAGGCCTCTGCCCCGACACCCAAGCGACAGGCCGGCAACTTCGAGCCCGCAGAGGACACCAAGAAGATCCCGCTCGACCCGAGCTCCTCGGGGGAGAAGACGCTGGTCATCAGTACCTCCCTCGATAGCAAATAGGAAGCAGTGCTCGTCGACTTTCTCCGCGCAAACGCTGACATGTTTGCGTGGAGTCCCTCGGACATGCCTGGCATACCGAGGGATGTCGCCGAGCACGCCTTGGAGATCCGTCCCGGCTCGAGACCTGTCAAGCAACGCCTGCGCCGCTTCGACGAGGAGAAGCGCAGGATCATCCGCGAGGAGGTCGAGAAGCTCGAGAAGGCCGGATTCATCAAGGAGGTACATCATCCCGAGTGGTTAGCTAATCCTGTATTGGTAGAGAAAAAGAATGGGAAAATGAGTATGTGTGTAGATTACACTAGTTTAAATAAAGCATGTCCCAAAGTCCCATTTCCTTTACCACGAATAGATCAAATTGTTGATTCCACCGCGGGTTGTGAAGTACTTTCCTTTCTCGACGCCTACTCGGCTATCACCAAATCAAGATGAAGGAGTCCGACCAGCTCGCGACTTCTTTCATCACCCCTATGGGCATGTACTTGTTATGTCACGATGCCTTTCGGCCTTCGAAACGCCGGGGCAACATATCAGCGCTGCATGCTTCATGTTTTTGGCAAACACATAGGAGAGACCGTCGAGGCCTACGTCGATGACATCGTTGTCAAGACCCGAAAAGTAGAAAACCTTGTCGCGGACCTCAAGTTGACGTTTGAATGCCTCCGGGCTAAAAACATCAAGTTGAATCCCGAGAAGTGTGTCTTTGGCGTACCTCGAGGCATGTTGTTAGGGTATATCGTCTCCCAGCGCGGCATCGAGGCCAATCCCGAGAAGGTCGCGGCCATCATGAGAATGGGGCCAATTCAAGACCTGAAAGGGGTGCAAAAGATCACCGGATGCTTAGCTGCACTTAGTCGGTTCATCGCACGCCTGGGAGAAAAAGCCTTGCCTCTGTACCGACTCCTCAGAAAATCCGAGCACTTTGCTTGGACACCTGAAGCAGAGGAGGCTCTCTCAAAGCTGAAGAGCATGCTCACATCTCCTCCTGTGCTCGTGCCGCCACGGCCGGCTCGAGACGGCATACCCGCCGAGTCCCTCCTCCTCTATGTTGCCGCAACCACTCAGGTGGTCAGCACGGTCATAGTGGTCGAGAGGCAGGAAGAGGGGCACGCGCTCCCTGTCCAGTGGCCGGTGTATTTCATCAGTGAGGTGCTCTCAGATGCCAAAATTCGATACCCCATATCCAAAAGCTGCTCTACGCAATTGTGCTCACCCGTCGAAAACTCCAGCACTACTTTCTTAGCCACCCGGTAACGGTGGTAACATCATTCCCACTTGGGGAAATTATCGAACCGGGAAGTCGTGGGTCGAATCGCCAAGTGGTCGGTCGAGCTCATGGGCGAGACCATCACTTACGCCCACGAAAGGCTATCAAATCCCAAGTCTTGGTGACTTTGTCGCCGAGTGGACCGACGTCCAACTCCCCCGGTCCGAGATCCAGCCGAGTGTGGACCATGTATTTCGACGGGTCACTTATGAAGACGGGGAGCGGCGCGGGCCGCTTCTTCATCTCGCCTCTCGGAGTACACATGCGTTACGTGGTGCGCATCCACTTTGCCGCCTCGAACAACATGGCAGAGTATGAGGCGCTCGTTACCGGGTTGCGCATTGCCATCGAGCTTGGGGTCCGACGCCTCGATGCTCGAGGCGACTCGCAGCTCGTTATCGACCAAGTAATGAAAGCCTCGAGCTGCCATGATGAAAAGATGGAAGCGTACTGCAATGAGGTGCGCAAGTTGGAAGCCAGCTTCCATGGTCTCGAGCTCAATCACATCCCAAGGCGCTTCAATGAGGCTGCGGACGAACTGGCCAAAATCGCTTCATCTCGAGCGCCGCTACCCCCTGACGACTTCTCGAAAGATCTTCACGAGCCATCCGTGAAGTGGGACTCGGGGCAGGGCGGGACCGGCCCGTTGAGCCTGCTCCTACGACCGAACCCCCCTCGACAGGGGCCACAGTCATGGAGATCGACCAGGTTACGAGCCCACCAACCGACTGGCGTGCACCGATCCTCGAGTATCTCATTCGAGGGGAGTTGCCAGAAGATCGAACGGAGGCGAGGCGACTAGCTCGTCGAGCCAAAACGTACATAATCTACGGAGACGACAGAGAACTCTACCGCCGGAGCCCCACTGGTGTACTTCAACGGTGCATCTCGATCGAGGAAGGCAAGAAACTGCTCAGAGACATGCACTCGGGGGCTTGTGGCCACCATGCTGCGCCAAGAACCCTTGTCGGGAACGCTTTCCGTCGAGGCTTTTCTTCGTCCACCGCTCGTCGACGCCATCAAACTTGTCCGAGCGTGTGAGGGATGCCAATTCTACGCCAAGCAAACGCATCTCCCAAAGACACGCACTCCGGATGATCCCCTCACGTGGCCATTTGCGGTGCGGGGCTCGATCGATTGGACCCCTCAAAAAGACGACGAGAGGCTACACCCACCTGCTCGTGGCCATCGATAAGTTCACCAAGTGGATCGAGGCCAAGCCCATCACTAACATCCGCTCGAAACGAGCGGTCGAGTTCTTCACCGACATCGTCGATCGCTTTGGAGTCCCTAACGTCATCATTGCGACAATGGCACCCGGTTCACGGGCAAAAAGTTCTTGGACTTCGCGATCGGTATCACATCCGTGTGAACCGGCTCAGCCGCCTATCCTCGAACTAATGGCCAAGTCGAACGCGCCAACGGCATGATCTTGCAAGGTTTAAAGCCCGGGATTTTCAAACGCCTAAACAAGCACGGCAACAAATGGGTGGCCGAGCTCCCATCGATCTGTGGAGTCCGCGGACGACCGAGAGTCGAGCCACCGGGTTCACCCCGTTCTTCTTGGTCTATGGGTCCGAGGCCATCCTCCCCATCGACCTCGAGTACGGGTCCTCGACTCAAGGCCTACAACGAGCAGACCAATCAGGAAAGGTTGGCAAACGCCATCGACCAGGCAGAAGAGGCTCGAGACACGGCGCTCCTACACTCTGCGCGCTACCAACAGAAGCTACGGCAATATCACGAGAAGAACGTGCGCAAGAGGGATTTCAAGATCGGCAATCTCGTGCTCCGTCGACGACAAGACAACAAGGGGCGCCACAAGCTGACTCCTCCCTGTGGAAGGTCCGTTCATCGTAGTCAAGGTGCTGAAGCCGGGGACGTACAAGTTAGCCGACGAAAAAGGCTCGACCCTCACCAACGCGTGGAACATCGAACAGCTACGTCGCTTTTTCCCCTAGGCCTCGATTCCTTGTACATATTTCGTTCAATTGTACCGCTAGTATGAATAAATAAGTCGGTTTCTTACTTTTTGTTCATACGCAAGGTGGGCTCGAAAGTCAAGCCCCCCTCGGGGGCTAGACCGAGGGGAACCCCCGAAGTCCTCGAAAAGACGCACCTAGTTTTTTCGAAAACAACGCTCGATGTATTCTTTCCCCTTCTCGCCTCGGAGTTTTTCGTAAGATCGAGTGTTTACGTCACCTCGAGCTCACCGAGTCGGGACGATCGAGCACAAGGCTTCCCACGCTTCCGAGCTACGGCACCTAACTCATCCCCTCTCGAAGTAGTTCGAGCACAGCGCCAACACTTAGCTAAAACAAAGTAAAGGCAGGAAGTGGAAAATGATATCGAGCGCAAAGGAAAAATTAGAGCATAACGATTATAAACATCGAAGTATTACGGTTCAAGGCCACTTGGGCCACTTCCATAACCAAAAAATACTTGTTTTCTTACAAGGGCCTTGTTGCCCGATTTCGGCTCGCGGGCCGGCTAGAGATTACTCCACATCGGGCGGAAGGACTTCTCGCGCGAGATCGCCTCCAAGAAGGGCGCCGGCTCCTCCGCCTCGGCCTTGAGCCGCTCGATCCGGGGTTGACCCCTCCTTCTTGCTCGCCCTCGACGTAGGTGAAGCCGCTCGCAACGGCCTCCATCCCGCCCGGCGTCCTCCTCGAGACGCTAAATCCCGAGTAGAAGATGGCCATCGTCCGGCGCGCGCAAAGCAAAAACAAGGGCCTCCCGGATACGACCCCGCTGAGAGGCGCCGAACTCACGGACCCGGCTAGCATAGCTCTCGGCCAAAGCATCCGGCCCTCGACATCCACCACCGGCGGGAAGCCCCAGCTGGCGCTGAGGGTGTCGATGGCGCCAGTGATGCGGGCCTTGGCCGAGAGCGCGCCTTCAGCCAGCGCGTGAGTTGACTTTGCGTACTCACGCGCATCCGCCAAGTCCGCCTCCAAACCTGAAAAAGGATGACAAGAATCAAGTACTCAATCAAGTACTCGAGCAACACGTATGGATCACGCGCAAAAAGACTCGAGCACTTACCGGTGCAGCCGGTCGAGAGCTCAGCCTCTTTTCTCCGGAGGGCGCGCTCGATGTCGCGTTTCTCCACGCGCAGCTCCTCATAAGCCTTGCCGGCGCCCTGGATGGCGAGGTCCTTGTCCGTCACCACTTGGCGGAGGTTGGCCGCCTCCGCCTGGAAACCGCCCGCCCGCTCTTTCTCAGCTTCAAGCGCGCTGGCAAGGGCCTCCTTCTCGGCAGCCTCCCAGGTGACCGTTGCCTGGAGCTCCTTCACGTAGGCCTCAACGCCGGCCTTCTCCTTCTGGAGCTGCTCCATGTCCCGGCATTTGGCCCGGTAGCTCGCAGCCGCCGTAGCCGCATCCTTCTTGAGCCGCTCGAAAACTTCGTGCGGCTGCGCGTACTTCCCGACGGGCGGCCTCCACCTCTGCGCGGCTCGGGCAAGCTTCTCGTCCGCCCCGCCGTGCCACCTCGGCCCCTGCGCCACTCGAGCAAGCTCTTCCCGAGCCTTCTTGGCATCATCCTTGGCAGCGTCCAGGGCGGCATTGGCATCTCGGAGGAGCCGAGCAAAGCGGTGCCGCTCGCCCTCAGCATCTTGCCCCATCCGCACATACCGCCGGATCTCGTGCTCGCTCTCTTGCTTGGCACGGATGTGCACGGATTTGGCGTAGGAGCGACTCTGCGTCGTCTGAACCTCGAAAGGGAAATGTTAAAACAAAGAGCGCGATAAACTAAAAGGGGAAGCAACCGAACTCGAGGGCACTCACAGAATGAAGCCGGGGCATGTCCTCTGAGACGAGCGTCAGAGCAGTCTTCAAAGCGCTCGAGCCACCGCCGGCGCTCCTCGGCCTCCACGTGCGCCTCGAGCTCCTTCGATCATTCATCACGATCGGAGGAGCCTCGTGGTCAAGGGGTCGGAGAGCACTAGCGGCGGCCTCTCCCAAAGAGGGAACTCCTCCCGCATCTCCTTGTCAACAGAGGAGTGGAGTCTCCTCACCGCCTGCAGGTCGACATCCGCCGTCACCACCCGCTCAGCCAGGGTAGGCAGGCGTTGCGGCTGACTCCAGGAAGAGGACGCCTCTTGGGCGAGCGCCCGCGCCTCGATACGCCTCCGCTCCTCGATGGAGACGTCAGTGGGCTCGGTGGGACCAAGGCCAACCGATCGCATGTGGCTGTCGACGATGGCGGCCGCCGTCTGCTTCCTTTGGGCCTCCTCCCACTGATCAGCGTCGGTCATGACCTCAAACCTCACCTCGCCCGTCTCCGAGTCGGGCACGAGGTAAGGCACCAGGTCCCCCGACAGCTGCAGAGGCTGCGGCGGCACCTGGTACGGCGCCGGATGGAGCTCTTGCTCGACGTCACGGCGCTCATCACCATCCGTGGCGGAGGGCTGTTGCACCGCCGGATCCGCCTGCAGCTCCACCAGCGCCGCCTGCTGCTCCGCTTGCTGCTGATGCTCCTCGCCGACCGTGGCGGTAGGCTGCACCACCGGCTCCGCCAGCTGCTCCACCGGCTCCTCCGCCCTCTCCTCCTCTTGCGTGGCGGCGGCTTGGGCCTCCCCCTCCTCGACCCGTTGCCCAGCTGAGGACTCAACCTCCATATCCCGAGGAGGGGTTGAGGCCCGGCTCGGCTGAGGCCCAGGCACCGGTCCCGCCTCCTGCATTACCACATCTCCCACCGGCCGATCAGTGGCTGCCGGCGTCTCCTCCTCCTCCTTCTCCCCGCTCCTCCTCGAGCCGGCGCAGCCGATCGGGCCAGGAGGACTTGGCGCCCGAGCTCGGACTCGTCTTCGAGCGTGATGGGCCGGGCCGCTCCGATCCACCCCGTCGCGAATAGAGGCCGCCGGCTCTGGCGCCCTCGCCCCTTGGTCGCCCGCCGCCGCGTCACCCGGCGCGCCCCGACGACGTCGGGGTCTCGAGCGGGAGGGGGTCGAGGCCGTGGTGGTGGTGGTGTCCTCCCTCCCCGTGGCCTTGGTCACGGCCCCGCACTGCACGAGACGCGCTGCCGTCGGCCTCCCACGCCTAAGTGCATCCTTGGCCCGCTCCAACCAAATGGGAGTAGAGGGAGGGAGAGTCACTCCACCCGGCATCGACGGGGTGCCGCTCGACCCTCCCCGCGGTCCTTTGCCTCTTAGTAGGCACCGGGAGGGGAGGGATGGTAAGGTCTGCGAGGGAACGCTTAGTCCCGGGAAGAAAGAGAAAAACAAAAAATTTTTCTTGTGACAAGATACTCACACGCGAACAAAACGGTGTAATAAGGGATAGGTCGACGAAGACTTACCCGCGATCGAGGTGGCTCGCCCGAGCCGCCGGCCTGCTCGGGCGCTCGGGGCCGTCGAGCCTCGCCGTCGCCCCCTCGAGTCGCTCGAGGACTTGGGGCCTCGAGCCCGCTGCTTGCGCCGCTCGGGGGCTTCGAGACCCCGGCGGCCGCCCCCGTTCCGGCCGACTCCTTGGCCGGATCGGGCACGGAGTCCCTTGCGGGATCCTGGGTTCTGCGGGTCGAGGTCCGCTCGGCCCGGCGGTCGCTGGAAGGAGCCCGGCGTTGCTCGCCGGGCTGCGCAGAACTTGAAGTGCGCACATTTGCAGCCTCATGCTGCCGGGTGTGCGCGCCCGTTGAAGATGGAGACGGCGCCTGTTGCCATGGCTAGAGGGACGGGGCGACTCCTCCCGCCGCCCTGCTTGGGCCGGCGACGACGAGCGAGTGCGGAGGCTGGAGTGTTGAGACGCCCCACCCCGTTGCCTTGCTTGGGCCGGCGACGGCGCTCGAGTACCGCGGCTCGACGACTCCTCCTGCTGACCCGCTCGAACCAGCGACGAGTCGTCGCGCAGGAGGCCTGGCGCCAAAGTTGGCTCCTGCACGCGAGAGCGAGGAGGCGTCAGGGCTCGAGCGGCGGTGGCGTCATCGCTGTCAGTCACATCATCATCATCGTCGTCATCATCGTCCTCATCCTCGTCAGTCGACTCGAGACTGGGGCTCCAGTCGGTCGGGTCCGCCGTCAGACGTATTTCACGCTCCCGGCGGCGCCTAGCCTTACGCTTTTCCTTCTCCTCTAATGCGCGGGCTTTCTGCGCCTTTTCCTCCCTCCTCGAGACCACGGCAGTATGTGCTCGTTCGCCCCTCAGGCGTCTTACCTCGCGGTCGGGTGCGTCCTCCTTCACCGGGGGCCTCGACTCCGCGTGGTCGTTGATATTCTGAAAAGAAGAAGAGCAGGCCTCGATAAGGATCGCTCGAGTAACAGAAACAACGAAAGAGGGTCTCGAGAAAACTTACATAGCCCAGTAGATTGACGGCCGGACGCATGCGGAAGAGGCCAACTTGGTTCTCACCAAAATTCCTCCCACCGTCAATCGTGTCGCGCACCCGAGCCACGATTGTGGCGACCGGGAGGGGCACGTCCGACATCCTGCTGGCCGCAAGCACCGCAGGATCGGCGTCCTCCGTCATCTGGTTGAGCCGCAGCGGGCGCTCGGTGAGCGGGAGCACCCGGCGGCTGTGGAACTCGGCAACCACATGCGCGATGTTGAAAAAGAGGTTGCCGGACCTTCGGTTGCGGAGGCTCGTGATGGCGTTGAGCAGGGAGTCCATGCGGGGCTGGCGCGCCGCCGGGCCGGCCGTGCGTCCGGTTGAAACCGGGCGTGGTTAGCACGGCACCGGTATATTCGGGGAAGAGGCCCTCCTCGTTGCGGAGGTAGAACCACTCCCGGTCCCAGTTGGCGTTGTTCGACGACCACGCGCCGGACAGCCAGCATTCCTTCCTCTTCAAACCAATCGAGCAGGAACCCGCTCGAACGTAGCGGCGGACCTTTGGTTTCACCGCCTTCTCTTCCTCCTCCTCCTCATCCTCCTCCTCCTCGTCATCGTCGTCACCGTCGTCATCGGCGGCCTCCTTGTTCTTCACCGCCTTGGTGAAGAGCGTCGCCTTGAAGATGTGGGTGAACAGGTCCCACTGCGGCGCCATTCCCAGGTACCCCTCACACACGGCGACGTAAGTAGCCGCGAGCGAGATGGAATTGGGATTGAAGTGCTGGAGCTCAACCCCGAAATGGTGGGGGAGCGCCCGCATGAAGCGGCTCGGCCGCGCACCAAGCCCCGCCGGTGGAACCCGATGAAGCTCGGGATGTAGCCCGGCGGGAGATTGGGCTCGAGGTGGTCGTCGTCCGGCACCCGCCACGCCGGTAACCCTTCCGCCGGATTGGGCGGAAGCGATCCGCCGTTCACCAAGTTGAGCAGCATTGCCTCGGTCACCGAGGACCGAGGCCACGGGGAGCGCATCCTCCATCACCACCGGCGGGGAAGGCTTGGCGGCACTCTTGCCTTTGCCCTGCCCTTGCTACCGGCACCCGGCCGGAGCTCGACCCGACTTCCTGACCGACCTCTTCATGTCGATGACGGGAGCGGGACGGCGGAGCAACGGCGGCGGCGGAGCGCAAGGAACGGTAGCACGGGGAACGATGGCGCGGGGAACGGAGGCGCGGAAAGCAGGCGCGATCACCGGCGGTCACAGCGGCAAGCGGCGGCGGTTGCGAATGAGGGGCCCGGATTGAACCGGGAAAAGGGGCGCAACCGACGGCGGAGAGCGTGAGAAGGGCGAGAATACGGGGAAGAAGAACCGGAGCCTACCCCTCCATATTTATAGAGCCCAAGCCGATCCGCGTGAATCACATCCGACGGCCTAGATTACGCCATCCAACGGCCGCGCGCACCCGGCGGACTCGACGAAAAACGGTAACCGCATTAAATGCCCTGACAAACCGCCACCTACCTCCACTTTCAGGGCGCACGCAACGCGAGATGGAGCGGAACCGTCGCCAAGCCACGATCACCACGATGCGCCAGTTTCCGCCTAAAAAGGCGCGCCGCTTGCAACGGACGGATGCGTAATGACGGGACGTCTCGACAGACGGTCCCTTACACGGTAAGAAACCCGGGGACCCCGGTCCCACAAGTAAGTCTCGAGGAGCGAGGCGACCCACGGGACGGGTTCGAACGGCCGCCCTCGAGCACCCGAGTCGTGGGCGCCTATGGGAAGGAACCCTCGAAAGGTTCCGCTCGAGAACGAACCCTCGAACCGAGATGGCGTGTCCAAGGCGGGGCACTAGGTATCCAAGAGATCCCGTCGACGGGAGGCACTCGAGCCGCCGGTCCCTCGAACGGGGCCGGTCCTCGGAAACCAAGAGCCCGGCTTTAATGAGAGCGCCCCGGGCCACGGCCGTCTCCCCTCGAAAGGAGGCGAGCTCTCACTTGGACTACCCGCCATCAGCTCACAGGGGGTATGGCGCTCGCTCGGTCGCGAGTAGTGTCAGAACGCTCACCACTTGGATCTGATCCAAGAGATCCAGCGAGGAACTGGATCACGACTCCAGCTCAGCCATTTCGAGGCTCGGGGGCTCGAATCACACAAAACAACCTCCCTCAACACGGGAGGAGCAGGAAATACTCGGGGGCTCGAACAGTTAATCAGAAATCTCCTACCTCGAGTAGCTACAACTCCAGTTAATAATACTCCTACTTAAACCCGTTCATCTCAAAGCCCCCAGAGGAATGCCTCATTCCTCTGGGGCCTCGGGCTACCCCGCGGGGACGCCGCGCGCCCCCACGGAGAAAGGACAAAATGACTCCTCGAAACGCCGACAATAATCCCAATTCTAGGTACTTTAACTCCACTTCATGATCCCTTGTTTGAAGTTTCACAATCAGACAAGGGCTCGGGGGCTACTGTCGGGTACCTAGAGTAGGGGGGTCCTAAATCAGGTAGATTAGAGACAAGCAAATCACCCTCACCCCTCTCTAAAAAAAATCCCAGATACTAACTAACCAGAGAAACCCCAATCCTTCTCATACTGGGCCGGCCCACTACCAGGCCCGCAAAGCCTCAGAAACCTTCTAGCTCGAACAGCGGCCGCTCACCCGCTCGAGAGAGAAGTACGGAAAGCGCTCGAGCGTACGACCGCTCGAGACGATGACACAAACCGCTCGAGCAAGCTGCCGCTCGAGCGGGACGGAGAACGCTCGAGCGAGCAGTCGCTCGAGTCGGCCCGCAATAATTGCCTACCCAGAGCGCACATGGCTACAGAGCTCAAAACAGTGCCTCTGTACACCCACCCACTCCGCCTAACCCCATGGCTACAGAACCCGTAATAGTGCACCGTACGCCCGTCATCTCCATCATCACGCTGTCCACCCACCGGATTCAGGGATGACAGAAGCCGCTATGACACCATGCCGCGCACTGTGTCACGTGCGGTATCTCCTCGGACGCAGTCGCCAACTCTCCGTACCATCAAACACGCTGCCCCGTCCCGTCGCTCGGGTCGTCGACCCCTCGAGGCCATCCTCAGCCGCTCGAGAGATAATGGCGGATGGGACCGGCGTATGGGGCGCGCCATGACCTGTCTTTTCTACCACGACAGCTACTCGCCAGGGTTTCCGGGCAGGCCATCATCGCCCATTCCACCACTACGTCAGCCCGCGTCAAGCAAGGACAAACAGGGCGCCATCGCCCACGTTGCTACAGGCTCGGACCGGATCGAAGAGATATCCACAGTTCCAGCGACTCGACCCGACGGCTGTACCTCGACGTCACGCCCACGACAGCCCTAACCACCGTGTAACTCTGAGCCTCCCCTTGGCCTATAAAAGGGGATGCCAGGGCCTAGTTTAGGGCAGGTTACTACGCTTTTACGCCTTCACTCACACTCACTAAGTCTCAGGACTACCTTATACTCACCCCTGTACAAGCACCCCGGTGCAAGATAATACAAACTCATCCCTCTGCTGGACGTAGGGCATTCTTTGCCTGAACCAGGATAAACGCTTGTGTCCATCTTGCATCACCATCCGGATTAGGGAGCACGCATAGAAATTTACTCGTTGGTGTAATACCCCCGGGGTACGAAACACCGACACCTAAGGAGAAGATGTATGGATAATGACCTTGCGTCTTAACTAGTATAATGCCCGTGCTAACGCCACGGTTAAATCTTGGAGATACACATGAAACAACCAATTTTTCCTCATAATTCAACTTTTACACAATTGTATTGAGCATGTATACTATCCAGGAAATACTTTTGCATAAGAAAGCATAGGAAAGTCATTTCTCGTATTAACCATCGTCTAAGGTTGTGTTTGGAGGACTCCGACCGACACCGACTACTTCCTCTGAATACTTAGGACAAGCCGCAGCCACCAAGAGCGCCACAAAACACAACCTAAGTTACATTGTCTATTATCAAGGAAACATTTTTGCATAATAAGACATAGTAAAGGCATTTCTCAGATTTAACCATCTAAGTTACATTTTTCCAAAGTCCTTATTCATGACTTGGAGATCTTGAAGTCCACCACCTGACACCACCACTCTACCTAGTTCAACATGGATAGCGAATCTCCATCCTTCCTCTTTCTTCGTTCTGCATTAAAGGCCCTGTCAGAATTCAGTTTTAGCATACCAGAGGTTTACACCATCGATGGTTCTGACAAAATTCCGACAATGCACCACGCCCTTCAGTTTACTTATTCCAGTCCACTTGGGCAACCGCCGTTCACTGATGCTCATTGCTGCTACGGTGCCACCCGCCAGAGCCCCATGGCCTTAGCGGCTTGGACCTTGCTGCTTGCTGCCAGACGCCAAGGACACGTTTTTGGCTTGCTGCTGGGCTGCTGGCTCCTGCTAAGCGCACGCATAGGGGCAAGGTGAGCATGTGAGCAGCCAGCAGGAAATCCTAAAGTTGAGGAGACTGACAGCATTTAAATTGAAAACTTGCATTCGTGCTCCGATTAAAATTGAGACAAGCTAACTTGAGCTCAGAGATGAAAAAACCTTACAAAATTTGTATAACAATGGATAACTAAATTGATCCAGACATAGCTCTGTCTTGTTACCAACTATCATAGTCGGTAAAACTGACTTCTACAGCTTTTTGCAAAACTTACAGCCCCTCAAAGACACCTGACTTCTACAGCTTCAACCAAGAAAGAAAGCCTGAGACCCTGAACTTCCAAAACTTAGGTTCCATGCAAAGGCATTTCAAAATGAACTATCAGTACCCTGCCTGGAAGAAACTTCAGCATGACAACCAGACATCTAGATTTTTGCAGTATAAAAATGGTTACCCACCTCATGGATCCAGACCAAGTAAAGAAGAAATTCCCATGGATCCAGACCAAGTAAAGCAGAAATTTCTTGTGCCCCTCACGAGTACCCTTCATGAGATCTGTAATGAAATTAGCACCATTAGCAAATAGAAGGCTGCTGTTGTTTGGAAAAGAAAAGAAAAAAATAATATTGTAGCAAGTAAGAAGCAGCTAATTAAATTCAGGCATGAACTGTTCTATAACCTTATTGTTTCCACAGAATGATTAAATGAGGAAGATTGCTACAGGAAACTCGAGCATGCTGTAGACAGTTCCAGGCTTCCAGCATGTAAGGTTCAAATGAAATTGTGCAGAACAAATGAGAAAGATCACGGCAGTCTGTAGACAGTTCCAGCATGTGCCAAGATCAGTAATAAACAGAGGAGCTTGCCTGTGTGTCAATTCCAGCAATATATATTAGCAGAGTGAACAGAAAAAAGAGGATAGTATTAGTGCGTGAATTGTATGCATGTCTGCTATAATCAAGATTAAGAGATGATATTAACTACAGAAATATGTATTGACTACCAAATGACCAACAAAAATGTGATTTGGATAGTTATGGTCAAAGTACATGTGTGTTAGAAAACTAACAAATAACCGAACATGCTACATTATCTAGATTAGATTGCTCCGCCTAGAGAATCATGCCTTATTACAAAGATAATACAAAAGAACTTTCTGAAAAAAATAATATAATGCAGATGTTATTTTGTCCATAAAAATCCTAAAAAATAAGTGAAGAATTTCTAATAGAACAGGTTTATGATGAGTAGCATTTATTATAAATTCTTTCTGACATAAATACCAAGGCGTGGGTTGACGTTTCCCAGGAAAAGAAGCTGAAATTATGTAGAGTTGAAAAAATTTACCTTTCAAAAGACATCTACGTTCCTTGGAAGACAAACATAATATGCTTTGATTTCCTGGGAGTATTATCTTCCTGCCAGCCAAATATAGCAGACAAAGATATTTACCTTAGGACAAGTTCAGACATTAGCAAATTGCACACGTAAAATTGCATTAATAAATGATGACACACCATTGATTCCTTTGAAATGGAAACTGCCAACTCGAACGAGAGGCCAAATCAGAATATGTTAAGCTTCTCCCTGAAAATGCCAATATCGTCACACATAAAATGCACTGGATGTGCAAACAATGTGATGACAGTGAAAAGAATGTGCAAATATTTGCACAAAACAAGCAGAAGGGGAACAAAAACTGATGACCAAGATGCTACCTCAGAAATCAGCTGAACTTCTCTCCTTTCTTGAGCAGTCCAGGAACCACCGACATACAACATGATTGACATACAACCTATCGGCATTTTTTTTGCCATCCCTTTTTCCCCCCAATTGCAATTCAACTTTAGCATCTTTTGTCTCTCTTCAAAAAGTAACCTGTGTGAGCCCAAAAAATATAACTATAAATAATTACAATACAAGCAAGATATTATGCAAATATATTTCAAACTGCACACTCTTAGTTGTTCCCGTCTCCCTTACCATCCCTTATCCACTATGCACTAATGGATTTGTAAGAGCAGTTGCATCAGAGACGAAATTACCATACCGAATAAAGATCTACATCAACAGCGTGAGAAAGGAAGAGGATGTACTTTTGCAGGGAAACCAATGGTAAATATTCTGGCTCATACCTTTTTTTATAGCATCTGTCATATAGTAGAAAAAAAATGATAATAATGCTCAAGCCTAAGATCCAAGATGTCCTGACCTGGTTGGCACACACTTCCTACAAAAGCAACTGCACGGTCGTGCTCCAGTTTTGAAATTGGATTCCTTTGTGAAACAAGCCAATCAGGCTCGTAGCCGAAATTAACACATGAACGATCATCAGGGGAAAGACCTCCAAGCATCAATTGTTCACAGACAATGAACGATGCGATGACCTTACCTAGTGTTCACAGAGAAGATGACCTACTTAATGTCCCTGAGAAATCAAAATTAAAAGGCGGGCATGGGTGATGCAGATTGCAGAATTCACCTGGTTGGATGAGGAGGAGGATGTCGGCCAACAAACCGATCCACGCTTCACCTTTGAATAAGAGGCGACGTGCCAAATGCAGGCCCGATAGGATCACTGTGCAGGCCTCGGCGAGATGGCGATGGGGGGGGGGCTGGTTGCAGACATCGCGGGGGCGGGTGCGGATCATAGCTGGATCGTGACTTCGCGAGCACAAAAATCTCGACAAGCACACGGCGAACGACTACGGGGCTACGGGCAGCCTGGCGAGGGCCGCCACGCGGCCTTGGAGATGGATGGTGAGCGGCACCGCTGGGACGATCTTGTGGGGCGGCGGCGTGGAACCCTAGCCGCGGGATCTCGGAGGAGGCGACGGCCACGGAGAGAAGACGGAGGCGGGATAACTGCTCGCGTCATCTTATTAGAATCGTTTTTTTTTCAAAAAAAAAAAAAAAAAAAACTGTGACGATCCTAGTCTTCGAACCGTGGTTCCTTCGCGTGGCGTGGCGTGGCGGGCGTGGGGGCGCTGTGCAGGGGTGAGTTATGAGTCTGCCTTGTGGGTCCGGTGTAAGGTCACAGGCTTCTTACGCCTTGAGAAGATTTCAATTATAGTATAGATTTGTGTTTCAGCACGTTACTAGTAGTACTGGTTATTAAATCCCGGAGGCACAGCTGAAAATCTCCTGGCAGCCGACCCCAGGCCACACAGCACATCACAGCACGTAGCTAGACACTCGGCTGCCGTACGTCATTGTCGTCGTGTATGAGCATGAGCTGAGCCTGAGCTGGCTTCTACACCTCCTCAATCTATCTCTACGTATATAGCACGCACGATACTACTATACTAATAGGCCGGAGTAGTGTACTTACTTGGCCATGCAGCATATATGCGTGCCACGCGGTGTCAAGTTTGACCGGCCGCTGGTTGTTGATCTGGTTGCTGCATCCTCGGCCCTCGCTTGGATCGAATGCCGGCATGCCATGCCATGGCATGGCGTTGGACGGCAGCGGCACCACCAAAGATATGGGGAGCAAATTAAATGGCAGCCGGCACGGAGGGATCCAAGAGCGGCATATGCACTACAGCCGGCGGCCACAACAAAATGCTTGCGCCTCAGCACCAGACGAGGGAGGACAGCAAACAAAACAGAGCAAAGCCATGGCCCATGCATGGCGATGCTGAGCAGCGCAGCCTCCACCTGATCCGTGGCAAATGCATTGTGGTGTGCCACGTGGATGTATGTGGTGTTAATGAATGAATGCACTGCTGACTCACTGGTCCGGCCATTTGCATTTGCATGCATCCATCAACTGCCCGACGAAACAATCATATGCGTGCAATGTCAACAACTTGCATGTGCTGCATCTCTTGAGGCGGTGGATGTCGACGTGGATGTGAGTCTGGATCGATCGCGTGTGTAGTTCTGTTGAGGCAACGTCTTCTTTTTTCCCCTTCTTTGTTTGGCTAGCAGCCACATCACGCCGCGTCACGGCGCCTAAATTGCGGCCGCCGCGCCAATTGAGGAAGTTTTTTCGTTCTCATCCAAGCATTAGGAGTTTTTTTTAAAAAAAAATTTAGCACTTTCTAAATCTAACACGGCAAGACCATGCCGACGTGCTGTTGCATGTGGCACGGCGAGGCTGCTCCCGTGGCAGCTCCCGTCCTACGTGGCCCGTTGGCGCGCGCCATTCCAGACGACACGGCGGAGCCGTATACAGAAACTATGGTAATTTAGGGTTTGCAGGTATTTGCTAGTTCCATTGTCTCAATGCTAGGTTAAACAATGTTGCTTAATTCTTGTCTACATTGATGTATGATCTATTTGTCATTTAATTACATTTTTTTAGACGCAAGACTTGCATTGGAAGGAGTATTGGAAAAAAGAGGTCGTTCTAAAGAATTATACCATGATATCTAGCAAGGATGCCCCCGTCCCTCATGACCTCCCTATCCCTGAATGTGGCTGTCGAAGGCCTACTCACGTTTGCCGATCTCGCCATAAGGACACAGCTGCCTGTTGCTTTTACACATGCAGTTCATTTAATGTAAAGAAATATTTCACTTTTAGTTTTTCTTGTTTTATGTGAGTAGTTCACTAATACTTTCCTTTACTCTTGTTTTGTAGTCCCATGAGAGGTTTTCTCCTTCGTGGATTGACGGCCCGGACAAGTTCGACCTAAGGTTCCTCCTTTTCGACGTTTGGCGGAAAGGAAGGTAGCCACGTGACAAGTTCGAGCGGTGGGCTGGTGGGAGCCACCTACCCCTAACCCCCACCAATGACCGCAGAGGAGAAGGAATTAGGCCAATTGAGAAGACTCTTAAATCACTGCCTCGCTCACCGTCACATGGGGTGGGTTGCGGAGACGAGGATGCAGGCAGGCGGTGCCCAAAAATTTCAAACGAAAGGGTGACGGTGACACACTCATGGTGGTGATTGGTACCGCGTGATACTCCTATTAATTCAAAGGCTTCCCGTTAAAGCATCTTTTTTTTTGGCTTAGCGCATGAGATATATATTTTTTGACGAGATGGGAAAAGAAAAAGAAACACTTAGAAAGAATAGAAAGGAAAGAAAAGGTGTGCAAGCGAGGATGAAAGAAGGAACGCGTCCAGCCCCTGCAACAGAACGGAACGGAACGCTGCAAGTGAAGAAGAGACGGTGACGGTGACGGTCCCTCGTTCAGCGCGGCTGCCTGACCCTGCCTCCGATGAACGCGCCCGGTCGGTCCATGCTGTCTTTCTTTTTTAATCTTGTTCGTGTTTTCCTCACTACTTTACCGTTTCCTCACCTCAGTCTGTGCTCGTGTTGGACTCAAGTTACGTACAGTTGGATTTTGATCATAAGCTAGGAGAAAGCTGTATAAGCTAGGAGAAAGCTGTATGGACAATGACCCTGCGTGTAGATTCATATTTCTGATTATTATTAAACTCGGGACGAGCCAGCTGAAAATCTCCTGGCAGCTCAGCACACAGCATGTACACACGGCTGCCGTATACGTACGTACGCCGTCTTGTATACGAGCATGAGCACGAGAAATGAGCTGAGCTCGAGCTGGCTTCTTCTACCACCTCAATCTATAATCTATAATAATAATGATAATAAGTACTAGCTTCCCATATAATGCATGACACGCGGTGTGAATTTTGACCGGCCTCTTGCTGCCTCCTCTCCTTGCTTGGAACGAATGCCGGCATGCCATGGCATGGCCTTGGACGGCAGCGGCACCACCAAGGAGATGGAGAGCAAATGGCAGCCGGCACGGAGCAGCAGTACCGAGCCGGCCATCCCACCAACCACAACAAAATCTTTGCCCCCGCAGCGCCGGACACTACTACAGCTCGATCTGCTAGGAGGAGAGCAAACAACAAAGCCAAGACATGGCCCATATGGTTGATGGTGATGCACGCTCATTGGATCGAGCTCACCGCAGCCTCCACCTGATCCATCGCAAGTGCAGCTAGATGCCGCCTGAGCTGAGCTGGTGTGCCATCTGTATGTGCCACGTGGATGCATGTACTGGTGTGAATGAATGAATGCAGAGGTCCATTTTCATTTGCATGCATGCATCCATCAACTAAGTGACGAAACAATCATGCGTGGAATGTCAACAACTTGCATGTCATGGATGTGGATGTGTATCATCGATCGCCTGTAGTAGCAATGTACCGGTGACGTGTCCTTTTCTTTTTTTTCTTCTTTATATTACAGTAAGGTTGTGTTTGGTAGCTCGTATATAATGGATCTTTTTTGAATATATTGAAGGATGAGACCATTCCATCATAGCATTTGCTTGACAAGATAGGGTCATCCTTGTTTTCTGTTTGGTTAATTGGATACCACCTGTAACTAATGTAACTAACCGACGAAACAATCATGCGTGAATGTCAACAACCTGCATGTCATGGATCTTTGTCCACTCAACTCGATGGTGGACGTGGACGTCCTCCCCCCCCCCCCTCCTCTTCTTCGGCATAAGGTTGCGTTTGCTTCGAGGTGAGGGAGTACAAGATGGGTTTGTCTATGATTTTGATCTTGAGGATGAGACCATTTCGTAACTTATTGTGATTTCATCCTTGTTTTGTGTTTGGTTGGTTGAATCCAAGGGAAGGGAAGGCATCTGCTCCTTAAACCGGTATAAGCAACACTCAGCTATGGTCCCACTTACGCTTCACTTGCCCCTACATGTCATCCTCACATTTCCCTTCTTGCCCCATAGCTTCTAACCAAACACTTGGATGAAGTGAGATATCCCATTGCCGAGAGAGAGAGAGAGAGAGAGAGAGAGAGAGAGAGAGAGAGAGAGAGAGAGAGAGAGAGAGAGAGAGAGAGAGAGAGAGAGAGATCCCACCCCATTCCAAGTAGTTGACCCCAACCCAAACGCATCCTAAAGGAAGGCCGAGCCAACGAGGGGTAATAATGTTCCGCAGGGGTTTCATCAATGCATACGACGATTACGAACAAAGCACTTGAGGTCAATAATCTTATGGCAGACCTGGGTCTTATGTTTCAAAGTTGTGTAACCAGATAATTCGAGCTCTTATTAAAGCATCTGAAGGGGTACTTCAATATTATTTCTTGATACTTTACTAACCTTTTTTACCTATACTAACAATTGAACTTATTTCTCTACGACTTGGTCGGAGAGGAAGATTTGCGTCGCAAAACCCCTTTTCAAAAAAATAAAAAGGATCGCAAACCCTAGCACCTCCTCCGTGCAGCGCTGCTATTCTGTCAATTCAGATTGCAGTTCATCATCATTCTAATAGTAAATCCTAGCCACAAGGCTAATTGTTATCACACATCTATATTTGTATATTATCTTATGCATATCATCAATGATTGATTGTTTCATTTTTTATGAAAAATCAGCGGATGAGTTTGAAAGCTGAATGGGGTCTATACGAAAATTGGGTATTTTGTGAAATGTGAGCTTTCCTCTCCCTCACTCCCACCTAGGCTAGTACTACTACTACATCTTGAAAATATGGAGTGGCACTTTTTCTTGTGGTGTATGTCAAATGAGGAGGAGGAGGAGGAGGAGGACTCCTTTTATAGGTGGAGAGGAGGGGGCTCTATGCAAAAGGGTCATCCCCATATGAAAGGGTGCATCTATCAACTAACCAACGAAACAATCATGAGTGTAATGTCAACAACTTGCATGTCATGGATCTTTGTCCACTCAACTCGGTGGTGGATGTGGACGTCCTTTTTTTCCCCTTCTTATTATGGCATAATAAGGTTGGGTTTGGTTCGGGACGAGGGAGTACAAGATAAGGGTCTGTCTATGATTTTGATCTTGAGGATGAGACCATTCCGTATCTTAATGTGATTTCATCCTTGTTTTGTGATTGGTTGATTGAATCGAAGGGGAAGGGAAGGCATCTGCTCCTTAAACCGGTATAAGCAACACTCAACTATGGGTCTCACTTACGCTTCAGTTGCCCTGACATGTCATCCTCACATTTCCCTTCTTGCCCCATAGCTTCTAACCAAACACTTGGATGAAGTGAGATATCCCATTCCCTGAGAGAGAGAGAGAGAGAGAGAGAGAGAGAGAGAGAGAGAGAGAGATCCCACCTCATTCCAAGTGGTTGACCTCAACCCAAACGCATCCTAAAGGAAGGCCAGAGCCAACGAGGGGTAATAATATTCCATTGGGGTTTCATCCATGCATACGACGATTACGGAGAAGTACATGAGGTCAATAATCTTCTTAACACCAACATGCATGATAAATTGCGGGCAATATGGATATCATAAATTGCGAGACATGGATAAGTCCACGTTGCTCGATGGCCTGGTAACCGCTAGACATGGATAAGTAGATGAATTATTTAGAATAACCGCTTCTAATTAACAAATGAAACTTTTATGATTACTACACATTAAAATAGTAATCCAAACATTATACAATTTATTTTGTGGATGCTTTATGATGTTGACAGCCTCTTAAAAAAGATAAATTTTAAAGGTTTCAATAAATTATTATTCCATTTTTAATTAATAAATTAATTTTAAAAAAGTTTACGATCGATTTTTATATGAATTAAAATATATAGACAACAAAATAAATACTGTTAACATATACAATCATCCACAAATAATTTTTTTCAAATTACATGAATAAAAACACTAATACATTGCATAAACAATGCGCAGACTAATATATTTGTGCTCTTGTGTTGTTTGCTATGTCGTTATTTATAACCAACAGTGCATTTTCATAAATATAAGGGCTCCTTTGGCATATAGGATTGTCAAAGGATAGGAATAGGAGAATCATAGGAATAGGAAAGGAAAGCATGTGTAATTCTAAGGAATAGAAACTACAGGAATTTTGTTGGAACGTGTGTTTGGATGAGCGTAGGAAAAATATAGGATACAATAACGTGCGTTTGCGTTAATACATGCCGGAGGTATTAATTTGCATGTGGGCCCATACTGCCCTTTCTCTACTGTCCTTTCTATTTACCTCGATCCTACGCGACGTGTCAGAAAAAATGAGATCCGGGTGAATGTTTTCTTTCCTGTGTTTCTCCCATAAAATGGCTTCCAAAGGAATTTTTCCTTCAAGATTCCTACACCTCAATCCTGCAATCCAAAGGGCACTACAGTGCCAATTCCTATAGGAGCTCCAATCCTGTATTTTTCCTATAAAATTCCTACAAACCAAAGGAGGCCTAATTGTGGTGCCAACCCGCACGCATGGGCGCGCGCAAATCACTAATTTATATATGCACTCATGGCACAAACTACTCAGGCGAGAGGCTTGAGTTGGACGACATCTACATGGGCTGTGTTGATGTGAAAGACGTCGTGCAATCTCTGATAATGTTGTACGAGAACCCATCAGCGTAAGGACGCCACTTGTGCATGGAATCAGTTCAATGCATGGTTGATCTGGCCAATAAGATGGCTGATCTTTACCCTGAACATCCGGTTCAGAGGTGATACATTTGCGAAAACCACTTTATTAGCAGATAATACAATGTTCTCCAATTTGATAATGTTTTCTTTTCAAAATAGAATCCAGGAGGGCAAGCAAGGCTGGGTGGTGAGAGCAGAGGACCCTTCGAAGAAATTGATCGATTTGGGTGTTCGCTTCACTCCATTGGACGATACCATCAAGGACACCGTGGATTGCTTTAGGAGCAAAGGACTCATCTAGCCTGTGGAGTGTGCTTTGTGAAAAAAATATGCCATGTGGACATCATTATTAGATATACATGTTGCCTGAAACTATTATTTCTAGTTGGAAAAAGTCTACGTTACATCCTCAACTTTCGCGAAAGTTCGCCCATTCTCCCTTAACTCCAAAACCGAGTAAAACACCTCCCTCGACTTTTGAAATCGTTCATCTTACCTCTCTAGCCCCATTATAAACGGTTTTGAATGAGGGTTTTGTCTTTTTTTATTTTATTATTAAATCACATAAAAATTATAAAATAGAAAATCTCATTTTGTTGGACTCTACATAAGTAGGGCTACACAATAAACATATAATATGGTATGCTTTAGTATAAAATCTTGTTGTAGCCTTAGATCTATGTTTTCTAATTAATTGGAATAATTTATAGTCGTAGTTTTCATGGTCTAATTATGGTGAAATTTTTATTTTGAACTTATTATTGTATGCTGAAACTGTAGTAAAAATTTGATACTCATTGGATCATGTATAACTTAGTTATAAAATTATTTATATTTAACAAGTATAAATCTAAAAAAATCTCGAGCACTTGGTTGGGCCTGGGGTTAAGTGGTTCAGACTGATAAAAATATTTAAGGGCATATTGAGAATGTGTAATAACTCTATAGATAAGGTAGAGGTTGTCCCCAATGTGAGGAGGCACGTGACGTCATTGTAAAGCTAAGTCAATGTTCCACACACTCTTCACAACATGATGCGGCACATGGCATCACTGTGAAGCTTGTAACGAGGAAAATCAAAGTTGTGAAAAGTGTGTGGCCGTTGGATGCACATATCAAGTTTTGAAATTTTTGCCATCGGGTTCAGACTAAATATCTAAGTGCATGTTAAGAATTTATAATAACTCTATAAATAAGGTAGAGGTTGTTCCTAACCAATTTTCATTCCAGTATGTCTCTCTAGGCTTCCCTATCTCTAGTTTCTGCTATTAAGATCCTCAGTAGGGGTGAGTGATACACTGTCTGAAATAAGTGATATGCTTTCAGCACATTTAAATAAATTAAATAATCTAGTTTTGCATACAATCAGCAAAATACTCAGAGCATAGCCAAAAACAATGTGTCATATGAAACAAGATCATTTCCAAAGTTGTATAAAAGAAATACATGTATTTAAGCTCATATCAATATTTATCATGGCTAAACCTTTCAGTGCTTATTGATAATCTTATTTATTGATAACCATTACTATATATGGCATATTGCTTATTGCTACAACAATTAGGACAGTAGATAGTTGACCCGTGAGTGCCAACGCTATTGTGCAACCAAAACAAAGAGCGTGATCAAAATTGAAAAAAGATGTAAAAACATAAAGTTCTCATGATTAAGAGAAATTTTATCTTACATCTAAGCATCTGGAATGCCTCTGGAGTGGAGGAGGATCCACCTTTGCTTGTTTTACAAATATGTAATAAAACATTAATATGATATGTAGAAGATAAATTCATAGTTATCCTAAAGTAAAGAAAGCTACAAACAAATGAAAATATAATTAAAAACATTTACCTTACTATGATTATGATAAATGCTAAACAATTCTTTCACTAAATCAAATAGCCCAGGCCACTCAAGATAAAGACCAAATTGGTCATTAAACTCCTAAAATTAGAACACCAATAATAAGTATATATAATAAATAAACTCATAGTATTAAATACACATGTGCTAATGTTCTGCAGGGTTTTCATCGGATCCAAAAGAGATGCATGCTACTATTACAAAGAAGCACTTGAGGAAAATAATCTTCTTAACACCAACTTGCATAACAAATTGTTGGCAATTGATAGAATAAATTGATAGTCATATTGACACGACTGGGCCACGTCGACCGATACCACGATAATTAAACTACAAGATATGGCGAATAAGCGATGTCGTCAACTGTTCTCTATTGGGGTCTTGCCGGATCTATCAACCGTCAATATGTGAACCTAGAGATGTCACGAAAGCTCCCAAACTCGCTCGGTGGAGGGCTCAACCCATTCGCCTGGGAACACCCTCCTCTGTCCTCCCCTACGTCGCCACCCCTCTCTTGCAGTCCCTATCGCGAACCTCATGGCATCCAGGCTTTGCGTCCCCTGGCAAGTTGCTCCCCTCTGCTCGACCGCGTTATGGGTGCATGCGTAAGGTGAAATGAACTTACGGATTGTAAGCTAAGGCGTGCATGGGTTCTACGTGCCAAAACAACGTTAAACAATGGTAAAAAGCATGATTGGCGTGTCATCAACGTTTTCTTCAATATAATTTTTTGAAGAGATGTTTTTGATGAGTAATACATGAATATATAATTACAAGAAGAGACTAATAATTTACTAGTTAAACAAGTAATGATCATGCATACAAAAGACATAGAAATTAAGTAATATATGTAACTTGCACGAGGAAATAACTAGCTATAGACTCTTGACACGCCACGGCAAATGATGATGGCCATGTCGCATCGTGGAGCTGATGATCGAGTCTGGACATGGTTTGCAACGTAGCCTTTAAGCTTCGTATGGCTAAATTTTAGCCCTAAACTGAAAAATGATGCATTTTTTCTACGGTTTTTACGAGTGCATTGTTGCCATCAACTTCTCCGGCCGGGCCGACCAACCGACTCCCATGTCCCATGTGCCCATGTGCCACGCTGGAGAAGGCGGGTGGTGGTCCCCACACGTAGGCAGCAACGGTCGGATGGTCGCACAACTGAACATGCGTCCCTGCCGGTGCATTGGATTTGGATTTGGAATTCTCATCCCCAGCCGCGTTTCACGCATCAATGTACCGTACGCATCAATGGGCCGGGCCCCTCCTCACCCAGGCACTCCGAAAAGAGCTCAGCCCACCTCGATGATTGGAAACCGGGCCGGCCCAGCTAGACACTTTAACATATCTATGGGCCTTTTGTTATTGCTCTTTTCCTTTCCAGTGCAGAAAATTTTGTCCGCGGTTGCTAAAAAAAAAAAGGAAGAAAATTTTGTCCACATGTGACACGCGTGTTTGTGTTGGCACTGGCCTGGCCCTGTTCGTGCTGCAGACACGAAGGTGTGCATGCATTACACCAAGGATAATGCTTATTGTGCTTATTGCATTACATACACCAAAGTTGTTGAGTCAACTACATTCTTAGTGTTAGGTGTTTGGGCCATGATTCATACCAAACCAAAGCTACTCCTTTTTTTTTTGGTTACCAAAGTTGGGTACCTTCCTTTTATAGAATTTGAACTCTGCTCAAACATCGCTAGTCATCAAATATTGATTTCCAGACTTAGAGAGCAAATTCTTAGTGTTAAAGGTGTTTGGGCCGGCCGTTTATTCAAAGTACTTGAGCTGCCAACTTAACATGTTTTCACACTTAATCTTTACCTGCACCCTATTCCCTAGCTTGCAGCACATGATGACTTGTAGTGCTACTTTTCATGTCTCCACACCTACAAGTGTTTAGGGAAAATCATCAGTTAAGCAACCATAAACACGTCATCATGTTAGTTAACACGTGCAGCTTTTAAGGTTTAGCCCTGTATGAGCTTTTGCTTTGAAGAATTTGCATACATTTTCGCAAAAAAAGAAGAATTTGCATACAAGCTTTTGTTACTAAATGTTGTTCAAACTTTAAATTAGAGTTTCTTGGTTGAGCTTTGCCATGTCATACATGCCCTCCCATGCATCATTTAATTGACTCGTACCGGCAAATTCTCCTTAAACTAAAGTTTTTTTTTTTTTTTTTTTTTGTGTAAATCCAAGTTTAAGCGTGTGTGTGAGTGATGTGTCGTGGCCAAAGCCATAGTTGGCTCTGTCAACATTGCTTGGTGAGTTTCGATGCGATGCACCCGAGGGCACTATTGTGCACTGCACGTGCACATGCTCCTCCCGGCCAGGGATTTGCTCTCCTCGCCTCGTCATCTTCACTCACACTCTCTCACTCGCACAGTCACACACACATAGACTTGCAAGAGCTCAAGCCCTGCTGAATGAAAATTGGACCGGCCCAATTACATGTCTACCGCCTGCAAGAGCTCAAGCCCTGATTGAAAATTGGTCCGGCCCAATTATATACCATAAAGATGTCTGTCTACGGGCCCCGGCTTCTTGCTCTTTTCTCTTTTTCCATCCAATACAGAAATTTGGCTCAAGAAAAAAAAAATCCAATACAGATTTTTTTTTGACATACGATATTTGTTTGTTTCTTCTGTCCGCATAAGGCACGTGTGCGTGTGTGTGTTTGTGCTGGCACTGGCCTAGAGACATGCACAACCTCCTCGCTTGTGCTGCACGACATAAAGCTGTGCCAAGGACAAAGGACAAGGGCGGTGCTAAGGAGCCTCCGAGCCGGAGCAACGATGAGCATGGAGGTTCAGGGGCAGTTTCGGGGGACAAGGAGACGCCAGGAAGCCAGCGTAGCGCGAGCTGCCCACCTCCGGGCCCGAATGCTGAAGCAGGAGCTAAGGAGGCGGAACCGAAGACGCAAACACGGCCTGTTGCCGCAAGCCAACGTGAAGAACCGCTCCCGTACACGACGTCGGTGCTCGACAGGTATGGGGCCGTCGAGCATACCATTCTATTAACATTTCTATATACTATAACAAGCTACTAATTAATCAACATTCCTATCCCTGTTTCACCAGGCCAAAACTTGGCTATGCAAAGAGAATTGCCGAGTCGGATGAAGAGTACCCTGCCTACTATGTGCCGGAATTGCCGAGTCGGATGAAGAGTACCCTGCCTACTATGTGCCGGGGAAGTACATGATTCCAGTAGCCCAGCTCTTCGACGACGAACTATGGGACACAAGGAGGTTCCATCAGTGGTACACGGACGTGGTTAAAGCTGGCATGCGAGAAGGATTTAGCATCAAGATTGCCCGGGAGCACTTCCACTTGCCCGGTGACGAGCCCATTCGACTCCCCGTTGATTTCCGCGACATGTTCAATCTACTACAGGGAGAGAACCTAGACATCGTCCAAGTCACCCTTTTCACTCTGTAAGTTCAAATTGCAATTTTCACAAAACTTTCAATTCTAAAGGTTGAACTCTATACTTATTGTGCTACGATATGACTTGTCCGTCCAGGTTGACGGTCACTCTAAGCAACCAGATGCATCATCCTTGTCTATACCTCTCTCCAATGCATATTGCTGAGAGAGTCATCCTTGGTTTCGAGATAGAAGATAAAACACTGTCAGAGGAGGAGAGAAAAGAGAAATACAAAGCAAATATGGAAAAGGAGAAGAGGAAATTGACAAAGTATATATATAAAGTAATGAAGAAGGTGAGGGAAGATGGTCCGCACTGTATCATGGCTGCCTACCACTTTGGGTAAGTCGATAGCATTTTACATAACCTGTATTTAGTTTCAACGATCATGCCTTGTCATCGTCTTAACCTGTATTCTGTTTCATTGTTGTAGCAAGGACGGAATTGACGGCCACTGGGTTACATATTGTATCTATCCTCAAGATGGCAGGGCCTGTGTATTTGACTCGTTGACTCGAGCAAACCTAAAAGGGTACAAAGCCTTTGAAGATTGCTTGAAAGTGTAAGTAGCTGTGCTCTTTGAACAATTACCGTCATCATACTTATTAAATGTGTTACTAACACTAGTTCATCTTTTCGTACAACGCTTATATGAGATTCCGGAAGGATCCCGACAGCTGGGATCGAAGAACGGAAAGCTTTGCAGAGAACAACCAGGACCGCCTCAAGATTCGACGCAACTTCCCGGTAAGTTAATTTTCCAAATGTTCGATTATGCTTTTCTAACGTATACGCGCTCTAATGCTTGTGTATGGATCGTGCAGTGCGCCAAACAACCTTATGGAGAGAACTCATGTGGCTTGTACGCTTGCTTCCACATGAGGGTTTCCAAGAAGTACAGCGGTAGCTGGAGGGTGCCCAAGAAAGGAGTGGAGGCGGATATCTGTAAGACGGATTATATGACGACCCGGAAGACCTTGAAGCGATTGAAGGCGGATATCTGTAAGTTTGTCATGGAGAGAGTCATCAAGGAAGGGGACGAATTCTACGATGAATTGAGTGACTTGGCGGAGGACCCCAAGTTCGAGAAGCTCAAGCACTGGCGTCCGACGGATTACAAATGGCTCGTCGAGCTTTGATATGTAATAGTTCGTCGGAAAAACCTAGTCTACGTCGTAATAACTCTATATTTGTCGAAACAACCAAGTCTATGTAATATAACTTTATCGGATTCTTGGAGCTTTTGTCTATGTTTGTTGGAACAACCAAGTCTATGTAATATAACTTTATCAGCGGATTCTTGGAGCTTTTGTATGGATGCATTACATTTATATATATATATATCTTCTAGGTTTATATATGAATTCTGTTTGTCAAATGTGAAATATGGGAAAATATTTGAATTCAAAATCTGATTCTGTTTTGGTATTTGATTTTATTTTTTTAATCCAAAATTATTAACCGCAGTGGGCGACGTAAGGCGCCCGCTGCGATTAATCACCATTAACCGCAGCGGGCGATGTAAGGCGCCCGCTGCGGTTAATCAATATTAACCGCAGCGGACACGTTAGGTTGCCGCTGCGGTAAATATATTAACCGCAGTGGGCACAAACGCCCGCTGCGAACAGGGCACGATTAACCGTGGCCTTTTCTTTCGTAGCGGACACTAATGCCCGCTGCGGTTAAGATTTGTGCAGTAGTGCCAAGGACAAAGGACAATGCTTACTGTGTTGTGCGATCTACAACAATAAGATATCGTGCGTGCCTATCAATTACGGTCAACAATGGCACGCTGGGTATGCTGAGGGCGCCATTGCTTATTGCAACGACATCTCAATGCAAGCGTGTATCTCTTTTTTTTTTTTTTTTGGATCACGCCTAGGTGCGTTTTTCAATGCAAGTGTGTATCAAGGAACCTAGTTCACTATATATCTATATATGCACGAGATACACAGAGCTCGACTTACATTTTATGCACGATGCAAGAAAGTGCAATCCATGGGTTATTACATTCTAGCTGCTGGCATTACCTTGTTTACATGTGAGCTTCTCATTATTATGGTCGATTTTATCGTACGTGGTGTTATGTCTCAAGCCTTGTCACTGGTGTTAATGAAAAAAAAAACTCCAGTAATGACTAGCACACAAATTTAAGACGATGCCTCTGGCCTTTGCATTACCTCCATGCCCCCCCCCTCCCCCCCCCCCCCCCCCCCCCTCCCTCCCCGATATAGTACATATGCAGTGAGTATACATGTGGGAGATTGATCATTCACAGCCCAAAACAAAAACTGAGGAACAAGGTAGAGCATAGATCATATTTACACACACTACTCATATGTGTAGGAATAGGAGGTAACAGGAAACAACCTTCTGAGCCCAATGCTAGTTGATCTACATACCTAGATAGTGAACCCAATGTCTCGGGGTGTATAATATGAGGGAAACAAAGAAGTCGTGTTCATGAACAATGGGTATACTGAAGACACTGTCGATGTTGATGCTAAAAGTAAAGCTTGTTCCTTCATCACAAGGAATCCATAACATGATGCAGAAGGATATGTGGTACCAGCACTACGTACGGCAGTGTCGTAGTATGGAAGATGGAAGTGAGAAAGTGTGAGACCGTGAGTGACCTTGCTCTAGCATATGCAAGACCAGTGCAATCCATGATGTATAGTATAGGCTGCAGGAGATTATTGCCAATGAGCAGGTCGGTCGCACCTTGTCCACGGTAAGCGAAACCTCTTGTAATCATGTCACATTGTAATTTTGGTTTCCAATTGTATTTCGAGGCCGCTGATTTCATCTAAAGTAGCGCGTGCAGCTATTGGGTTTACTAGCTGATTTTCTTGTAAACAAAATTCAGACATGCCGACAAAATAAGAGAAGTGAGTTCTTGCAGTGAAAGGAAGACATCTTTAATTTGTTGAATCCAATAGTTTCAAAGCGCAAGTAGCAAGTATCAGTATGATCGAATGCAACAAAAATAGAGTCAAACATCAACCTTATTTGTTTTAAGGATGATATTCATATGTATCACCTTTAAGTTCTTTTTTCTTTTTTTGAGAAATGTATCACCTTTAAGTTCAGTCTCATAGCAAAGCCTAGCTCGAAGGTTGATCAGAAGCATCACCAACAATGGAGCATGACCCAATCGGTGAGTGAGAAACAAGAAAACTATCCGGTGACGAAGAAGGACGAAAGAGAAGCATAATTGCTAAGGAAATATTCTTTTACACCCTACAGCCAAGGGATTGGATGTGCCACTGGCCTAAGACACAATTGATCAGCCATATCTTGTTTGGGTACTTGCAGGCGGCGGGTGAGAAAAGTAATACTAGTTGACTACACTAGTGTAGTTGAGATAGCTAGATCAGATGATTATCGCTGGAGGTTTGGAAGCAGGCACAGGTCTGGTTGGTAAAGTTTTGCATTTCTCTTAATTCACCATTTATTTTACAGAATCATATCAGAAGCAGGCCTTTAAATTAGTCAGTTTGTGAGATGAAGTTACTAAAGCTTTATTTCACCCATCTCCAAGCAAGTAGTTAGCAATAAAAAAATAACATTTTTTTTTCGAGAACATGCATTGCATGTGTTTCATTAAGCAGAGGTGAACCGAAGTTTAAAGTTATACAACTTGGTAACCGAAGGTTACCAAAACCTAGACTACTACAGACTCACACGAGGTTGTGATTACACAAGAAACAAATTTGCGACTGCAAGCGACCAGGCGACGATGGGAGCTAGTAAGGTCCCTCTTCCAGACCGAGCACATTCAATCCCAAAGCCACTGGATCGAACTCGGCGCAGAGAAGAAGCTCCTGGTTCTTGTGGGTGGCATCAGATAGCGGTTGCCTGAAGACGGCCCGACAGAGGCGTTCTGTCCTCGGGTCAGACTGGGGTGACGGCGCCTCCCCCAGCTTCTGCAGGAGGACGCGCTGAGCCTGCTTGGTGGTGTCTGCCTCACGCGGCTGGGCAGCAATGCGTGCACTGCGCCGCAGTGAAGGTCTCGGTGGCGGCGTCCGAGGCCTGCGATGCCATGGTGTACCAGGAATGAGAGGCGTCTGCAAGGGAAGGCAGAGCCGCTCATCCAGGGACGCCAGAGTTGAGGCCAGGCCATCCCCCGCCCCTGGCTCGCGGGATCCACAGACGGTGTAGCAACTGCCCCTTATCCTGGATCCTTGCCGAGGGAGCAGGGTCGACGACGACGGCTTGCACAGAGGGATCTCCCCCCGGGCAGCCCACGTCAGGTGTGAGGCCGCCAGGGAGATCCAACTGAACCGAAGAGGCAATAAAAAAATAACATTATCTGTAAAAGTAATATAACTAAATTTATCTGCCAATGAAATATAATAGCCACCTATATATGGAGCCACGTACCACACATGTTGGGGGGTGAATATAATGACCACTGACTATCACAGGGTACACAAGAAGGTAATCAGCATCTCATTCATTCTATATAGCAACACAAAATGAGAAAAAGAAGACAAAATAATCATTGTCTTTCATAAACGTATGTATAGGAATGAAAGGCATCGAGAAGGAGGTTTATGTCAAGAAAGGAGGTTGCCACAGATCCAACACGCTACCAAGTACTACTACTTTTGACATGGCTCAGACCACACCTGGCCATCTTCTCCGGTCATATGAAGCATGCTTTGCAATCAAGGACTAATAGCACTCTTATACGGGAACCAGACATTGCGGAAAAAGAGCTCAACGAGTAGGAGGAATATGAGTATGTGATTCATTTTTGACAACTTTGGACACATAACAAAAATTTAGAAGTGTGAGTTTTGCTCATCAGATGCCCCTCCTCAAAACTTTGCACAAATCTTAAAGTATTCTAGTAATAATTAATTAATTATAATTAATTTCGTCATGGGTCTGAACTGGGGCCGGTCCTATATATCCATGCATGCCCAAAGGAAGCCCATTGACCCTCTTCTTGCCCAGCAGCCCAAATTCACTACTCCCGAACACATCCGATCTCCCGTCACTGCAGGTCATTCTCGTACGAACGGGGAACTCGAGAGGTCATTCTACACCTTTGTTTGTGCCGGCACAATATCGCCGCCTATATGCTGCACGTCACAAAGATGTGCTGGCATGCCATTATTAGACCAAGGACAATGCCTGGTTACAATTCTGTTTGTGCTATCTACAACAATTATGGCACAGATATACAATCTGCCTTCATTCTTGCGGGCGGTACCATTACCTTGTACTGTGTACATGTGATCTTCTCATTATTACGATCGATTTATCTTACGTGGTGTTATATATGTTTGCCACTGCTGTTAATGAAAAAAAAAACTTCAGTAATAACTAGCACACAAGCTAAAGATGCATCTGGCCTTTGCATTACATACGCCATCTTAACCTATATATGTGTCCTCGGTCCTCCCCTCTTATAACAATATATAATACGTGTATATATATATGCAGTGAGTATATATGTAGAAGATTGATCATTTACAGCCCGAAACTAGAACTGAGGAACAAGAGCACAGATAATATTTACACACGCTACTCATATGTGTAGGAATAGGAGGTAGCAGGAAACAGCCTGCCGAGCCCAATGCTAGTTGATTTACAAATCTGGATCGTAACCCAATGTCTTCGGGATGTAGCATATATCCGAACCATCAATTCAGTGTTCATGCACAATGGATATACTGAAGACACTGTCGATGTTGATGCTAAAAGTAAAGCTTATTCCTTCGTTACAAGGAATCCACAACATGATGCAGAAGGCAATGTGGTACTAGCACTAGGGCAGTGGTTTACTGCGGAATACTGAAGACCATGAGAAAGTGTGAGACTGTGAGTGACCGTGCTGTAGCATATGCAAGACCTGCCACCAGTGCAATCGATGATGTAGAGTATAGGGCTGCACGAGATCGATTGTTGGCTTGTTGCCAATGAGCAGGTCGGTCGCAGCAGTACGTGCACAGTGCACGCTTTTGTAAAAAGCAGGTCGGTCGCACACCTTGTATTTTGGTTTTGAATCGAATTGCGAGGCCACTGATTCCATATATCTAAAGTAGAGCATTCAGCTACTGGGTTTACTACCTCATCTGCTTGTAAATAAAATTCAGACATGCCGGCAAAATAAGAGAACGACTGAGGTCTTGCAGTGAGAGGAAGATATCATTAATTTGTTGAATCCAATGGTTTCAAAATGTAAGTAGCAAGTATCAGTAGTATGATCGAATGTAACAAAAATAGAGTCAAACGACTGGGGGGGTCAGACGGAACGAGAGGTGAAGATGGAGCGCCCGAGTGACCCCGGGAAGCCCTGCCGCCCCCTGTCGCCTGCGACCTCCGCAGGCGGCGAACCTACCACAGCCCCCACGCCGGCGGCCGAGCGTCCGCCGTCGTCGACCTCCCCGCCTCCCCATGGAGAGCCTCCTCCCGTAGCCCCACCATGCCAAACCCCGCGGCCAAAGGACGGTGTGCCCGACACCACGAACGCCGCCGTTGTCCCCGCCAAGGAGAAGCTTTGCCCCGAGCCAGCCGGGGTAGACGCCCGCCCCGCCGCCGCCTCCATCCCCGCCCGACCAGGTATCGCCTTCCAAGAATCCCTCCTCCACAACTTCTACCGTATCGCTCCTCCTTCCTTCCTTGATGCTTCTTCCCCCAAGCCGGGGGCGTTCTGGGTCACCATGGCGTCCGCGCCCATCCCTACCGGCACGATGGTGGGCAATGCCCTGTTGTTCCACCTAACTGCGCCGCCGGACGTCCTCCGGGCTGCTGAGGTTAGAACGGGTGTTTTCCGGGTTCTGATAGCTTCTAACAACGTTGCACAGTTCATCTTGCTCCGGCGACGCCTGCACCTCATGGACATGGAGCTTCTCCTCCACTCGTCCTTGGCAGCCTCACTGACCTCGGTTAGTGGGCCCGCTCCCATTACTCCCAACGCTCCTGTTCCAACAGCCGATGCCCACAGTGTTTCAAATGTCCCCCTGGCCTCGCTGACAATCGGGGAGGAAGCACGCTCCCAGTCCACCAGCATGTCTGCTGTGCGCCGCGAGAAATCTATTGGGCGCTGTGCTGTGTATCTACTGACGCTCCATGACCCTGATGCGCCTTCACTCCCCCCCTCTGCTCCCCACTCTGCAGCAGGGTGGCGCAGTGGATGGAGGTAATGGTGACGAGACAGCTTCCTACCGCCCCATCGAGCCCAACGCTGCATTGAAGCCGAAGAGCTTCAAGGACGCCGTTCACTCTCTGGCTAAAGGCGCTATAACTCGTACGTGCGTTAGGGTTTTCACGCCTCCCCAGCGCGCCTGTTTCAAGTGCCTCTCTCCTAGGCACTTCATCAAGGATTGCCGGGATCCGGTGAAGTGCCGTTGTTGCGGGTGCTCCGGCCACATGGAACGCAAGTGTGGATCCTTTCACACTCGCCACGGCACCTCCACCCTCGCGCTCGCTGCCCCACCATTCGCTCGTCGTCCACCACCATGCCCACGACCCACTTCTCCCGCCGTGCCACCCCTGCCTCGCACCCGCGCTCGTCGGCCCAGACGACGGGCAGCCCTGTGACTCCGCCCACTGCGGCTAGCCAGGTGGCCTCCTCCAGCTCCCCCCACTGTGCCTGGTGCAGGCCAACGCACGGTCACCCCCGTGGTAACCACCCCGGTGGTGCCCACCCCGGCAGTGACCACTGCGGCGGGAGTGGCGCCATCGATGGCTGGTGGTGGGGTAGCTGGGGATGCCATGCCACCGGTGGCTGCGGTGGCTGTGGAGGGCGCTGCTATGGGAGCGCCGGCCCCTGTTCCCTCCCCGGAGGGGAGGGGCTGCCTCTCCCCGCGACGCCGGCTTCTACCCTTCGCCGGTCCCCGAGGCACCCCGACCTCCCTAGGCTCTTGGAGATCCACTGCACAGGATCCACTTCTCGCCCCGCCCCCGTATTGAGCCCTAGTGAAAGCTCCAGTTTGGTTTTGGTAATTAATGATGCTCAATGTTGCTAATGCTTTGCTCTAAGTGTGACTAGACACATAGCAACGTGGTGGAGATGCCTAGGACTTGGCGATGGACTTGGACATGGTGATGATCAAGCTCCGAGGTTTAAGGCAAAGGTATCAAGAGATATGGTTTTTCCTTTTTCAGTGATCGAGACACTATAGAGAGTGTGATCGCGTTTAGGATCAATAACCGACTATCAAGAGGGGAATTCACGGTTGACTCGCGGTCCAAAGTGCCTCTAGATTCGACTTTGCATGATGCATGAGAGACTAACTAGCGAGCTAACACTTGCCCGTTGTTTCTTGAGATGAAACACTAACTCCTGTCCTTGAGATATGATCTACACTGTTGGAGTTGGTACCCAAGGCAAGTGGATGGACTTGGATCGAAGACGGCGTGAAGAAACGACGAAGAACTCACTTTTGACAGGCGTCGGACGCGGCTGTCGGGGTGCGCCGGACGCGCGGCTGAGCGCCGGACGCGGTCCAATGGCACCCGCAGTGGGGCTGCTCTCCGGACACGTCCGACGGGCAACATCGGACGCTGGCCTGGGTGCGTTCGGCGAGTTCGGACCCCGGCGCGCCTCAGCCAGGTCAACGGCGTCGGACGCGGCCGGAGGTGAGGCGTCGGACGCTGGTCCGTACCTGTACGGCGTCCGACGGTGCCGTGCGTGGCGCTACACTGAAGGAGTCAACTGCACCGGACACGCGGTGGACACGTTCGACGAGCGTCCGACGCGGTCCAGAAAGTCCTGAAGGTTTGGATGACCGGTGGACGCGAGCGTCGGACGCTGGCTGAGAGGCGTCGGACGCACGTTGACAGGGGCGCCGGACGCTGACGTGTCAACTGAGATTCAAATGGTCAGCTGGCAACGGTCGAGCATGAGGCGGCCGTCGGATGCGTCCGACGGCAGGCGACGGACGCGTCCGACGCGTGCTTCGTGGGTGCTCGAGAAGCCCAACGGCTCTATTTGAAGTGGAGGCTATAAATAGAGTGGTGGCCGGTTGGGGGAGCTCTCTGTTCGCCATTTTCATATCTTGGAGCATTCTTTGAGCTAGAGACTCCCTCTCCCACTCATCTCTTTGATTCTTTGATCATTCTTGAGTGAGATTGAGTGAGATCAAGTGTGTTGCATTGAGAGTTGCATCTAGAGGCACTTGTTCATCGAGTTTGCTGTGGATTCTTGTTACTCTTTGGTGATTCCCGTCACCGTAGACGGTTTGGAGCAGCGGATGGTGTTGAGCTCGACTTGGAGATTGTTCGAGGCCACACCGGTGATCTTGTGAGGGGTTCTTGGTCCTTCCCCGTGGGAGAGTCGTGAAAGGATACTCTAGTGGATTGCTCGTGGCTTGTGGATCCTTGTCTTGTGTTGATGGTGCGGCTCCCAGCAGTGGTATTTGGCATTGAGAGCCAATTGAGCGAGCACATCACCAAGCAAGTGTATCGCCACAACGAGGACTAGCTTGCTGGGAAGCAAGTGAACCTCGGTAAAAAAATCGTGTGTCGGTTTGTGTTTGCCGAGACTTCAACCTCCTTGTGATTGTTTGTAGGTGATTGGATTCTTCGCACGGTGACTGGCCATCTTCATCTCTACGCGGCGGTATAAACTTCCAATCCCCTCTTGCGCATTACATTCCTAGAATTGCTTGTGGTTCGCCGAGAGCCTTAATTGTGTAGCACTATCTCGGCCTTTCCTTTGTGTAAAGTAGAATTTCCTTGTGGTTCACCGTGAGCTTTAACTGTGTAGCGCTATCACGGTTGTTGGTTGTGTGTTGTTAGAGTAGCCTAGTTGCTAAACTTGTTAGGGAGGCTTGCATAAACTAGTCGAAGCTTTAGCTTTGCACATTTGCCGCCTAGTTGTCTAACAAGTTGTTTAGTGGCCTTGCTAGAAATTTTATTAGGCTATTCACCACCCTCTAGCCATTTAGACCTTACACCTGGGGGCTGCGGTTGATGCTCGCTCCACATACCCCTCCCCTCCACCGGCCCTGCCCCCCTCGCGTGCGCGGGATGGACGACATTGACGTCGTCTCGCTGCCGAGGAGGGTCTCCCACGGGGTCGGGACCGACGTGGAGGAGGAGGAAGTCGACTCTGACAGCTCGCCGTTCAGGATGGACGCGTACTCCTCTAGAGAGGGCGCCCCTATGCCTGGGCTCCGTCGGGTCACCTGGATGCCGCCTGGCAACATGGCGCTAACGAGGCGCATGGCCTATGCCTCCGTCAGTGGCGACACCGGCTTCTCCTCCCCTGCTGCTTTCATTCGCTCGGCGATCTTCGCGCATGCTAGCTGGGCGCACTACAACATGTTCCCCTCGTCAGGGGGCATGCCCTCCTGAAGTTCGACTCCCAGGAGGACCGCGACTCTGTGGTTGACCTTGCCCCCATGTTCCACAGTGATGGGCGGGTGACCCTGGAGCGCGCGGAGGACGCACGCTGCCGCTTCTACATCCGGCTGCCTTGGCTTGCGACCGCCATGTCCACTGATTTCCCCCTGACTACCACTCAGAGGAGGGGATCAAGGCGGCCTTCTCCAGCCTGGGGCCGGTCGTCGAGATCGACCCCGACAGCCTGAGTGATGAGTTGGGGCGGGACCCAGACTACTCCTGTGTCCGCATGGTCGTCGCCAGGGAGACCGACCGCCCTCTGCCTGTGACGGTCTGCCTGGGGGCATCGGAGCCATACCGGTCTTCGTGGGCTCCGCCTTCATGGTGGAGACCCTTCAGGTTTGGCGCTACGAGGACCAGCTCGACGGGAATGGGCGTCTGCATGCTTTCTTCCCGTGGCCGCAGCCTCCGTCCGATAGGCCCGGAGAAGGCTCCCCGCGTGCTGAGTCTTCTCGTCCTACGCGTGTCGGGCCTGCTCGCCCTCCGGCTGGTTGGGCAGGCCATGCTGGGCCGGCCAACATATTCCACCTGCTGGGCCGGTCGCTTGCTCTCACCCTGCCCATTCACGCCTACCCACTGCCGCCGCTCCCGCTCTTTCCGCTCATCATATCTGTTGCTCCTGGCGCCGGTGACTCTCCTCCCACTGGCTGGGTGCGGAGGGTGCTGGCCCTGCCATGGCACGAGGAGACGGTCTTGTCCCCGCTGCCGCCTACACCGTCTGTCTCCCCTGCTGCTTCACCTGCCCCGGCAGTACCCACTTGGGGCCGTGGGCGTCGTCCCAGGGCCGCCGGGGACGCGAAGAGGGCGAGCTCCCGCCTCGTTCAGAAGGAGACTACGGAACTCGTCCCAGTGGCGACCTAGGCCATGAAGCTCAAGGCGGTCTGGGAGAGCCTGGCGGTTGTCTCGGAGAGCCTCCCCAAGAAAGTGAAGGAACGCCACCTCCTCAAGAGGAAGAACGTGCTTGGGGCCCTGGACCTGGGCCGCCTCGCGCGGGGGCGCATCTCTCCTGTACCGATCGCCGCGCTGTTGCGGTGGCCACTAAGACACCCTCCCGCCCATGGCGCGCTATCATCTTGTTTCGCACCCTATCTTAGTCTTTGTGTGTGTTGCCGTTAAGTTTGTCGTTGTAGTTCTTTCCTTTCTGTTGCGTCCTTTTGTTTACGTTGTTGTGTCCCGCCGACCCCGATAATGTCCCGGGTAGGCTGTTGTACTCTTCGTTTTCAATGAATCAAAACTTTGAGTTTGTTGTTTTAGGCTGGAACGTTCATGGCTTGGGTAGGGCGGACAAATGCGATCTGGTTCGCGAAGCTGTGGTTGCTGCGCGTCCAAGCGTTGTGTGCCTCCAGGAAACTAAACTGCGCTTCCTAGACCCCACCAAAGGGCGCTCCTTCCTACCTTCCCGACTCTCGTCTTTCGAGTTCTCTCCCACGAACGGCTCGCGGGGCGGCATGGTCACCGCCTGGGACCCGACTGTGCTATCTGCTGGCACGCCGGCGCGGAGTTGCTTCACACTAACTGTTCCGTTCGTCTCTATGACGTCTAACTACGCGTTCTCGATCACCAATGTTTATGTTCCAGCCGACCGTCGGGAAACCGATCAGTTCCTGGCCGATCTGGCTGCCGCCGAGGTTGATGACAGCACCCCCTGGCTGTTGGTAGGAGATTTTAACTTAACGCGTTCCGCTGCTGACAAGAACACCCCCAGCTTTAACTCCTCCTTAGCTGAGCGTTTCAATAACACCATTGACGCGCTTAATCTTCTCAAGCTCCCCCTTCTTGATCGTTCCTTCACTTGGAGCAACAAGAGGGAGTCTTCCACTCTCGCTCACTTGGACCGCGCCCTGATCAACCTTGTGTTCAGCGCCGCGTTCCCAAACACCCACCTCACCTCTCGCGTGGGGATCACCTTGGACCATGTCCCCCTCATCACCACCATCCCGACCGCTACTCCCAAGCCGACCTCCTTCCGGTTTGAGAACGCCTGGCTGCGCAATCCCACTTTCCTCCCCTGCGCCACCTCGGCGTGGGAGTCCATTGACACTGGCGACGGCGATGCGGCAGGCGCTCTGGTGGCTCGTGGCAAAGCTCTCCGGCGCGCGGCGAGCACGTGGGTACGTAAACACCGGACCACTCCTATTCATTTCCACAACTGTACTTTCATTGTGCTACTGACGGACTTGTACGAGGAGACTCGTGCATTATCTCCTAGTGAATTCACTCTCAGGGACCGATGCCGTAACCAAGCAGCCCAAATGATTGTGGAACGAGCAGCGTGATGGAAGCAACGTGGCAAGTGCAAGGCGCTGGTGGAGGGAGATGCCAATACGCGCTATTTCCACGCGCGGGCGTCGGGCCGCCTGAGGCATAACCGCATCCAGATGATTGAAGTTGAAGGGCAGCAGCTGTTCTCCCACCACGACAAGGTTACTGCAGTCACCAGTTACTACACTGGGATTCTGGGCGAGCAATTGCCAACTTCGTGGGGCTTCAGTCTATAGGAACTGTACGCCGATCGGGGGTGCGCTAAACCGGACCCTCTCGTGGCACCATTCAAGGCTGTGGCTGCCCTCAAAGGGATGAACCCCAACAGCGCCCCTGGCCCCGATGGGATTGGGCCAGGCTTCTACAAAGCGGCTTGGGCCATGGTGAAGGATGATATGATGACCTTCCTGCATGATTTCCATGAGGGGCAGGTGGATGTACAACGAGTGAACCGGGCTTCAGACCAGTGTCTTTGCAAAATTGCCCAGTGAAGGTCCTCACCAAGTTGCTGACAGCAAGGCTTCAAGCTCAGATCCAAAAGCTGATTGATGTGGACCAGACTGGATTTCTCCGCAGCCGATCGATTTCAGAAAATTTTGTCTATGCCACGAAATTGGTGCAGTGCTGCTATCGGAGGAAAGCTCCAACGGTGGTGCTCAAACTTGACTTCACTAAAGCTTTTGACTCTGTGGATTGGGATGGATTGATGACTGTGCTCTGGGTGAGAGGATTCCCTGCTCTTTGGTGTGACTGGATTCATTTGCTACTGAGTTCGTCGCGCTCGACGGTCCTGGTCAATGGGTGCCCCGGGCCCTGGTCCTGGTCAATCTATTCCTTCTGGTGGCGGGCGTACTGCAGTCGATGATCAAGGCAAAAGAGGTGTGATACGACACCCGCTGTGTGATTATCCGTGTCCCGTTCTTCAATATGCGGATGACACGCTGCTGCTCCTCAGAGCGACGGAGAGTGATGTTGGCCACCTCAAGTCGTGTCTGGATCAGTTCGCTACCGCCACAGGGCTCAGGATCAACTTCCATAAGAGCACCTTGGTGCCCATGCACGTGCAGGAGGAGACCGTTGGCGCCCTGGTTGCCACCCTCCAGTGCAAGAGAGACACCTTCCCGCAGACGTATCTGGGTTTGCCGCTGTCGAATGTGAAGCTAATGTTGTCTGCATTTGCGCCGTTGATCGCCAAGGCCGACAGGTATCTTGCAGGATGGAAGGCCACATTGTTGAGTCCTGCGGGCAGGGTGGTTCTAATCAACTCGGTGCTGGATGGGCTCCCAACCTACCTCATGGGCGCCCTCTTGCTGCCGATGGACGTCAAAGAAGCTTTGGATGCCAGGCGGCGTGCGTTTCTCTGGAACGGGACAGACAAAGCCTCGGGCACGCAGTGTTTGATCGCCTGGGAGAAGGTCTGTGTGGCCAAGGAGGATGGGGGGCTCGGCATAAGAAGGTTGGACACCCAGAACGCTTGTCTCTTGAAATTGATCCACAGATTGCACCATCCCGCTGAATCATCGTGGGCTTCCTGGGTGATCCGGCATGTCAACTTGGCAAATCTGGATGGAGACGTCGAGGGCCCGCATTGGGAGGCCTTGAGTGGACTACTACCCGCCTACAGATGCATCACACGGGTGGAGCTTGGCGATGGGAACTTCTTTCTGGCATGATCTCTGGCTCACGGACCAACCACTTTCAGTCCTGTTCCCAGCCCTGTTTAGCCACTACAACAGCCAGGCCAGGACTGTACACCAGGTCATGGAGGCTGGGCTCCTCCCTTTGCTACAGAATTGGCTCTCACGTGCAGCGGCGGAGGAACTAGGCAAGCTAGTGCGACTGCTACCGAGTGATCCGCTGGCTGGGACGACGGATGTGAGACTCTGTGGGATGGAAGACCGGGATCACAAGCTACTGATCGGCGTCATTTACAAAGCGTCAACGAGTGGTGACCAGCGATCCCCGTTCTTCTCCTTTGTGTGGAACAATTTCGCTCCTCCCCGGGTCAAATTTTTCGCGTGGCTGCTGGTCCAAGGGAGGATATAGTGCAAAGAGAACCTGAAGAAGAAACACATTGTCGACAGTGATGTCTGTGAGTTGTGCAATGCAGGCGTTGAGGACGCCGATCACCTCATCTTCGGCTGCTCTTTTGCTATAAGTTTCTGGGACAGGCTAGGGCAGTGACAATGTTTCGTCGGTGACTATGCTCTGGGAAACAAGATCTCCCCCAGGAACGCCTCCAGGTGCCCGTGCCAGCCTCATTCTCCTCCTATGCTGGGAGCTCTGGAAACATAGACATGACGTCGTCTTCCGGCACCTCCCGCCCAGTGTCGACTGGTTGATGGCAATGTGCAGAGCCTCTATAGAGTTGTGGAGCTACAGGATTACTAGGAAGTCCGTGTCTCTTCGTGCTTACTGGAGTACGCTCCAGCTGATGTAATCCCGCTCCCTCCCCCCTGCTTTCACCATGTAATTTGAGTTGTAACTGGTTGATGGCCTAACTTTGGGTTCCTGGAACCCCAGCCCACCCACCGGGAGCTATTGCGCCCGGCATCTGTGGCAATGGAAAAGGTGGGGACTCATCGTCCCCCCCCCCCCCGATTAACTCAAAAAAAAAAAAAATAGAGTCAAACATCAACCATATTTGTTCTAAGGATGAAACTCATATGTATCACCTTTAGGATCAGTCCCATAGCAAAGCCAAGCTCGAAGGATGATCAAAAGCATCACCAAATGGAGCATGACCCAATCGGTGAGTGAGAAACAAAGAAAACTATCCAGTGGCGAAGAAGCATGAAAGAGAAGCATAATAAGAAGCACACTATACAGTCAATGGATTTGATATGCCACTGGCCTAACACACCATCAAACCATCTGTTGACTACTACTTTAGTTGAGGTTTGGAGCAGGCACAGGTCTGGTATTGGTAAAGTCTTTTATCTCTCTTAGTTGTATAGAATCATACTAGAAGCAAGCCTTTAAATTAGTCACTTTGTGAGATGTGGTTACTAAAGCTTTATTGGATATATGTGTCCCATCTCCATGCAATGCAAATAGTTAACATAAAAAATAACATTATCTATGAACGCAATAGAGAATCAAACTCATCTGCCAATAGACAGGGTCTGATAGAAAGCATATATAACATATATAAACACTCGGTGGCATCTATAGACAGGGTCTATAGAATGAAACACGCTGTATATATGGAGCCACACACATTTTTTTTTTCTTTTTTGAGCAATGGAGCCACACACATGTTGGGACTATATATAATGAACACTGAGTCACTGACTATCACATAGGAGTACAAGGCAGCTTCTCATGATCATCAGCCTTTGGTTTTGGCACACAGAATAATCCTCTCATTCTACATCAACACAAATTGAGAAAAAGACAAAATAATCGTTGTCTTCATACGTACATGTAGGAATGGAGGGCATCGTGAAGGAGGTTTCTGCCAAGGAATTAAGAGGTTGCCGGAGATCCAACGAACTATCATCTACTAATTGTGCTCATCGTACAATATAGGGCTCTGTCACCATTCCTCACCTAAAACCCTCTAGAGATCGAGAAGACCATCACTCAACACTATGTAAAAAAGACGATTACAGACGTGTGTTGGGCTCTATCACAGACACGCTTCGCAGCGTCTGTGCTAAGACGTCTGTAATAAGCTCTATTACACACACATAGTGTAATTTGGGTACATGTACCGTACTACGGGGGGCCAGCCCTCCGCACCCCCGACTGTCTTTGTTGCTCCTGCCCGGCCTTCGGCTTCTATGGCCCTCCGCTTCGCTCCTTCAATTTGAAACATATTCAACATGGTGAACCAGGTAATTATTAGGCTTCCATATTTGCCAACCAACCAAGCAGCTAATTAAGACTATTGGCTGAACAAGCCAATGAAGACAATTTTCTAAGCTTGATGAGACTGACAATTCAAAGAGTTGCCCTCCACGATCTCAATGATTGATCTTCTGCCTTTGCTGGCAACATGGGAGACCTAGGAGCACCTCCGATCCGCACCCTGTTCTCTGGCACGAGCTGGCATCATGCCACTTCTCAAGCCGGCCGGGGAAGTCTTAGCGGCGTGCCATCTGCAGTTACTTCCTCTGATGACACGCTACAGCAGGACAACACTGGACACTTGGACAGGCAACAGTCACCCTGCCCAAGCATACCCTGTGGCCCAACTCAAAAGTTACCGAGAAGAGATAGTTCATCATCAGACAAGAATATTGTAACTGATTTCAAACAGAATAAAGCTGTCCTCTCGCCACACTTGCTCATCTGTTCCTCGCATGTCCTAGTAGTTGATCATCAGTATGATTAATGAATAAATCTTTTGAAATCAATGCCCAAACACAAGCATTTTTCACATTACACCCACCCACCGATGCAATAAATAATTAATTGTGTACCATGCATGTGCCCAGTGCTTGGAAGGTGACATTATATATCATTTTGATACATACAAATTAACTCGTTAGCACAGCCAGAGCCTTTAAGCTACATCCATATGCCACCACTTTCTTGACAAAAAAGAGATGCATGCGGTAGGAATCGGAGACACCAGGACCTAGGTTTCCACCGGAAGTCATTTCCAGCTGCTGTAACATTGCTGCAGTGGTACGGCGCTAGAGAATGCTAGATCTGGATTGCCGTAGGATCTATGTTTTCCACCACCCACCGTTCGACACTACAATGGACAAAGCAGTGGGCAACGTAGCAGTCTAGCAGATAATGTAGGGCAAACAAGAATGGGACGATAAAATTGTCTGCATCATTGGTCACAGTTCTCCATGAGGATTCAGTTCCGATCCATTTGCAAGTTCAAATGAGGACAAGGGCATATGGAGAACTACCGTAGTCTACATGCAGCATTAGCTTTCTTGATCTACATGAGGTGTTTGCCTCTGAGCCATTGGTTTCTCAGTTCAATGACGAAAATATTTCATATTTTTCAAACCAGTCAATAAAGATTTTATATTTTCCTGAACCAAATAACAAAGACAGTAATGACATTTGCCGAACAAGGTACTTATTAGGCTTCCATATTTGCCAAACCAAGCAAGCAGCTAAGACATTCATATTTGCTGAACAACAGAGGTGGAGCCACCACTAGGGCGAGCTAGGATTCTAAGCTTGATGGGACTGAGAAAGTGACAATTCATTGAGGACTCCCATCCACGAGCTCAATGATTCATCTTCCGCCTTCTCTGGCGACATGGGAGACCTTGGAGCACCTCCGCACCTAGTTCCTGGACGCACTGGCATGGGGTCATGCCGCTTTTCAAGCCCTTGGGAGTGTTAGCGGCGTGCCATCTGCAGCTCCTTCCTCTGATGATGCACTACAGCACGACAACACTGGACCAGCAACAGTAGCCCGGCCCAAGCGTACCCTGCGGCCCATCTCAAAAGTTACCGGCCCAATTAATGTGGCGTAAGTAATTAATCGCTACTAGTATAATGCCCGTGCACGCTTCTTTTTTATAGTTTAATGTGGAAAACTCTTATACAATAATATTTCTTTGTACTTTCACTTTGACGACAGATTGGAACAAGGAATCACCTTAATGTAAGACAAGATGGAACTATACACTCAAGATAAATCTTACTGATTTAACAATGCACTTCCATCTTGTTCTATAACAGACGTTCTGGCAGTCCATCTCACATCTTACAACCTCATGCAAAACATATAGCAAAAGACCGATTAGTTTGACAACTGTGCTCGCAATTGGCAGTGGCATGAGGATGTTGTTCCGCATCCTTGCACAGAGCTCATCTTGTAGTTATGATATTTGTGACTTGAGCGAATTGTTCTCCTCTTGCAACTCATTCTTCTCTGAACTGAACAATAAACATACTTTAGGCTTATAACAGATGAAATGCAGATAGAAAGCAGAAACATCTACCAAAGAACTAAATCAAGCAAGCAAAGTTGTTGTATCGTTTATCAGTACAATCTAATTACTTCTCTGCGCTCATGTCGGCGTCGTCGGCGAACTCCCCGTCCACCGACTCATCCTCCCCGCGGCACCTGCGCTCCTGCGGCGCCGACACCGTCGCCACGACGCCTGAGGCGTCGTCCGCGACCTGCTTGCCCTTGTCGGCGCGGAGGATCTCCAGGATCCTGGACGCGCGCTTCTGCGCGAGCGCCGTGCCCACGAGTGTGAGCTCCAGGAGCGCGGACGAGGCGCCGGTCTCGACCATGGCGGCGCGGTCGCCGTAGCTCCGGTGCGCCAGGACCATGAGCACGTAGGCCGCCTTCTCCTGGCACCAGAGCTCCTCGGCCCAGTTGAGCAGGTCGACGAGGGACGACACCGTGTCGGGGGCGCGGCTCACCGCGCGGCGGCCCTCAGGGCAGGCCGCCACGAGGTTGCAGAGCACGGCAAGCGCGCGGTCCGTCACGGGGCCGCGGCGTCCCCCACGGCCGCCACCAGCGCCGGCGCGACCCCGGCCGCCAGCAGGTACGGCGCGTTCGCGGGCGCGATGGAGAGGTTATGGAGCACGCGCAGCGCGTCGTGGCGCGCCTGCTCGGTGGAGGAGGAGGAGCACGCGGCGGCCTGGAACACGCGCACCAGGAACGGTGCGGCGCCGGACGCGCCGATGACGGGCTTGTTGGCGTCGAGCGCGCTAAGGCAGAGGAACTTGGCAACCACGGCCTCCGTCAGCGCGCGCGTTCCTTCGTCAGGCGGCGTCATGTCCAGCGACGATCAGGGATCCGCCCACGGGACACGGTTCCGGCGTCACGGTCCTTCGGCACGCGGCCGTCTAGCGATTGGTGGCCGTGGTCCTTGGTCAGGCAGCGTCACGTCCAGCGACGATCACGTGAGGACGTAGCTTAAAAATAGCAAGCATTATGTACATCAAAATAAGCATCTAAGTTTGGTATAAGCATCACAATAATCTGAAAACAAGGATAAACTTGGTATGCATTCATATATAATCCTAACAACGCACACAGGGCAAACAGCATCACGATTTTAGTTAAATATAGTCCTCTGCGTTACCTGAGAACCTCAAGGTTAGAAGTTGTGGCAGCATTTGTCTTTGCAATTATTGTCAGGTAAGCATACCAGTGGCTATGGCAACATGGCGCAAATCTTCCTTGCGCACATGCCTTACTGCAATCTCTCTAGCCTATTACATGCAGCTCCTGAAAATAGAATGGATCAATTAATTGGTATGGTCAGAAAAATAAAAATGTACGGAGATCTGGCTTAACAAATTAGAAATAAGCAACGCACAAGAAGATATAAATATTGTGTTAACAGTACTGACTCAGAAATAGAAAAAGGTTGTAAAGTATTGGATCACAGAATTACGAATACCTACGAATCTTCTCGAGTTCGGTAGGCTGCATCAACAGGCGGTGCCGCTACTACGTCAAGGAGATGGGCGACGCCCTGACCTTGCTCGGCATCGCCGCCGTGCCGAGGGCCGCTCGCCCAGGACAACGGCCTCGGTTCCCTCGTCATAGGGCAGCTGCTCGGCGGGCCACACGCGCCTGGTGCCTCACGGGCTGGAGCTGCCCTGATCTAGGTCGACGCCGCGCCGTGAAAAGCTGCCGCTGAGGCAACGCGCCGCCAACAAGGTCAGCCGCCGGATGGATCCACTGCGGGAGAAGATGAAGGGGCGAAGAGAGAGAGAGAGAGAGAGAGAGAGAGAGAGAACATCACGCAGCGACTCGCGAGGAGAAACCCGCGTGCATATCTCGGTTGGGATACGACGGCGGCAGCGCACCATCCACTTTGTTTGTTTCCCCGGACGGTGTAGGGTTGGATCCCGGGTGTAGCGTCAAGCGGAGCGATGATCACGTAGGAGATAGTAGATTTTGTTGCGTGGTTTGTTGCGTGATTTGAGGGGCTGACGTGAGAGAGGAGGGTGGAGGCGGGGTGAGAGAGGAGGGTCGGAAGCCTCATCATACATCTAATTGTAGCTCTTAAATCTTTTTTTACAGATGTTTTAGACCCTTGATTTTGATGAGGGAAAAGCCCTGGCAAGTATTCCATTATAGTAGAGATATAAATTCATAGAGAGGCAAGAGATAGTCAGAAAAGAATATTGTAACTGAAATATAACCTGTCCTCGCCACTAGCTCTTCTTCCGTCTAAAACTTCTCTTCGGTTCCCCTTTACTTCCACTGTTTTTAGGAATTTTAGCCTCTGCCAATAGTGACCTCTGTGTCTGAACGATCGAAGGTATGGATCTCACCTCCATTGGTTCGAGTTGGTGGGCCTCAAAATCGAAACCCTCAAAGACAGGTTGATCTGACTATCACGATCACAGGTTTACACATGCTTATTCCACAGATGCATTGAGTGAAGCAGTCTTGCACAGATGCTGCAGCTAGCGTGGATACAAAATCTGGGGTAATCCGCTACTTAGTATTGATTTCCTTTCTAATTTCTTGAACTTTGTAAACCTCCTGTTCCTTTCTTTATTTCAGTAATTTTGCAGTAGGGGCTTCAGCCTCTCAGATTACTAAAAAAAGAAGAGATTTTTTACTATGCTTGGAAATATTTTGAGCCATTCGTTTCGTTAGATCTAATGGTTTAAAAATAGGAGGAACCAAATGGAACTTAAGCTGTGGCCCGGAACACTGTTTTCTAATTATAGTCGGAGGGTATTGTCGTATTTTAACATCTCAGGAGCAGCTTAGCAGAAAAGCGATCCGGCCTGCGCCCCCATCCTAGCAGCAGCTAGCAGGCCGACGGCGTCCGCGTCAGCGCAATGGGCTACTCGGCTCGGGCATAGATAGGTTGGTGACCATGGGTTCTCGACGCGTTCCTATAGTTTTTTTTTATTATTTTTGACCCTTTTTTTAATAATATTTACTAAAATGACTGCAAAACTTTTTTTATTTTTAAAACTAACCCTTTTGATAGCGTCTCCACCTAAGGCGCCACATTTCAATACTGTGGCTGTTGGGAATATGCCCTAGAGGTAATCATAGAGATGATGATATTCTGCCTGTATCCATGATATATAAAGTGTCCATTGAATATCCATTAAAGACAACTTGTATTGATTGGCAATTATGTGAATTGCCTGTGGAACTCTTTTACTAGTATGGTTATTCTATATTCGTCCCTGGTCGGAGTTCATGTGAGGACACACATGAATATTAGACTAGCACATTATTAGTTGATGACTATGTTTCACAAGTCATGGACATGGAGATGTCGAACTAATAATGTGGGCACATGTATGACATGTAGGTGGATCGACCCGACATGAGATTGTCTCTATACACATCATATACGTTATGTCCTTCGACCCGAGATTGTTGTATGTACTCGAGATGTGTATCGACTTGCTTAGGGACGACAAACGCTACTCCGTCACCGGGTAGTTATAAAGGATGTCTTCGGGTTTGTCGAGAAGCATCTTTGCGAGACATAGACAATCAAGATGGGACTTGCCCCTCTCTAATGAGAGAGATATCACTGGATCACTCAAGTGATTGGATCAACAAATGCATGGCCGTGCTTGGGTTAAGTGTTAACCCACGAGTTGAACCATATATCATGAGGCAAGGGAGTAACTTGTATATGGTCGTAGTGGTTCGTCGATATGATCATTTGCGTACGCATAGGAGTTGTCATGCCTTGCTAGAGGCCGTCATTGTCAGCTATTGGGCGAATAGGAGTATTCGGCCCATGTCTATGTGTGCGTGAACCCATAGGGTCGCACGCTTAAGAGGCCGGAAGCCTAATTCGAGTTGGACTCGAATTAGACAAGGCTTAGGGTTTCTAATGCGTCTCCATTCGGAAAGCACATGAGAGACACCTATATAAGAAGAGGGAGGGCGTGGCCAAAGACACACAACCAATCCACGCCTTCAGCAGCCACCGTCGCCCTCCACGCTCTCGCCTTCGCTTCTCGCGGACCTAGCAGTCCGGAGACGCACGCTTCTTCCTCGTACGTGTGTGACACCTCGGAGGTGCTGCATCGGAGCACAAGGACGAACCGCACGAACCGCAAGTGGTGGGAGGAGTTGCCGGACGACCACGCAACTACACGGCACCGCTGCGACGCGTTCGACTACATCGAGTCGTCTTCCGCTGCTTCTGCGCGTCTAGTGGTAATCCCGTAACCTATAACTAGCAGTAGATCCTGGGCGATGAGGTAGAAAAGTTTTTGTTTTATGGCTAGCGTAGCACCCTCATAACCCTACAGTGGTATCGGAGCTCTATACTGCGTTGTTATAGGTTCTGGATGTCGCATATGTGATATGCGCGGTTTTAGATGAGTCTCTGATCTTGGTTCATGATCTTGCCGCGTTGGTCTTGTAACGATCTACTCGTACCGGTCGGAATTCCGCCATCCGAGTTGAGTGATACATGTAAATCCAATCACGGCGAGTTAGAGATCAATCAGATTGATCGAATTGAACCCTAGGTCAAGTGCCAAGCGCATGTGATGCCCAGCGGTGTCAGATTGGATCAGCCACCGGGCGCCGGGTTGATGAGAAAAGTTCTGTTCATAAAACAGCCGTAACTTTTTAACCGTAACTCGGATCGAGACGATTCTTAAACAAAAGTTGTAGAGAAAAAAATTTTACATCTACCCCTAACCTTTGGTTTGGCCCGAGCCAGATTTGCGAAAAACGGCTTGGAAGATAGAGTTTTTCGCGATTTACTTTTTGTAGTCGGAATCGGTTACCTCTGTTTTGCAAGTTTTGATGACTCGGTATAGCCCTTATGTGTATGTGATGCATGTATGAACAATGGGCTATACCAAGTCATATCCGTGTTTATGCCGTTCTTACCATGTTCTACTTTCATATGCTATAATGTTTTTGTCTACATTCGTGCGGTAATGAAGTAGAACGATCCCTCGAATGTTTAAGTTTGTGCTCCCCCAAACCTTGCACCGTCAGCTTGTCTTGTACTATCGATGGTGGGTCTATGAAATTAGGGTGCCATCGATTTTCCTTGACTAGACAAAGTTCGTATCGGATACTTACCGTTAAGGTTTGTTGCTTAAACAAGGTCATCCTAACGGTTAGGGACCTTGGAGCATGAGAAGTTGGTAACCCAAGCATAGAGATGCTATCCAACAACAAGAGTCATATGGGATATGATTAGCAAAGAGTTGCTTACCGATCTATCATGTCTTCTAGCGGTGATGCTAAAGCTCACTAGTCGACTTGCTAGTTGTGGGTCTTGAATCACTAAGTTTCAATCGAGGGATATTGATTTTAGTGGGAGTAAATCATATTTGATATTATTTACTCTATCATGGATATTTTGTCTTAGTATTTTACATTACTTTTGTTGTAGATTAAATAGTGTCTTCTAAGCAACCATTTACTTTGCGTTCGATTCTTGAGAAAGATAAGTTGAATGGAACAAATTATGCGGATTGGATCCGCAATCCGAGAATTGTTCTCGTGGCCTGAGAAAAAGGAGGAATATCTAGACACCCCTTACCGATGAGCCCGTGAAGGTCGGTGGCCAAGTGTTGGCGATCCTGAACAAGCCTAACTTTAAGAGAAAGAAGGGTCGGGGGGAAGAAAAAAAAAAAGGCAAGGCTAAAGATGAGATCTCTAAGCCACTCCGCCCGCCCCCAAAGCTGGACCACCGGCCGATGCTAAATACTTTCATTGTGGTAAGAATGGTCACCGAAAGAGAAACCGCAAGCCGTACTTAGCGTCCTTAGAGAAGGACGGCGGTAGTAAAGGTACTACCGCTCATACGCTTGTTGTTTATGTTACGGACATCTTCCTCGCTAACTCTTATATCAATTCTTGGGTATTTGATACCGGATCGGTTGCTCATATTTGCAATACGATGCAAGGAATGATAAGAAGTAGAAGCGTGAAGAAAGGAGAGGTTGATTTCCGCGTGGGCAACAATGCAAGAGTTGCCGCGTTGAACGTCGGGACGATGCAACTTCACCGTCGGATTTGTCATGGAATTGAATAATTGTTATTTTGTTCCTAGTCTAAGTCGAAACATTATGTCACCTTCATGTTTGATGAAGGATGGTTATTCATTTGCGAGTAAAGACAATGGTTGTGTTATCTCGAAGAATGATATGTTTGTGGCTCTTGTATCCATTGTGAATGGATTATTTATTTTAAATCTTGATGATACACCCGTCTCGTAATGTTAATGCTAAAAGGCCTCGGCTTAATGAGTTAAGTCCTACATATATGTGGCATTGTCGTTTGGGTCATATAAATGAAAATCGCATGAAGAGGCTCCATGATGATGGACTTCTAACTTCGTTTGATTTTGAATCTTACGAGACATGTGAGGCTTGCCTTTTAGGCAAGATGACCAAGACGCCTTTCTCGTGTTTTCCCGAGAGAGCGTCTCGACTTATTGGAACTAGTACATAGTGATGTATGTGGACCAATGAGCACGACAACTAGAGGCGGTTTTCAATACTTCATAACTTTTACCGATGACTTTAGTAGATATGGCTATGTCTACCTAATGAAGCATAAGTCTGAAACATTTGAAAAGTTCAAAGAATTTCAGAATGAAGTAAAGAACCAACATGGCAAGAAAATTAAGGCCTTGCGATCCGATCGTGGAGGCGAATATTTGAGTCATGAGTTTAGCAATCATCTTAAGAGTTGCGGAATTGTTCCACGCCTACGCCACGGAACGCCATAGAGAAATGGCGTGTCTCGAGCGGCGTAATCGGACTTTGTTGGACATGGTTCGGTCTATGATGAGCCGGTGGACCTACCTTTATCGTTTTGGGGATATGCTCTAGAAACCGCTTTCACATTGAATAGAGTACCATCTAAGTCCGTAGTTAAGACACCATATGAGATATGGACTGGGAAGAGTCCTAGTTTGTCTTTTCTAAAAATTTGGGGTTGTGAGGTTTATGTCAAACGGCTTATATCAGATAAGCTAAACACCCAAATCGGACAAGTGTTTTTCGTGGGATATCCAAAGGAAACTTTAGGATATTACTTCTACAACCGCCGAGGGCAAAGTGTTTGTTGCTCGAAACGGTGTTTTCTTAGAGAAAGAGTTTCTCAAAAGAGAGAAGAGTGGACAAAAGGTGTATCTTGAAGAAGTTCAAGATGAGCCAGTCAAGAAGGACTCTACAAGTGATGCTAATGTAGCAGAACAAGTTGAGATGCCCGTGGCCACGAAACACCTCCACAACCACGAAGATCAGCAAGACTTCGCGAATTGCATGGGGATCTCGTTATTGTTGGACGATAACGAACCCGCAACATACGCGAAGCTATGATGGACTCAGATTCCGAGCAATGGCAGAGTGCCATAAGATCCGAGATAGATTCCATGGGAAATAATCAAGTTTGGAACTTGGTTGACCCGCCTGATGGTGTTAGACCCATCGAGTGCAAATGGATCTATAAAAAGAAGAAAGATATGGACGGAAATGTTCACGTCTATAAAGCTCGACTTGTCGCAAAGGGTTTTCGGCAAGTTCAAGGAATTGACTACGACGAGACATTCTCTCCAAGAGCGATGCTTAAATCTATCCGGATCATTCTAGCAATAGCCGCCTATTTCGATTATGAAATTTGGCGAGATGGATGTTAAAACAGCCTTTCTAAATGGAAATTTGGAAGAGGACGTGTATATGATACGGCCCAAGGTTTTGTTGATCCAAATAATGCTGGAAAAATATGCAAGCTTAAGAAATCTATTTATGGGTTAAAGCAAGCATCTCGGAGTTGGAACATTCGTTTTGATGAGGTTGTCAAAGGGTTTGGCTTCCGTCGGAATGAAGAAGAGCCTTGTGTTTACCAAAAGGCTAGTGGGAGCGCTGTTGTATTTCTAATCTTGTATGTGGATGACATACTATTGATTGGGAATGACATTCCTATGTTGCAATCAGAAGACTTCACCGAATAATAGTTTTTCTATGAAGGATTTGGGAGATGCAAAAGATACATCTTGGGCATTAAGATCTATAGAGATAGGTCGAAAAGGCTAATAGGATTATGCCAAGATACATATATTGACAAGGTGTTGAAACGGTTCAACATGGAGCAATCCAAGAAAGGGTTCTTGCCTATGTCACATGGTATGCGCTTTAGCGACAAGCAATGTCCTTCATCGATGAAAAGCGCAAACGCATGAGTAAGGTTCCATATGCTTCTAGCCGGTTCCATCATGTATGCCATGATATGTACTCGCCTGCATGTCTCATATGCTCTAAGTGTTGCGGAAAGGGTACCAAGGCAATCCCGGTGAGAGTCACTGACGTGGTTAAAAACATCCTTAAGTACTTGAGAAGAACTAAGGATGAGTTCCCGATCTATGGAGGTGAGGAAGAGCTCGTTGTAAATGGTTACACCGATGCTAGCTTCCAAACGATGTAGATGATTCACAATCTCAATCAGGTTTCGTGTTCACGGTAAATGGTGGTGCAAAGAAGTTGGAAAAGTTCCAAGCAGGAGACGTGTCCGATTCTACAACGAAGCCGAGTACATTGCAGCTTCGGAAGCCGCAAAGGAAGGTGTTTGGATGAGGCATTTCCTCATTGATCTTGGTGTGTTTCCTAATGCGGCTAGCCCATTGATGGGGCGATAGCGCAGCTAAGGAGCCAAGGAATCACCGAAGAACAAACATGTACAGCGGAAATTTCACCTCATTCGATAGTTCATCAGTGAAGGTGAAATTAAAATGTGCAAAATACATACGGATTTAAATGTAGCAGATCCGTTGACAAAGGCTCTTCCACAGCCTAAGCATGAGGCGCACATGAGGTCTATGGGGATTAGACATATTAGAGATTAACTCTAGTGCAAGTGGGAGACTGTTGGGAATATGCCCTAGAGGTAATCATAGAGATGATGATATTCTGCCTGTATCCATGATATATAAAGTGTCCATTGAATATCCATTAAAGACAACTTGTATTGATTGGCAATTATGTGAATTGCCTGTGGAACTCTTTTACTAGTATGGTTATTCTATATTCGTCCTCGGGTCGGAGTTCATGTGAGGACACACATGAATATTAGACTAGCACATTATTAGTTGATGACTATGTTTCACAAGTCATGGACATGGAGATGTCGAACTAATAATGTGGGCACATGTATGACATGTAGGCTGGATCGACCCGACATGAGATTGTCTCTATACACATCATATACGTTATGTCCTTCGACCGAGATTGTTGTATGTACTCGAGATGTGTATCGACTTGCTTAGGGACCGACAAACGCTACTCCGTCACCGGGTAGTTATAAAGGATGTCTTCGGGTTTGTCGAGAAGCATGTCTGCGAGACATAGACAATCAAGATGGGACTTGCCCTCTCTAATGAGAGAGATATCACCGGATCACTCAAGTGATTGGATCAACAAATGCATGGCCGTGCTTGGGTTAAGTGTTAACCCACGAGTTGAACCATATATCATGAGGCAAGGGAGTAACTTGTATATGGTCGTAGTGGTTCGTCCGATATGATCATTTGCGTACGCATAGGAGTTGTCATGCCTTGCTAGAGGCCGGGCTGTCGGCCTATTGGGCGAATAGGAGTATTCGGCCCATGTCTATGTGTGCGTGAACCCATAGGGTCGCACGCTTAAGAGGCTGGAAGCCTAATTCGAGTTGGACTCGAATTAGACAAGGCTTAGGGTTTCTAATGCGTCTCCAATTCGGAAAGCACATGAGAGACACCTATATAAGAAGAGGGGAGGGGCGTGGCCAAAGACACACAACCAATCCACGCCTTCAGGCAGCCACCGTCGCCCTCCACGCTCTCGCCTTCGCTTCTCGCGGACCTAGCAGTCCGGAGACGCATCGCTTCTTCCTCGTACGTGTGTGACACCTCGGAGGTGCTGCATCTGGAGCACAAGGACGAACCGCACGAACCGCAAGTGGTGGGAGGAGTTGCTGGACGACCACGCAACTACACGGCACTGCTGCGACGCGTTCGACTACATCGAGTCGTCTTCCGCTGCTTCTGCGCGTCTAGTGGTAATCCCGTAACCTATAACTAGCAGTAGATCCTGGGCGATGAGGTAGAAAAGTTTTTGTTTTATGGCTAGCGTAGCACCCTCATAACCCTACAGTGGCGCCTTGCATGGGGGCGCCACAGGGTGCTGACGTGACGGAGGGGCTGGAGGTGCCTCCATGCAAGGCGCCACAGTAGGGGGCCACAAGATTGTGAGACATGCATTGTGAGTGCAACAAGAAAATCTCTACTAATTATAGCATCAAATTTTTCATGCAACAAGAAAGTCTACTAATTATAGACCGGAGAAAAGGAGTAATAATACTCCATGTTTGGGCATTTTTAGCCAGCCGCCAGCCCGCCACGGCCTGTCACAGACTCATAGCACTGCCTATGCGCTATTGCATGTTGACTATTCTTTCTCTATTATATATAGCTGTATAGTATGTACACTCCCTCCGTACTAGTATTAGAAGTCGTTTAGGACATGATTGCGCATACCAAGGAGTGCCAAAGAGTGATTAATTAAGGTGGTGTTTTCCTTCTTTTTCCTTATTAAATACGCATGCGGGTGTCTCCTATACAACAATTCTTCATAGCTTGACTGGTAAGCGCTCCACGGCCAGAGGCTGGAGACACAATGTTCGAAACCCCTTAGCCGTTAATATTTCTTTTGACCTCTACGTCGATTTTGCATGGCACTATGCCGCCCGAATTTTTTCCGCTCATGATGCTACTCCATGAATGCGTTTGTTTTTTCCCTAAAAATAAAACATGCCATGTCTAGTTACTTCATTAATGTGTGTTTGTTTTTTCCCTAAAAATAAAACATGCCGTGAATAAGTATTGGAGGAATGTGTTTGTTTACTTTCCCTATAAATAGCTAGCGAAGGATGTTTTTTTTCCCTAGGAAGCCGAGGTTACTCTTGCTGCATGAAAAAATTAGATTGATGTTATAATTAGTAGACTTTCTTGTTGCATGAAATAATTTAATGCTATAATTAGTAGAGACTTTCTTGTTGCATGAAACAATTTGATGCTATAATTAGTAGATACTTTCTTGTTGCACTCACCATGCATGTATCACAATCTTGTGGCGCCTCCAACCAAGGCGCCACACTGGAGGCGTCACAGGGTGTGCCACGTCGCCCCGGCGTCCAGCCCCCAACCGCCACGTCAGCACCCTGTGGCGCCCCCATGCAAGACGCCACAATATTGAAATGTGGCGTCTTGGGTGGAGGCGCCACCAAAAAGGTTAGTTTTAAAAATAAAAAAGTTTTACGGTCATTTTAGTAAATATTATTAAAAAAGATCAAAAATAATAAAAAAAAATTCTTCCTATACGTCGCACACTAGCTGTTTGGGCTGCGACCTGGCTGCTGATGCTAGCGGACAGGACTACAAAGAGGGCCACCGTGGCTTGCGTGAGGGCAGCATAGGTGGAGCCATGCCTGCACTCGCCGCCGTCGCTTGTCTGCCGGGCAGAGCAGGATCTTGACCTAGTGGCACATGTGCCCTTCCTGCGACACTGCGAAGATGTGGACTTCGCGGCCTCAAGCTGTTTGATTGATTTTGCTCCTTCATAAGTAGATGCTTGCTTCTTCGTAATGGTAACCATCTATACGGCGGTGGGGGTGACGAGCAGGACACCAGCCCTGTCAGCCATGCATTGAATCGGCTGCCAAGATAACGAGAGAGAGGCCATGGACTACGCTTGCAGCCTGGAAGAAGCGGACTGCGACTCAATCCAGCTGTGGAGCTGTGGTTCCGACCGGATACGATTTATGAACGCCTTGTGAACTAATCGATGGCAGGTGGTGTGGATCGTCCCATCAGGCGCAAATCGGTGGCAGGATTGTGAACAGGAGAGATTGTGTTCAGGAGAGGAAAAATACTAAACTACCCTTAAACAGAATTAATTAGTTCTTTTAATTAAATAGCTGCATGAATATTTTTCAGGGGAGGAACCACACCGGTTCCTCCCAAGCACTGTGACATCTCTCAAAGAAGAAGGCAAAGGCACGCAGATAGCGGCAGGCCATTTCCTGGTGACTTCCATTCCCAGTGACTACAACATCATCCTTGTTTTTTTTTTACTTTCTGCTTTTCGTTGCCATGAGTTAACTTGCAATTGCTCGGGTGGTTCTTTTCAACTAAAGACTGGTTGCAAGTGCTCGGCTGGTTCTTCTCAACTGAAGACAGGTGGGATCTGACTATCTCTTGCCTCTCTATGAATTTATATAGCGATTAATTACATACGCCACATTAACTTTTGAGATGGGCCGCAGGGTACGCTTGGGCAGGGCTACTGTTGTTGGTCCAGTGTTGTCGTGCTGTAGCGCGTCATCAGAGGAAGGAGCTGCCGCTAACACTCCCAAGGGCTTGAAAAGCGGCATGACCCCATGCCAGTGCGTCCAGGAACTATAGCCTATAGGTGCGGAGGTGCTCCAAGGTCTCCCATGTAGCCAGAGAAGACGGAAGATGAATCATTGAGCTCGTGGATGGGAGTCCCTCAATGAATTATCACTTTCTCAGTCTGATCAAGCTTAGAATCCTATCTCGCCCTAGAGGTGGCTCCACCTCTGTTGTTCAGCAAATATGAATGTCTTAGCTGCTTGCTTGGTTTGGCAAATATGGAAGCCTAATAAGTACCTTGTTCGGCAAATATCATTATTGTCTTTGTTATTTGGTTCAGGAAATATAAAATCTTTGTTGACTGGTTTGAAAAATATGAAATGTTTTCGTCATTGAACTGAGAAGCCAATGGCTCAGAGGCAAACACCTCATGTAGATCTGGAAAGCTAATGCTGCATGTAGACTACGGCAGAGACGAGCAGATGGCTGCATGCCATCTGAGTTCACTGCTCTCCGGCCTCGGCAGCTCGTGCGGTTGCTGTCCACGCACATGCCTCGCCTACCGATGCAACTCGCCCAGCAAGCAGTACACCCCATGGTGCCAGTGTCAATCGCATATAATGTGGAATCCTACATCCCGAGACCTTGCATTCCTATTTCCTACTACTACTTGTATGTATTGCATTTCATCTCTCTGCTGACTAATGCATGCATATATGGCAACTCTATCTGGTACTATAGTAGCAGCAATTGTTCCCATCAAAAAATAGTAGCAGCAATTGGCTATGTATATATAGGAACCTTCATTTCGTGCGTCCAACACGCGTATATATATTAGTGATCGATCAGCAAATGCTTATTGATCTTTATTTATTGAACTCGGGAGCGGGGGTTCCTTCTAGGTTCTCTATAATAGGGTTATAATTCATCAGACACTGGTTCCCTTATGAGAGAGAGAGAGAGAGAGAGAGAGAGAGAGAGAGAGAGAGATCATGATCCTGAACAATAGGAGTAGGAGACTTCGGAGGAATCATGATCCAGAACAATAGGAGTAGGAGACTTCGGAGGAATCATGATCCAGAACAATAGGATTAGGAGACTTAACGGGAAGGAACAGTTAGGATGTTTAGCGAACATTGGTGCCTTATCGTTTTTGTTACCTCCGTGGAGCCTTGGTTTCGCTCCGTGTTGGCAGCACTGCGCAAGCGTGTGGGGAGCTTGGATGTCTCGACGAGATGAGGCATGTCCATGAGCTGCTTGTGAGGGTTGGCTTGAAGTCCAATGTGTTGGTGATGAACGCGCTTGACCAGGTGCTCAATGCTGGGCAACAAAAAGACAGGGATCTCGTGGAACGCCATTATCCTTGGCTTCATGCAGAATGGATGCTCTGAGGATGTGGAGAGGCTCTTCGCTAGGATGCAGCTGGAAAATGTGAAACCAGATTCATTCACCCTAGTCAGCATATGATTCCTGCAGTTGCATACATTTCTGACCCACTGCAGGCAAGTTGGATACATGGGTATTCTATCAGGCACCAACTAGACCAGGATGTCTATAATCCTGACGACCCTTATTGACATGTACTCCAAATATGGGCGTGTCACCATAGATAGAAAGCTCTTGGATTCTGAAAGGGACAGGCATGTTATGACATGGAATGCGATGATCCATGGTTATGGTTCACATGGTGTTCACATGGTTTTGGCCAGGTTGCAGTTGGGCTATTTGAAGAGACGAAAGGCACTGGCAGTTTGCCCAATGAGACAACATTCCTCTCGGTCCTTGCAGCTCGCAGTCATGCTGGTTTGGCTGATGAAGGACGGAAATATTTTGCTACCATGAAGGACTATGGTCTTGAACCTGGAATGGAGCACAATGGTAAAATGGTTAGAGTTCACTCCCTTTTGAAATAATATTGTGTTCATTAGAGTAAAATGTGCATAGGCATAGAACGTATGATTGAGAGCATTACCGTACCGATTAGTTTGTGCATATGAGGTATGTGTACGTCTATATACCTTAAAAAAGATGAGGTATCACCACTCAATATTAGCCATATAATAAGCAGATACACTGATACATAATTTGTTAATACACATACAGGTCCGCGGGTGTGCCATCCTGAGTCCAGCGCGCTTTTGTGAGGATATTAGATGAGAAAATTCCATCAAATTAAATGAGTAATCCGGTTTATTATACTAAACCCAAAGTTTGGTCTCGGGTAATCCGGTTGTGGTCTGAGACTCTGAGCTGAGCTGGTAACAAAAGTGATAAACAAGCACTGAAGTAATAGCTCTGTGTAAAAGGATTCAGTAATCAGTACTAGTGGCCAAGGCTATATTCAGATTTTAGGGAACAGATGGCTGCCAGTTTGGCCTAGTATCATACTACTGGTTATAGAACACTGGAAAGTTGCTCGTTACCAAGTGCTAATCGAGGTTCCAGAACTATGGATGACCATTTCATTTTAATGTTCACAGATACAACTAATTGGTTTTAGTGTTTTACATTGTAGACAAAACTCGCGAACGTGCAAGCAACGAAGGGAGAGGAAGCAGAGTTTACCATGGCGTAGAAGATGTAGTGGCAGAGGATCTTGACGATGGTGAAGGCCATCCAGAGGTGAGGACGGCAGCGGCGCCGGCTTTGGCGAGGACGAGGATGAGCGGGGAGAGGCCGCCGGGCACCTTGGAGCCGTGGCGGCGGCTTTGGCGACATCGAGGGGCGGCGGCGGCGGCGCAGGGCGGGCTAGGTTGGGCCGGCGGCGGAGCTGGGCGGGCGATGACGAGGGCGTGGCGGCCGCGGCGGCGGCTCTGGCGAGGTCGAGGGGCACCGGCGGCGGCGCAGGGCTGGCGAGGTTGGGCCGGCGGCAGCATTGCGCGGGCGATGACGAGGACGGCGTGGCGGCGCGGCGGCGGCTCGGGTGAGGTCGAGGGCACCGGCGGCGGCGCAGGGCTGGCGAGGTTGGGCCGGCGGCGGCACTGGGCGGGTGATGACGAGGGCGGCGTCGCGGCGCGGGGCGATGGAAGGCCGGCACGGCGTGGGGCGAGGGCGGCGGCGGCGGCGAGATCGAGGGACGGCGGCGGCGGCGGCGGATTTGGCGAGTCACCAGGAGCCTCTAGTCGCGGGCCGAGGTGTGGGCGCAGGGGAGGAGCCGCGAGCGGGGTTCAGGGGGCGGATGGGTGGGGGTAGTGGAGTGGGAGTACGAAATGACAAATATACCCTTTAAGAGTAAAAATAGAATTTAGTGGAGGAAATGGAAAGAAATGAGAGGAAATTTGAAGTATGGTAAAATAACTCTTAATATATTAACTGCAATCAATCATCCCCTTTGTTCCCTCATCACCAGAGCTAGAACCTACAACAAGCTTGTGGTGGTGGAGCTTCGTGCAGGTCACGGTGTGGACAGGCAGACTGGTTTGCGCCCATCCAAGACCCTACCTTGTCTTAGCTTGTGGTGGTGGAGCTTCGTGCAGGTCACGGTGTGGACAGGCAGACTGGTTTGCGCCCATCCAAGACCCTACCTTGTCTTTTTAGATAAAGGATAAATAAATATCCGGCCTCTACATCCAAGGATGTACACAGCCAATTATTACAACGTCGAGGATTACGAACTGAAAAAAAGCCAGAGTCTTAAACATAGACCAGGACAATAGAGCAAACGATAAAATTGCTTTCACCCTCTATTTGAAATTTCTAAAGTAATCATCTCTAATTTCTTGCTCATCACTGAGACGGCGTCCTTAGCTTGCTCATCCAACCCTACCTTGCCTTGGACTCTTTGTGTCCCTGTCCACGGACGTCAGCTACTCGTGTAACTCGCCTATGAAGCTTCACATGCCAATGTGCTGACAGATCCTGAGGCCTTGCGTTCTTACAACTCCTACAAAGACGGAATCGGAGGAGCTTATGTTTATTTTACATTCCATCTTTTTGCTGATTAATGCATGGTAGAACGGCTGGCTCTGGATGCTTGCTTGGAAGAAGCACAAGCTTGTGTAGTAGTAGCAATGTGATTGCCTATATATAGTGTCACCTTCCAAGCGCAGAACCTTATGGGTGCAAGATTATTACTAGTCGTTTAATTTGCTGGTGATAGATGCACTTCTACCTATATGTGTGATTGTTTAGTGCTCATTATATATTGTACTTGTATAACAATTGACCAGACGACATGCACATATGTGAGCCCATATATCTGCCATGCATTCCCTGTTCTCTTGCTAATAAACTAGCTAGTATAATAGCTAGGGAGAAGCAAAACAGCCAAGAACATAGAGAATGAATTGGTCAAGCACACGTTCGTACAATGGTTTGAAATCAAGCGAAAATCAAAGGAACTACATATAAAGTCTGTCAAGAACATAGATAAAGTTGGCCATGTGCACCTGTGTGCATACAATAACAGCTAGAGACATAAGTGCCAGAAATGAGCGCATAGTTTTAAGACTAATCTTTATAATTTCCTCATATTCAAATACAATATTATTTTGACATAAAACTGTGGGGGAGATTCCCACAGTGATCAATTTTACATTTAGTAATGGCAGGAGTACTTACAACATGAATTAGAAGGCATCTAGCCAAAATCAAAAGGCTGAAACCTAAGGTCCGCCTTGAACCTAAATGACTTAGTAAAACATTGGTTTTGAAACTACAAAGCCATCGGGCTTAACTCAGGTCATTGTGTTTGAAGATCTGTCATTTCACATTTTCCAAATCTCCCATGTACCGATAAGGGAAGCTTCAGTGAAGAAAGCAAGACCCTGAGCTTGTCTGGCTCTGATGAGTCTGTCGTGCAGGTTGAGAGATGCATCCCAATTGAGGTTCCCTGGCCAGCATTGGCTATCAAAAGGGCAAGTTAAGAAAATATGCTCAATGTGTTCCTCTTCTCCAAGGTCACACATGACGCAAAGGGCATCATCATGGATGTCAAGATGCCGTCATCTCAACATTGTTTTTGATGTTTAGTCGATCAACCAAAACAAGCCACGCAAAGAACTTGACTCTCGGCGTGCTGCCCGATTTCCACACTTTTCTGAAGACGGAGTGTGCTTCCATACCGCTGAAGATGTAGGAATAAAAGCGCTTGGAGGTGTATGTGTTGGCCCAAAATAGGTGTCCAAAGATCATAACCTGCTGATTCAAGCTTGAGCTTGAGCCAAGAATGTGGAGCTAGCGAGCCATAGAGTGGAGGACACATGCACTTCCTCAAAAAAAAAAAAAAAAAAAAAAAAAAAAAAAAAAAAAAAAAAAAAAAAAAGGACATGCACAAATGCACACACGCAAAACAAATCAAGGTTAACAGAGACCCAGATCTCCACTTACGCTGAGAGATGCGAATCAAAGTTTTGGGATTCATTTTCGAAAAAATTTCGGTGCCCACCGAATTGGACAAAATTCGGAAAATTCGGAAAATTCAGACCGGTTCCCACTCAAAATTTGAATGAAATTTGATCAAATTTGAACAGGCGCAGCCGGTCGAGAGAGGAGACGGCGCTGCTGGCGGTGAAATGCAAGCGTGCGGCGTTGCCCAGTACCGTGCATTAGGTTTCCAGGGTCATTTTCGTTGTGGAATGGCTTTGGGCTCGTTGCTGGGCCATAGAACAGGCTCAAAATTTGAACCAGGCCGAATTATTTTGGGCGGTATAGCTTTATTTCGGGCTGGGCCGAATTTGACAAAATTCAGTGAAATTCGGGCCTCTCGGGCCGAATCCCAGAACCATAACAATGGCGTAAGTGTGGACGTGCGCGATTTGTCTTTAGGACCCACACTGCTTTGTCCCCAAGAAGTTGACTTCTTCTAATATTACAGTATGTAGATGTCATTCTAATTAATTGTTGTTGAGGAGTCGACTCGCCACAATTGATGTTCGAACCTGAATTCCAATAGGACTACCGGAGCAAATAAATATCCCAAGTCCTTCCATCCCTACTATATAATGAGGAATTTCCATCCTGACCATATATTAACGATGTGATTGCAATGAAGGATTTTTATATATGTTTCTTTTAAATTATATATATTTCTCCAAGCAATGGTGATCGATCCTCAATGGCTAGTCAAGGTTCGCGCGAAGATAAGGAGCTGATGAGGGAGAATAAGAAGCGGAAGCCGCGGAACATTACTCGTTTTGGATGCCCTGCTAAACGTCATCCGTGGCCCTCTACGAGAGAGAGACAACAGCACCAGGACGGCCCAAGTGTCGGCCACCATGTACTTCCTGATCTCGTCCACGCCCGCGAGGCTCCGCAGCACCCGGCACGCCGCGCACACGAGCTCGCCGCCGTGGTCTGTGCACAGGTCGAGCAGCGCCGTGACGCCGCCGTGCGCGGCGACGGCCCACACGTTGTCCAAGTTCACCTTGAGCCTGCAGAGCACCCGCGCCGCGGTTTCCTTGGCCGCCTCGCTGCCTCCATCCCCCCCGCGTGTCGAGGACACGGACCACGGGCATGATGGTGCCGCCGCCGACCACGTCCCCCTATGCGCGTCGGAGCCGGCGATCACCGAGACCGCCTCCATGGCCTCCTCCTAGACGCGCGTGACGGGGCACTCGAGCAGCGACACGAGGACAGCGACGCCGTCCGCGACGTCGCACGCCAGGACGTGTGGACGGCAGCGACTGTTCGGGATCGCGGCGGCGCCGTTCTCCACGGCCGCGCGCGCCATGTCCACCTCCTGGGGCAGCGCCGCGCGGAGTGCCGCCTCGAACATGGCGACCTTGGCGGCAGCGGCAAGGATCCGAACTCTCCTCCAGGATGTGCTCCATCATGTAGGAGCTCCCCTCCAGGATGTGCTCCATGATGGCCGCAACGGGGACGGCCACCGCCACGGGAGAGGTCGGGCTCGGATCTCACCAGAGATGATGTAGGAGCGGAACAGCGCATGGAGGTACCCTGCCGAGGGATCAACGGCGGCGGAGGACGACGACAAATAGACGGCGACGTATAAACCCTAGAGTGACGAACGAATATTTATTTCTAAAAAACAAATATTTCATCTACTTAATCGTACAACCTATAATAGGAAAAAAACTTCATTATTGCAAATTATGAATGTACCATTTTACCCTTGGTTAAAAAAACTACGAAAAAAATAATTACCACTCCTATATTTAGGCTCTAATTGCCCTCGAATTTTGGAGTTGTTGGGAGGCGTTACGCCACATATGGCCCACCTAACATAGACATATCTGAACGGCTCCCAACGGCTCCGCCTTGACGACTCCCAACAACTGCCCTTCTATTGAGCCCACTAATCATAGACACATTAAATATTTTCTCAATAATTCCCAACGGCTCTCCGAGCATATATTGTAAAAAAGTTCATATATGGTACACAAGTTATCTGGCCGGTATGGTGCATGCATGGTGCTGTAATAAGTGGAAATGTCATCTACGCGTACAAACCACCAAAGCATGCAGTCCATCAAACTGATAGGTGCTACTTTATTAAGAAACTCTGCACCTCTGAGTTAATTTATACACGCCATATCTATACATCTTATATAAACAAACCCCATTAAGCTATTTTTCTGCCTTGTCCTTGCGCCACGTCAGCAATTTTTCAGTTACCTAAACGCCGAAGCACTTCTGGTACACCAGCGCCGAGTCCGCTGCTCCCTTCCGCGACCCCCCGCCTCACCCCGTTCCCTAGCGCTTTGCCGACCGTCCGCCTCCTGGCCGCCGCCACGAGGAGGCAGTATCTCTCCATCGCAGCTTCCTCTTCGCTCCTCCCTGTTGTCTCTTCAGTTCGCCTCCCCGCCATCAATTCTTAGGCTGTTTCAATTGTGTGCCAGGGTTTCAAAGAGACTTCTTATTCATTGCAACATCCACCGATCACATCGGAACACACCCAAAACACCGCTTCGTGTTTAGTTTAAAGAGATGCGTATACGTCCATAACCTATATTCCCTGCAGGTTGCAGTACGTTGCTCTTTGTTGGTGGTGGTGGAGTTACTCCAATCCAATCCAGAGTAGGGCGATGCTTGATTCCATGGCGACGCCGAGACATGCCGATCCAAGGCAATGGCACCGGTGCTAGCCGTGGGTGGTGTCGATTTCGTGGCCATCGCCGGAGATGGTAAGGATAAGCTCGTCGTCATCCGTGACAGCGCGGCGTCTCGATTCCATAAGACTCATCAGTGATCTGCGCATGAAGATGAGCGGGCGCCCCGTCGTCGCCGAAGCTGTACCTGCAACGCAGGTGTAGTTTCTGTACAGAACCATTCTCTTATTTTTGAGAAGTATATAATGAGTATCATTACAGTTGATCCATTCATCAAAAGGCGACTTCGTGGCTGCCAGTGATGCTTGCTCTGCAGAAATCCCCTTCCACTCTTGCCGTGCGTGTTGCCGGAATCCCTCTTTTTTCTTATATTGTTCATCTACAATCTGTGGAATAAAATTATTGATCTATTAATGGTAGTATATTTTATATATTTCTTTGTGATGGCATAGTCCAGTTAGACGCATGTCAGGATGCTAGCTTCGCATTTCCTCTCAGTATATGCTGAATTGGTATTGCCTTGCATTTGCTGGCTTCCAGCTATTCCAGTTCCAGATGATACACATATGGTCGTTGGACATATTCTGTATGTCTGTACATGTTTGTGAGTTATGACACGATACAATTTCCTATGAGGCTAAGTGTACGTACGCTGAATTCGATAAACCCATATGCCGTCTCATCTTTAGACATCTCAAGTGTGACTTAACATTCTATTAAATATACAAAGGAAGAGATACCTCATAAGCTGATCTATAACTCTTATATAAACAAACCTCACTATCTAATTCTCTCGACATGCAACGCGTCCACATCAGCAGCCCACTATCAATCCCACTATCTATTTTCCTTGGCATACAATAAGTCCACCTCAGCAATACACTATAATTTGCTACTAATAATTTACCTTGACATGCAAAGTGCATCTCAGTAGTTCACTATTGTTACATATTTTTATACCTCCTTCATATCCGCGGCAACGCGTGGGGAATTCTCCTAGTATTCTAGGAAACAATGTAGTATTCCATAATTCTATAATTAAATGATTTGAAGCAATATGTTGCATATCTTCAGTCTTAATCTAATTAAATTGATTCTTTATGTGATGAAAAAAATTCTACTGCATACCCGCGGCAACGCGCGGGGAATCCTCCTAGTATCAATATATTGCACATGTCCACCAAGCACTACGACATACAGGCACTTCTATATATACTTCGCCCTCATTTTTCTTTGGTGTATTCCACATCTTGCCACCATGATTGTGTAAGAGCAACTGAGATTAGAATAGGGGCCAAAGAGCGAGGAGGTGTGGCTGTTGGAATGAAAGGTATTAGGAAAATTTCTAGCACCTGAACCTCCTCTTTGAGAAAGAACTAGGTGAGAAGATCAAGATACCCACCTAGTTTCACAAAGCAGAGCACCCACCTGGTTTCACAAAGCAGAGCCACATGCATATATGATTCTTTGGCTGGGGCCCCGATCATACTAGTGAATTGGATTTTTCCACGGTACCACATGGTGCTTGCCGAGACGACTTACATGGACGCAAGAGTGGCATGCACGGTGCACATATATTTACCATGTCGTTTTTTCGTACTTTTCTGTCGGTTGCAGATACAAGAAACACATTGTTTCTAATTTTTTGCAAAACTTTCTATGATTAGAGGCTATCAGATTAAGGACCATATGACTTTTCTAATTTTTGCAGAAGTTTCTATGGTTTATCCTTGTTTTCACCCTTCTGATGAGGGATTAACGCATATACACTATACTATATTGAATCCAACTAGTAGTATCATCTATGATTAATTAACCAGCAAGTTCTGATTGTCTATTTTCTATATATATATATATATATATATATATATATATATATATATATATATATATATATATATATATATATATATATATATATATATATATATATATATATATATATATATATATATAAAGTGTGTTCTAAAATTTGCAACATGTGATCCCTCTCTGTCTATTGACTTTTTGTATAGTGACATTGTCACTAGTTTTGATGAGAGATATTGTCACTAGTTGTTAACCAAATGATTTGCACATCTCAGTTAATTAGGTTCTTTTAATGGAACTTTATTAAGTCTCCTTAGCATGGGCGTTCTTTTTTTCTTTTGGCTTGCATGTGACGACTTCAATTACCATATGAAATTTTATGCTTCTGTCAAATTAAAAACTATTAGACAATACAAATTGAGGGGCAAGGACATGTTCATATCTTTTTTCGAAAGCGAGCTGTTGCTCGTACTGCTTTAAGAGAAGAAAGAGTTCGTAAAGCTAGCTCTTCAAGGAGGGGCGAGCTGTCGTCCCTCGAAGAGCCGCACAAGACACAAAACACACAAACAGCAAGAAAACAAAATAAAGGAGGGGGGGGGGAGGCCACCACCTTCGACACCAACTAACCAATCAATTAAAACTATGCCTACAACCTAAGATCAATCCGTGCTAAGGTTTCCAGCCAAGGGGGTCAAGCCACCACTGCGAAGGAGAAGCCATACTCGAACCTCCAGCGACCAGGTAGCCGCGAGGGAGACCTCCAGCAACCAGGTAGTCGCGAGGTAAAACCGCTGATGACCAGGTAGCCATCGCGAAGAAGACATCGAACCGCCAGTGACTAGGTAGTCACTGCGAACAGGCACGACGACCCCAACACCCGAGCTGGACACACCAAAGCAAAGATGAAAAGAAGCACCGGCAGGCATAGCACCGGCAACCAGGGCGACGACCAAGGGAGTTCTGCCGTGTCCTGCCCAACCAAAGTAACTCGACGACGCCCCCAAGAAGGCAAGTGAAGCAGCAGCACCATCGTCGCCGGCCCGGCAAAACCAGGCGGGGTTTTCACCCCGAAAAGTAGATCGGAGCAGTCCATCCGCAGAACCGGGGGCCGGCCACCAAGCAACAGCAGCCCCAGCAGCTGCCGAAGCGGCCACCACGACGTGGCCCAAGCCCGGGAGCCACCGCACGCGTCGTCCGCGCGCGCCTGGACGAGCACCATGCCCGTCCACACGCTGGCCACGCGCCTGGCACCTCCACCACGAAGGGGCCACGACGAGCCCGCGGACGCCGGAGGCCGAGGAGGATGACGAGGCCGAGGGGCCGGGCGCCGAGGCCCAAGGCCGAGCGTCCAGCCGCCCGGGCGCAGGGCCCCGGGACCGGCCAGCCGCCGCCGAAACCCTACCCGGCCGGGGCAACGGGGGGGGGAGTGTGTGCCAGGCGCCGCAGCCGCAGTGGCCCCGCCGCCAAGGCCCCGAGGCAGCAGATCCGGGCGCAGGGGCCCCGGAACCGGCCGTCGGCGCCCCCACAGGGCCGCCGTCCCTGGAACCCCGGCCGGCCGGGGGGAGGCCGTGAGCGTAGCCGCTGGGGCCGCTCCCGCCCGACCAAGGGCGCGGATCCGGGCACAGGAGGCCCGGATCGGCCGCGGCCGCCGCCGCGAGGCCCTAGCCGCCGGAGAAGGTGAGGGGGAGGTGTGGAGGTGGGGGGGAGGGGATAGGGGGAGAGGAGACCGGGAGAGGGAAGGGGATGGGGGAGTGGGGCCGCGCAGCCGGCGAGAGGCCACGGAGGCGCGCGGCAGCAGCCGGGCCGACGAGGAAGGGGAGGGACGCGGCGGCGCGTGAGGGGGACCCTCCGGGGTCGCCCCGGGGAGGAGGCGACGTGAGGAGGAAAATGCTTACTCTATATCGAGTTTTATTTGTTACTAATGGCTAATAAAAAAACGAGACCGGGTGGGGGTGACAACCCCATCCGCTTTCATTAAGTAGAAGACCGAAGTCCTCCGGCCTCGGAAAAACCCCGAACCCCAGCCCCGCCCAGACACTGTGAACGGACCCCGTGGGGAACCGTAACCTGGGCCTTAACGCCACCTCGGCCGGAACGGGCCGTTCCACAAGTGCTTTGGCACACGGGGCTAGCGAGGGATTTTTATTACCACAAGGCCCAGAAATTCGCCCCTTCGGCCAGCAGCATGCGTGACCTGGGGATCGATCCCAGGACCTCGTGTGTGCCTCGGGAGTCCTTAGCCGACCGGTCTAAGGTTCCTTACTAATGGCTAATAGGACATGTTCATATCTGATCCTCTGTCCACCAACTAATTAAGGTACGTATCTGTTATCTCTGGTAATTAAACCAAGTGACTTGATTGCATATTCAGATGGGTTATCTTACTTCCCTTTCTCGTCCTCCATTCTTCCTTGTGCATATCATCTAAGGACCTGCTGTACCAGCTGATTGCTGAAGAACAATATATCTCAGCGCGCGGTGACTGCGTGTAAGTAAAAGTACCATAGCATTGCCTGTATGTAAATGATCATGATCATATATGTGTGCTTCACTGTATATAAAAATCATTTTGTACGTAGTATTATTAATTCCCAAAAACAGAGGAGAGAATGAGTGGGAAAAAAACAAGAATACGTAAAGGTTGTTCTAAGCGGCCCTATGAGAATACGTAAACCTATATATACTTCCTGAGGCCTCTAATTCCCACAATCCAACTATGACTGGATCGGATCAGCGGAGATTTATATATTAGTCTTAAATCCATCTTTTTGCTGAGTTGCAGGTAAAGCACTTGGCCTCCGCAATAGGCTGCAAGTAAGGGAGAAGCAAGCTGAGCTGTAGAAGACAGTAGTATCTAGAGTTATCTACTCATGATATGTAAGGATTGTATTGCTCTCACTGTTTTTTTCGAAAGGCCGGCAAAAACTTTATCGGGATTTCTATTAGACGGATAAAAAGAAAAGACAAGGGTCAGCCCAGTTTTTTGACTGGAAACCGGGCCAGAAAAACCATACAATTTGGAGGGTACCATACTTCAATGCACACATAGGTACCAAGATATAACTCAACTTGGCCAACTGACCCGCTAAACTCTCAAACTACTCAACTATGACAACAAGGCCAAAGAGTCCCGTCAACTCCAAGCGATGCACACTTGGTCACTGATCTCCCAGCTACGACCAAACTAAGGCAGAAACAAAAGAGCGTCCCAAGCCGCACCAAACATGCTTTACACACCCAACAAACGAAACTCCACCCCGGATTCGGATCTCCAAGACAACTGACAACTGTCACTCAAGCGCGTCGGATTGGGACATCGACCGCAAAACCACTCTGAAACTACTCCTCAGATCTCTGAGGTCCCGAGCTTTCTCCGCCGTCAGGGGTGAGATGGAACAACCTTGCCACTGCGCAGCCTCACCATCATCTCGCCATTGCCAAAATTTCAGCTGTCCCAAGAGCACAAAACAAGAAGCTTCAGAGATACCATAATCGCCCTGGCCACCGCCTTGCTCGGTAGGATTGGGTCATCGACGCGAGCTTCTCCAACCATTGCCAACTCCTACACCACCACCACCAATGTCCAACGTCGGCCACCACACACCAAGCCGAGCTCCATCCTCCTGGTCCGGCAACCAGGAGCCCCAGCCACACCACCATAGTTCCACTGGTGCCCCTACCTGGCAACAGGCAGCCACACCACCACGACGCCACCGCCATCACCAAGCAAGCCGTTGTCGGCCACACCACCACGGCACAACCGACGCCCTACTACAACCGGCCGAGCGAGGGAAACACACCATGATAACGCCTCCAAGGAGGGGAACGACGCCTAAAAGGCGCCGCCGTCATCGTGCCGGTAGATCCGGCATGGCTTTCGCCGGTGTGTTCCCCCACCTAGCAGATTACAGAGAGACCAGGGGGCAAACCTTACCACTGGCGAGGACGTGAGGCAGCCAGCCGGCCAGCGGCCAACCAGGGGCAGCCAGCCGGCCCGCCGACGCCAGCCAAGCCACCACCGCTGCCAGCCCCACCAGCCGCCGCCCACAAACCACCATGGCCGCCGCCACCCCCTCCACACCACCACCGCCACCACGAAACCCGGTGCACCGGCGGATCCGCCCCCCAGGTCGCTGGATCCGGGCAAGGGGCCACGGATCCGCGCCCCAGCGGCCGGGAGCTCCGCGCCGCCGCCGTTAGCCACCATGGCATCCTCCCCGCACGGAGAAGCCATGAGCTCGGCTAGGGAGAAGGAGCCCCGCAGCCGCCCTCATGGGGAGCCGCATGGGCATCCTGACGGCGCCCTCCGGCGACGGCGAGGGAAGGTGAGGGGGGAGGGACGGCCCGGGCGGCGGCTAGGTCGTGGAGCCGCCCGAGTCGCCCTGGGGGGGGGGTCGGGTTCTTGGTGACCTGGCTATTATTGTATTGCTCTCACTGTCAAGAATAAAGCAGTTTTAAATGAGGTGGATGGAAGAAAATAATGGTATAGTACGTACTCACGACTCAGAAAATGAATAATGAAGGTTGTGGCTTCTGATTTATTTTAACATTATCAACACACTTACTATTCCTCAGATACAGACCAAGTCACTGTACAGAACCACTTTTTGCACATGCTTAAAATGCTCATAGATGCATTGATTATCTAGAAGTCCTGCAAGCTGCAGCGCTGCAGATGCTGCAGCGTGGTCGGTTTAAAGTGCTGCAAGTCGATAACATATCAATTAATTATTTGAGATTTGATCAGAACATGGCTTATTTATGAACAGGATTGCATTGCTCTAAATGCAAAAACTTTTGGTTCAAAAAATAAAATGTATTTTTTTAGGAAAACAGGAGGGGCGTGCCCCTGCATAGTGTGTGCTGTATTAGAAGTTAAAAACAGATTACAAGTTACATGAAACAAGAAACAGGTTGAACAGAAAATAAAATGAAATTCATGGTCACAATTTCTTTGTTCCTGTTAGAGAAAGCATATCACGAAATTGACTAGGTGTGGATCAACAGTTACTTTTGCCTTTAAGACGACGAACCTACACACAAGTACTCCCTCCATCCCACAAAAAGAGTCGTTTTAGACTCTGGCGCATAGACCAAGACCATAGGGTAAAGGACCAGTGTGCAGACCAGGAGAAGAGGTAAAGGACCAAAGTGCCCCCAAAAAGATGGACGCCGGCCGCTCGGGAGCACGCGGTGGCCTCCGTCAGAATCCACACGACGATGACCTCTCTCCACCTCCGCACCTGGCCTAGCCTGGTCCTCTTCTACCTCCACGGCGGTAGCCCTCTCCATGTCCGACTCTACCTCGGCATTGGCGGGTCTACGTCTGCCTCAACGTCACGTGGTTGTGTCCGGTGGATGACAAGAGGGACCGCACCAGATCTGGTAGGAGAGAAGAGGAGAGAGGGTGACGACCGCGTTACAAGGCAACCTGTACAAGGCAACCCTAAACCCTATACAAGGCAACCTGATGGACTTCTGTTGTCACAAATTTGTTATGCCACTGATGTGCTTTCAGAGACCGGCATGGACAAGGCCAAACCGGTAGATACCCCTCTGTCCACCTCGGACAAGCTTAGTTCATTGGATGGTGATCCACTTGGACCTTAGGATTCAACATGATATCGCAGTGTTGTTGGGGCTTTATAGTACTTAACTCTGACACGACTAGATATTGCCTTTGTCGTGAACAAGGTGTGCCAGTTTCTACACGCTCCGACTACAGTTCATTGGAGCGCCGTGAAGAGAATTCTACGCTATGTTCGAGGGACTCTTATTCTCGGTCACAAGATCAAGCGGTCTCCGTCCATGATGGTGAGCGCCTTTTCTGACGCCGATTGGGCGGGTGCGTGGATGATCGGCGCTCTACCGGGGGATTTGCTGTGTTTCTAGGCAATAATCTTGTTTCGTGGATGGCAAGGAAACAGGCTACGGTGTCCAGGTCCAGCACCGAGGCTGAATATAAAGCGCTTGCCAATGCCACTGCCGAGATGATTTGGGTACAAAAGGTGTTGACTGAACTCAAGATTCCACATCTTCCAGCAACGTGTCTATGGTGTGACAATTTAGGTGCAACATATCTCTCGGCAAATCCGGTGTTTCATGCTCGAATGAAGCACATCGAAATTGACTTTCATTTTGTCAGAGAACGAGTGGCTGCAAAGCTTCTTGATATTCGGTTCATCAACATGGGAGATCAGTTAGGTTTCACCAAGGCTATACCGGCGGCAAAGCTAATACAATTTAGAGTCAATCTTAACTTTGTTAGTGACTAGGATTGAGAGGGAGTGTTAAAGGATATACATCATGTATACTCGGCTGCATAGGTTCAGTAGGCGTCTAGGTACATTTCTTGTACATGAAGATTGTAACAATAGTTTGTTAGTTGTTGAGAGATATGTGGAGAGGTTTGTTGTAATCCTAATCCAATATCTTGTATGCCACCACATGGGCTTTTCATGTGCCTATATAAACGTATAGCCGAGAGCCCTGAAGGGTTATCTCGTTCCCTCATCCCTTTACACAATGCACTTTACTCTTTAAATAATCTAATTCATGCAACCCCCGCCACCACTGCCCTATAGCCCCTCGAGGTTTAGGCCAACTCTAAGCTGTAGATGCTCGACTTTCATTTTCTTTTTTACCAAAAAAGACTGTAGGGGAGATCTTTACCGTGCGAACCATTTAATATCAATTTTAAAACAAGGGAACAAAAAGTTTACATACCGAACTTAACTAAAAACATCTAGCCAAACACGGAAGGATGACCTAAGATCATCTTTGAAACGAATAACTTGGAGATTACACTGATTTTTAAAATTGCCTAACCAAATCGTTGGGGTTGGATCACGCCTTTGAAACACTTTATCATTGTGGAGCTTCCAAACTCCCAAGCTGCAATCAAAGTTGGACTTTGTTTTTCGAAATTTGTATTTGAAATAAAAATAAACTTCACTAGTGGAGTAATTGACTAAGTAATTTGCATATAAGAATGGATTAGTTACATTCTTTGTCGTGGAACCTTGTTAAAGTCTGACTTAGCGTGTGTGATTTCATTTTTTGGCTAACATATGATGAACTCGATAATATGGGATCTAATCCTCATCTGTTCGCCAAAAAAAGGATCTATCATCAATGTGTCTTTCATTCAGAGTGAAAAAAAAAAGATAATATACTAGAAACTCATACATTGAAGCTCATATATCCCAGTTGGGCCGTAGATCAGCTGGGTGGGCCAATAAATGGGCTGATGCACAGAACACACAGACTGACAGGCCTCGGCGAGGCGGAAGAGCTCCCACAATCACAATCACAATCCGTTTCCGATGCCACACCGCATCCCTCCCGTCTCCGTCTCCGTATCCTCCCGAGCATGCCGCCGAACCCCACGCCCGCCTCAGGGCGGCGGCGGCGCGCTCCGACCTACCGAGCGTGCACGCCGCCTTCGCCACCATGTCATTCTCCTCCTCCGCCACCCACGCGGCCGCGCGCCCCGTCCACGTGCACCTGGCCATGCGGGGGCTCGCCTCTGAGACCCTCGCCGCCACGGCCCTCGCCAACATATACTTCAAGTGCCGCAGCCCCGCCGACGCTCGCAGGGTGTTCGACTGCATGCACGCCAGTGACCGCGCCCCCCTGAACGCGTTCGTGGCCGGGTACGCGCGGAACGGGCTCCCCGCGTCCACATTGGAGGCCGTCGTCCGATGCAGGGGGAGGAGGGCGGGGACCGGCCCGACTCTTATCTCCGTGCTGCCGGCCTGCGCTGACGCCGGGGGCTCCGCGGATGCAGGGAGGTCCACGCGTTCGCGCTCCAGCCAGGCTTGATGGCCTCGTCAATGTCTCCACAGCGGTCTTGGACGCCTACTGCAAGTGCGGTGCAGTCGAGGCGGCGAGGGTGGTTTTGGATTGGATGCCCGTCGGGACGAACTCCGTGTCATGGGATGCCATGATTGATGGGTATGCTGAGAACGGGAACGCCACCAAGGCTCGGCTTTCTTCTAGAGGATGGTCCAGGATGGTGTGGATGTGACTATGCATCTGTGTTGGCAGCACTGCAAGCGTGTGGGGAGCTTGGATGTCTCGACGAGACGAGGCGTGTCCATGAGCTACTTGTGAGAGTTGGCTTTAAATCCAATGTGTCGGTATATCACCACGTACTCCAAGTGCAAAAGGGCAGACTTCTCTGACCAAGTGTTCGATGAGCTGGGCAACAAAAAGACAGGGATCTCGTGGAACACCATGATCCTTGGCTTCACGCAGATTGGATGCTCTGAGGATGTGGAGAGGCTCTTCCCTAGGATGCAGCTGGAAAATGTGAAACGAGATTCATTCACCCTAGTCAGCATGATTCCTGCAGTCGCATACATTTCTGACCCACTGCAGGCAAGATGGATCCATGTGTATTCTATCAGGCACCAACTAGACCAGAACGTATATGCCCTGATGGCCCTTATTGACATGTACTCCAAATGTGGGCGTGCCGCTAGAGCTAGAAAGCTCTTTGATTCCACAAGGGACAGGCATGTTATAACCTGGAATGCAATGATCCATGGTTATGGTTCACATGGTTTTGGCCAGGTTGTAGTTGAGCTATTTGAAGAGACGAAGGGCACTGGCGGTTTGTCCAATGAGACAACATTCCTCTTGGTCATTGCAGCTCGCAGTCATGCTGGTTTGGCTGATGAAGGACGAAAATATTTTGCTAGCATGAAGGAGGACTATGGTCTTGAACCTGGAATGGAGCACTACGGTAAAATGGTAGATCTTCTTGGACGAGCTGGGAAGGCAGACGAAGCTTGGTCTTTCATCCAAAACATGCCTAAAGAATGTTGAGTTGGCTATATAATCAGCACAGAGAATCTTTGAGCTCGGGCCAGAGGAGGGGGTGTATCGTGTCCTCTTGGCAAACATTTATGCAAACGCTTCAATGTGGAAGGACATTGCGAGGGTGAGACTGCTATGGAGAAGGACTTCAGAACACTCCTGGATGGAGTATTATCCATTTCAAAAAATGAGGTCCATACCTTCTACTCCGGAAGCACAAATCACCAGCACGCAAAGGACATATATACAAGACTGGCTAAGCTCATTGAAGAGATCAAAGCGGCATTGCATATGGGCTCATTCGAACAGCCCCTGGCACGACAATTCAGATAAAGAGGAACCTGCGAGTTTGTAACGACTGTCACTGTCATAATGCGACCAAGTTAATATCTCTAGTGTCAGGACGGGAAACAATCACGAGAGACATTCAACACTTCCACTATTTTAATTTTGGAGGATGGTAAATGTTCATGTGGAGACTACTGGTAGTGAAATGTTTAGGCATCCTGAATATCCATTTCTGAGATTATATAGGAGACTTCACACAGCTGGTATACAAATACAAGTATACGATTAGACTAACAGGTAAAACTAATTATTTCTATCTTTTTGATCCATCATGTTTTGATTGGACATTTGGTATGTTGATTTCATGAGGAATGTATACTATGTTTTTTTATAGTCTGTGAAGCTACCCTTTGCATTGATGATTCTTGGTTAAGCTAGTGAACTGTCCAGCAGTTCTTTTGGTCTCTTCACCATTGCAGGGGCTACTGTAGAGTTACAGGTTTCAGTCCATTTGGCTTTTTCCTTGATACATTTTAAAAGTTTTTTTTTAATTTCCATACAAAAGTAGTGCACAAGATATTGTCAATTGAGGACACTGCTTTCATTTTCATGCCTTGTCTGAAGCTAAATGTACACGATGAGATCAGCACTTATAACTGAAGAAAATAAGCTTTTTCAACTATGGGATGAGGATAGTCTGTTGTGTTTGTAATTCCCAAGCTGATAGTTCTTTATAGAAGTAAAGTGACATTGCAGGAACTTGTGTTCTTGTAATAAAAATGAAATCCCTGAATCAACCATTTCGTTGTAGGATTACCCCAAAAGGTACACATGAAAAACAAATCATAGCCACTGCCAGAGGCGTGGTTATGGTGTGCCTTTATATCTCGGAATTTTTATCCTTATTTGAGAGGACTTATGACTTGAAGCCGCAAGATTCAGTATCATCTCAACATAACTTCAAGTTGTTGGTGCAGACCTATTTTGAGCTGTAATGGATGAGCTTGGCAGTCATCTTTTCTTTGTTTGTCATTACTCCTTTGTACTGATTTGGTTAACTTCTAGTTGCCAACTGTAGCGATGAACTCCACTGCCACTTTTAATGCATTAATAGATGCCAGGTTCAGTAAGCTTGTTGATGTCCTTTTTGGTTCCCCTCCAGCCAAATCAGATACTCCCCGGAATACAATCACAGGTATGCCAGTACATGTTGTTGTCTGTTCAACCAGTAAGGGAGTCCACTTAATTGTAGCACTAGCTTAAGTTACATTACTGGGATGCACTGCAAATATTGGCAGGCATATAAATGAGAACTAAGAGAAATGTGGTCTATTAGAACTCACCATCACCACTGCTGCACTCTCCTCATCTATTGTTGACACCCCAAATTCTTTGAAAAGGAACTTCCTGTATTCTGCGTTATCAACAAATATGTTTGATGTTCATCCTTTAAGTCCATAGATAACTTTTGGAGTTGTTGGTAAGCAGAAAGTGTTGTTGCATCTTTCAAGTTTGACGTGCAGAAATTTCACAATTAGTAGGGCTGTGGCTAGTGTAGTCGTGCACAGACATGCATCTATTATGCGATCATATTGCTGATATATGGTGTATCACTCACCTTAAGTTGTTCTACAATTCTGAACCATGCTGAATTTACAGGTAGCCAGAAAACTTCTTCCATAGACTTGCCCACTGAGTATAGCTCTTCGTTTCTGAATTCCACGGATTCTAGCAAGTTTTCTCCTCCATTTGGGAAGTTATATTTTCCAAAGTTTAGTTCCACTGATGACTCTTTGGGTGATTTGAACTTCTGGATAATTAGAATTCCAGAGATCATGGTAGGGGGTGAATTTGCTGAATTGTACACAAATTACATGGAGATCTACAAATTGTATCGTTAGTTTAGATGTTACCTGCCTGCAACTTGAGGGATTAATTTTGCTCATTATTGTAGCACATGAAAATTTAATGAGCATTTTGAGTTAAAAGCGCAGTTATTTTTCATTCACTATAGCATGGATTGAGAGGTGATTAGATTCCAACAACTTTGCATCTACATGTGCAGTTGCAGCATTACATCTTGAGGTGCGTTAAAGAAGCTGATTCTGCTTGGAGGGGTACCTTCCATGTCCAGGTACCCGTGAAAGCTACAAGCTTGGGGACACTGACATCACCAAAGGATATGGAATCATTAGAACTCCCTGCTGTGCCATAATGAACAATGCCAGACACACTAAAGACATCAATGAGAATCTGCACAGTGACAGCTGCATTCAACTGCAAGACCAAGAATGTAGCGGTAAGAGATGACCACAATGGAAAATACCATGCATAAATAAGGTATGCAAGAGGGTTTAATTTTGTGTACCCTGCGTTGCCCTGTCAATGCATATATAATGTTCACACCACGAATGCTTCCTATGTGAAACCGGCGTCCTGAAACATCCCAGTAGATCAGATTGTATTCTTGAAAGGCCAATAGTTAATAGGATATGAATACTCAGTCAATGACTAAGCTGCACTTTGCTTCACACAGTATGGAAGCGCACACAGTGTGTAAGAATGTGGGTATTAATCTTGCATGGTTCTTGATAGCTCCCGATTGATTGTTCCCCGTTGCCCGCAAGCTTGTGTTTTGTTTTGACCCAACAGACTTATAGTCCGACAGCCCATTCCATATGCTGGGCTGTTTCTAGTTTATGTTTCGGTCAATCTGGCCCTACGCTACAAACAACCGATCAACACTAGCAAACATGGAATGGAATATATTGTCCTCCTTAACAAGAGTTTTATTTCTATTTATTTATTCTTTCATTTATTTCACTGTCTTCTTCTGGACTCAGAATATCATTTTTTCCGACCTAGAACATTCATTGGCTTCGATTCAGGCCATCCCATTATAACTGCTGGGTGCAAGACGATCGAGCAATTACTAGTCCATATTGATGGACCACCTACCTTCGCATATGTAGCGTGTATCAGGAAGTGTAAAAATACATGTTCATCTGAGTAGAGAAGCATATAACAATGCCTTGCAAAAAATGTGAAATTACAGAGTGCATGTATAGTATATGGTGGGAATAGGAAACATTAGGAAATAACCCGTCATTGCTCCATAGCACCAGTGACCAGTGACTTATCAGTTGATCAACTCTTGAATTCCATGTAGTAGAGCGCGTCTGTTGACCTCGAAGTATCTTAATGCCTAGATGGTGATAGCTTTGCGCTTCATCTTGCGCTGCAACCACAAGAGATAGCATAACTACAAAACGCTGCAGCCAATTACTCAGGAGCCCTGCATGGAGTGTAAAGTGAGATCGAGAAAATTTAGAAGAGCTTCAGCTGCCTAAAAAAACACCGGTCATCTCTATCCTCTGTTTGCCGACTTTGGTGTTGCAATTTTAGTATTGGCGACCTCTAGTGATTATTTTTTGTGCTCTATGTAGCAGCACATACTTAAATTTGCAATATGCAATATCCTCTTTTTACCAACTTTGATATTGGTTACCTCTAGTAAATATTTCCTCTATAATAAAAAAAGTTGATGTTTTGGACAGCGAGACGGTCTCCAAAGTATAACTTTGACCTCTTATTTTTATAAAAGTATTTATTGAAAAGTGATATATGTATACTTTTATGAAAGAATTTTTTCAAGATAAATCTATTTACATAATTTTTGTATTTCCAAACTCAATAATTAAAAAGTTATTCATGATTTATATTCCCAATGTTTGACCGAAACCTTGTCCAAAACGTCAACTTTTTCGAGTATGGAGGGAGTAGTAATTAACCAAGTGGTTTGCGTATTGGAATGGCTATGTTGGTTAGATTTCTTACACGGTTACTCCCTCCGTCCTAAAAAGAATGACATTTTGGGTTTTCGTGCCACTAGTTTGACTCGATTTGTAGAAAATGTGCGATATTTATATCTCTAAATAATTTTGTTAAAAAACTAGATGTAAAGATCTTTCCAATGATACTAATTACTTAACATAAATATTAATATATTTTAATTTAAAATTACCGCAGTAATTTCTCGGGAAGCGAGAACGTCATTCTTTTGGGACGGAGGGAGTACACTGGAATGTTATTTGAGTCTCCGACAGATAATATCGTGCTATTATTTTTGGCTAACATATAGTCACTTCAACGACATGAATACCTTATAGCAACTCCAACAGTTTTGCAATTGGGTTTGACATTCTTGTTTTTTTGAAAAAAATACAAAATTTACTCTCCAACAGTTTGGCGATTGGGTTTGGCATTTTTTTCGAGTTGGCAAATAGAGGGTCAATCCGCGCATATATGCGCGTGTTCGTGAGGCTTGGCATCCATGGTTTTCTCGTGTTTGGTGGGACTCTTCGTTCGCTTAGCGGGGCTCTTTATTTCGTCAGCGGATTTTTGGAAGCAAAATTTACCAAACTGTTGGAGATATGATTTTTTTTCCTCTTCATATTATTCTGGGAGTTGATAAACAACGAGATTCGGGAAACGAAATTTGTCAAACTGTTGGAGATGCTCTTAGTATGTTTCCTTAAAAAAGAAAAATATCAATAAAAGCAAGAAGGGAAAGGTCCTTTTGAAAACCCTCCTCCGCCTCAACTATCTCACGGTCCAACTTTTAGTTCCCCATCCATAAAAAGCAGATGCCCACAAACACCAACAACATTTAAAAAGATGCTTTACCGCTCTCTCGCATCGCATGCCTTACCGCGACCCCGACGCGCGGCGCGCTCGGGCGGCGGTGGCGCGCTCCAACCTGCCGGGCGCGCTCGCGCCTTTCGCTGCCATGTCCTCCTCCGCGCGCCCCTGCGGCTGCGCGCCCGTCCTCCGCACCTTCACTCGGGGCTGCGCGGCGGGCGCAGGCTCGCCACAGGTCGGGCCGTCCCACGCGCACTCCGGGCGGGAGGCTTGAGGCGAACCCTTCGCCGCCACCGCGTCGCCAACATGCAGCATATGGTTCAAGTGCTGCCGCCCTGCCTACGCACGCAGGGTGTTCGACCGGATGCCCGCCAGGAACAACGTCTCGTCAAAGATTGTCAGTGGTGATTCTTCCGCAGTGGAGAAGTAAGGACTCCAGAAGACTTCTGGATGCAGACAGTATTATTCCACTGAAAAATGGGGTCCATAATTTCTACTCTGGATGCAAATCACCAGCAAGCAGAGGAAATATATGCAAGGCTGGGTAAACTCATTGAAGATATCAAAGCTGTGGAGTATGTGCCAGACACTGATTCGATACATGATGTGGAACATGATGTCAAGGCACAGCTTCTTAACACACACAGTGAGAAGCTTGGCATAGGGCTCATTTGAACTGATTGTCATAATGCGACCAAATCATTATCTCTAGTGACAAGATAGGAAGCACTCATGTGAGATATTCAACGCTTTCACCACTTCAAGGATGGTTGACTACTGGTAGTGAATGAAATGTTGAAGGCAGTCTGAATATCCATTTTTGAGATTATATAGGAGACTTCACAGTGCTGGTACACAAATACTAGTATAAAACAGGTAATGCTAACTATTCTATCTGTGGCACACATCTTGTTTTTAACAGAGCATTCTCTGTGTCCAATTTTCTATTGTGATGGTCAGACTTAGAACTGCCAATAATTTCATATGGAGTGTGCAACATCCTAGCATGTTTTGTTATAGGCTCTGTAGTGGACATTTGCATTGTGGTATTTGGTTAAGCTAGAGTTGTTCAGCAGCTCTTATAATCTCTTCACCATTCCAGGAAACCTTTTGTACAGTTATAGATTTCGCTTGGTCCTTAATGTATTCTTTTTTTTTTTTTTACTTCTATACAAAAGTAGTGCACAAGAGATTGTCTGTTGAGGCCACTGTTCTTCGTCTTCATGTGTTGTTTGGAACTAAATGTACATGATGAAATCAGCACTGGTAATTGAAAGAAGAATTATTTTCTCTAATTATTGCATAAGAATTGTGGGTTGTGTTTTTGGTGACCAAGTTGATAGTTCTTTCTAAGAATCAAGTGACACCGCATCAACGGATATTTTTCTGAAAAAATGAAACTCTGAATCACCATTTTGTATTAGCATTACCCCAAAATTTACACTGGAAAAGCAAATCGTAGCCAGAGGCGTGGTTACAGTGTGTCTATGTATCTCAAGTTTTTTATCCCTCAATTGGGGAGGACCTATGACTTGAAGCCACAAGATTTCATATCATTCTGAACATAACTTCCACTTATTGCTGCAAACCTATTTCGGAGCAGTAATGAATGAGCATGGCAGTCATCTTTTGTTTAGTTATTACTCTTTTGTACTGATAAGCTTGACTTCTGATTGCCAACTGTAGCGATGAACTCAACTGCCACTTTTAATGCATTAATAGATGCCAGGTTCATCAAGCTTGTTGACGACCATGTTGGTTCCCCTCCAGCTAAATCAGATACTCCCGGAATACAATCACAGGTATGCCAGGTGATGTTGTTGTCTGTTGAATCAGTAAGAGAGTTCGCTTAATTGTAGCGCTATCTTAAGTTACATGATCGGGATGTGCTGCTAATATTGGTAGCCATATAAATGAAAAGTAAGAGGCATGTAAACTGTTAAAACTCACCATCACCACTGCTGCGCTCTCCTCATCTACTGTTGACACCTCAAATTCTCTGAAAAGGAACTTTCTGTATTCTGCGTTGTCGAGAAACATGTCAGCTGATGCTCCTTTAAGCCCATAGACAACTTGTGGAGTCGTCGGTAAGCAGAAAGTGTCATTGCATCTTTCAAGTTTAACCTGCAGAAATTTCACAAATATTAATCTGATTAGTTGTGCACAAACATGTATTTTTTATGCAATTATGTTACTCATATATTGTGCGGCACTCACCTTAAGTTGTTCTGCAATTCTAAACCATGCTGAATCTACCGGTAGCCAGAAAACTTCTTCCATAGGCTTGCCAACTGAGTATAGCTCCTCGTTTCTGTATTTCAGGGATCCTAGCAAATTCCCTCCTCCATTTGGGATGTTATATTCTCCAAAGTTCAGTTCTGCTGATGATTCTTTCGGTGATTTGAACTTCTGCAATAATCAGAGTACCAGATATCATGCTAAGGGGGGTGAGTTTGCTGAATTGTGCACAGATACTTGGAGGTTGCATTTTATAAATTATATCATATTCCTATTCTTAATTTTTTGCATCTATATTTGGAATTGCAGCATTGGATCTTGAGGTGGGTTAAAGAAGTTGATTCCAGTTGGAGGGGTACCTTCCATGTCCAGGCACCCGTGTAAGCAACAAGCTTGGGAACACTGACGTCGCCAAAAGACATGGAGTCATTAGAACTCCCTGCCGTGCCGTAGTGAACAATACCAGACACGCTGAAGACATCAATGAGAGTCTGTACAGTGACAGCAGCGTTCAACTGGAAAACCAAGGAAGGTAGCAAGTAGTAAGAGGTAAGCATGAAGGTAAAGTCACACAGAAGGTAAATGCAAACGAGTCTTTCAAATTTGAGTACCCTGCGTTGCCCTGTCAATGCGTATATAATGTTCACTCCCGAATGCTGCCGATGTGATACCGCCGTCCTGAAACATTACGGTAGGTCAGATTGCATTGTATTCTTGAGAGGTCAGCAATAGGATATAGTTATGCACTCAATGACTAACTGGAAACATTATGATTTGGTAGCGAACACAGTATGCATGTATGTATATAGGTAGGTAAGTAGAACAAAAGGAAACAAAAAATTCAGAGGCCTGTGATATCAACTTACGACATATTTGTTTCCCGTTTGATATCTGTTGGGCCATATTGTGTCATAAGGCCAGCCTAGCCCAACCCATAGCCATGTATATGTATATATGTATCAGGATAAGCAATAGAGAGTTCGAGACTTTTCCCCAAAATCCACATGGTACCGGAGCTAGGATTGGTGATGGCGACAGCGGCGAACTCGCAGGCGGCGGTGGAGGCTGCAAAGGAGGTGGCAGCCAAGGTGGGTGCGTCGGCGTGGACCAGCACGGAGAAGAACGCCGACGCGGTGCTGCTGAAGGTGAAGATGCTGGAGGAGCAGGAAGGCGCCGTGGGACGACCGGCGGGGAAGGAGAGAGCCGCGCTGCAGGGCCATCTCGCAGCGGCGCGAGACTTGCGCGAGCGCGCCCAGGCAGAGGCGGCGCGTGAGGATGGGGCCAGGGGCGAGACTGAGTCTGAGGCGCGGCTTCAGCTGGTGGGAGCGGCCAGCTCTGGCGTCGTGGAGGCCCACAAGGAGGTGCTGGGCGACAAGATGGGGAAGGTGGTGCTCTCTGACCGTGTGGTGGACTTCCCCTGCTGCCATGTCACGGGTGAGTATGGCTGGACTGCCAACATGGAGGAGGGCTATGAAGTCCCGTATATGGTGGATGCCATCGATGAGTGCGCTATTGGCCACCGAAGGAGTTTGAGGGCAAGAAGCTTGTCTCTCGCCACCATGGAGGGCCCGAAGCTTGATGAGAGTGAGACGAGAATAAGAAAAAGGAGGAGCTCAAGGAGAAGTACGAGGGCCTCCGCAAGGTCATCAAGGAGGTTCTGGAGTGGGTGGCCAACAGAAGGCGCCTCCCAGCAGAAGCTAGAAACCTCGGTGGACAAGAATGGCATGGTGGTGGACAAGAAGCCCAGCAACTCCAGCTCGAAAGGTGTGGTGGGCCTGGAGGTCATGAGATCGGAGTTGGAGATGAGAAAATTGGAGAGAGATTTGAAGACTTCCGTGGTGTCGACTGGGCACCGTCCATCCCGTAAAAGAATAATGGAATCAAGCTTCAGCAAGAACAAGGGGGAAGATGAAGTGTACAGCAAGAATTGAGGCGCCGCAATCCAAATGAGGTGGATGAAAAGCACATTGCATTGGTGGCTAAACTCCAAAGTGAGATTGATCATGAGAAAGCCAAAGTAAAGAAGCTGGTAGAGCATTTCACAAAGAAAGGAACTGGTGGAGCTAGCTCAAATATTTTTGGCGAAGAGTTCAGAATTAATGTCAGTTTCACAAGAGCCTAATGGTAGAAAAAATTTCTCAAGCACGATGATACATCAACAGTTCTGGGCAACCTCGTCAACCTTGCTCGTCCTGGCACAGTATATTTAATGCAAATTGGATACTAGATTGGGCGCATCACGTCATGTCACGGGGACATTAGATGAATTTGCATCATATAACTCATTCCCTCCCACACGTAAGGAAACTATTGGATCAGCCGATGGAACTGCTCAACCTATTAGAGATGTGGGTACAGTCAGCTGCACCCCATCAATTACATTATCTTCTGTTCTATATGTTCCATCTTTTCCGGTTAATCTAGTATCCACAAGTGAATTGGTTGATCAGATGGATTGTCGTGTTACGCTTGATCGAGAAAATTGTTTAATTGAGGATCGAAAGACAGGAAGGATGCTTGGGAGTGGCATTAGGCGCAATGGCCTATGGTTCTTAGATAGAAGAATAAGTGAGACCACATGCACTGCTATGGCAGTTGCTACTAGTGAAGAGGAGAACAAGGTGATACTTCAACATTGTCGGTTGGGTCATATGTCCTTTGACACTATGTCTAGAGCATTCCCTGATATTATGAGCAAGGTTGATAAAAGGAAGTTGATGTGTGATGCATGTGAGTTTGGGAAGCATACGAGAGCCTCCTATATTAGCAAAGGACTTCGAAGCACATTGCCCTTTATGTTAGTCCATTCGGATGTTTGGACATCTCCCATGGTCTCTATTAGTGGAATGAGGTATTTTGTGACATTCATTGATTGTTATTCTCGCATGACATGGGTTTATCTCATGAGGCATAAAAGTGAGGTGTTGAAATGCTTCAAAGATTTTCGTGCATGTGTTAAGAATCAGTTCAATACTCAGGTTCGGATGATTAGAACGGATAATGGGACAGAGTATGTGAATAATGAATTTGCTACTTTCCTTTCTGATCAAGGGATATTGCATCAAACTTCTTGTCCAAGATACACCTCCCCAAAATGGAGTAGCTGAAAGGAAGAATCGTCATCTCTTAGAAGTTGCAAGATCACTTATGTATACAATGAATGTGCCCAAATTCTTGTGGAGTGAGGCAGTTTTGACTGCTACTTATCTTATCAATCGAATTCCATCAAGAATACTTAACATGAAGACTCCTTATGAAATGTTATTTGGGAAGAATGAATTTATTATACCTCTCAGGGTGTTTGGCTGCACCTGCTTTGTTAGGGACCATAGACCATCGGTGGGAAAGCTAGATCCACGTGCAGTAAAGTGTATCTTTGTAGGGTACTCTTCAACACAAAAAGGGTACAAGTGCTGGGTGTCCTAGTGAACGACGCTTGTTCGTGAGTATGGATGTTACATTTAGAGAGTCCGAGCCTTTTTATGGAGAGAAGACAACATTTAAGTTCTTTATTCTATAACCTTGACTTATCTAGCAATGATGGTGATAGTCGAGAGGGGGAGAATGTAAGTGATGGTGATGGTCGAGAGGGGGAGAATGAAGCTTCACAAACTAGAGAAGGTGATCAAACAAGGAAAATGGAAATTGTTATTGAAACAATTCCAAAATGGGTGGATGGACCTAATCTTATGAGTGTTGAAGAGTCTAGTCAAGAGACAAAGAATACTAATGTTCGTAGTGAACCTGCTCAGAAATCCACTAGAGTGGAGGAGGTGACAACCGGCGGTTCAACATCTACTCAAACAAATGGAGCAGGTTTGGGATTGAGAAATAGAGAGATTTCTAAAGTATATACAAGAAGAAAGTTTAGATCTCAACAAGAGACCACAGAGTTGGCCCAAACACCGACATCTGAACAATGTCCTTCTGCCCCAGAGCGTGAAAGTGAACTGGAAATTATTGATGTATCTTCAGCCTCAAAGACTGATATTGAAAACCCCTCCTTAGATGATCTACCTATTGCACTATGAAAAGGTACACGAGTCAATGCTGGAGTGCCTGCACAAAGGTATGGTTTTGAGCATGACATAAGTAACTATGTCTCATACACCTCATTATCTCCTGCATATAGAGCATTTATTGCTTCATTACAATCGACATATATTCCTAGAGACTAGAGAGAAGCAAAACAAGATCCCAAGTGGCGTGAGGCCATGATGGAGGAGCTTAGAGCTCTTGAAAAAAATAAAACTTGGGATATTGTGAAACTACCTGCAGGAAAGAAAGCTGTGAGTTGCAAGTGGGTGTTCACCGTGAAGCAAACTCCTGAAGGTAAAGTTGAAAGATATAAAGCTCGACTTGCCGCGAGGGGTTATAGCCAAACATATGGCATTGACTATGATGAGACATTTGCCCCGGTGGCGAAGATGAGTACGGTGAGAATTTTAATCTCATGTGCGCGAATTTTGGGTGGCCCTTGCATCGCTTAGATGTAAAAAATGCTTTCTTGCATGGTGACCTTGAAGAGGAGGTGTACATGGAGGTTCCGCCGGTTATTCTAAGCTTGAGATGGATGGAAAGGTATGTAGGCTAAAGAAATCTTTATATGGCCTCAAACAATCTCCACGGGCATGGTTTGATAGATTCGTACGTGCATTATGTGCAATGGGATACAAGCAAAGTGCAATGGGGATCATACACTATTCTATAAACATTCAGGACGCAAGATCACGGTACTAGCTGTATATGTGGATGATATCATTATTACCGGTGATGATGAAGCAGAGATCAAATGCCTCAAGGAGGATCTAAGTAGGGAGTTTGAAGTCAAGGACCTTGGTCAGCTCAAGTATTTTCTAGGTATTGAGATTGCACGAAATCCAAAAGGTATTGTTCTCTCACAGAGAAAATATGTTCTCAACTTGCTTAGTGAGACATGCATGCTTGGATGTCGGCCTCAGATCCACACCAATTGATCCGAATCACAAATTATGTGCCGAATCGTCACCCGGTCAATAAGGAAAGATATCGAGGCTTGTTGGGCGTCTTATATATCTATGCCATACGAGGCCCGACATATCTTATGCACTAAGTGTTGTGAGCCGATACATGCACGACCCAAGGAGTGGACATTTGGATGCTGTTTACCGGATCTTGAGATACTTAAAGAGTAGTCCAGAAAGGGTTTGATATTTAAAAGTAATGGCCACTTGAAAGTTGAAGGTTATTGTGATGCTGATTGGGCTAGTTGTCTTGATGATAGGAGATCAACTTCAGGATATTGTGTCTTTGTTGGGGGAAACTTAGTGTCATGGAGAAGCAAGAAGCAATCAGTTGTATCTCGTTCAACAGCTGAAGCAGAATATAGAGCGATGTCTCTCGGACTTTGTGAAATTTTATGGGTCAGGAATCTTTTATCAGAACTAAATGTGCTAAGAAAAGGCCCCTTGAGGATTTGGTGTGATAATAAGTCAGCTATCAGCATTGCGAATAATCCTGTTCAACATGATAGAACCAAACATGTAGAGATAGATCGCTTCTTCATCAAGGAGAAATTAGATAATGGCATTCTAGAGCTAAGTCATGTAAACTCAGGTGGTCAAATAGCTGATTGTTTGACAAAAGGTTTAGGAGTAAAAGAATGTAATTTAGCATGTAGCAAGATGGGAATGATAGATATCTATCACCCATCTTGAAGATCAAGTAGGTCTTATGCTATTTACGTCGTGCACTTGTTTCTTTTGTGGCAACATAGTAAGCGACACAGTTATTGATGACATCTAAAATCAGAGTCCTGTAATTACATCTTATGACACATTTCTTTCCTATTCGAGGGCAAGTAAGTCATGATATTTTTGTCGTGCGCACCTTGCAATTAGTTCTGCTAGTGCCGGATGCTCATCAGTCCTAGTCTATGCTTTCTTCCAAGAAGAGGGAAATTGTACATGTAATGTCTGTAGGCGCAAATTGAATTGATATATTCCAAAGCATGTCATGTCATCTCATTTTATGGCTGTATTACCATTTGTATCACCAGGTGATGGAAATGGCATTTAAAAGTCAACGCAAGAATGAGTCAGTCAAGGCATGAGTATCAGAGACTAACAGATGACCGACTACAGGGGGAGATTGGAGGAGCAGATAATAAGCAAGTGGATGGACAAATGGACGGCTGAGATTAGACGTACTGTACCGTAGAGGTCAACGAAGGGGAGGAGACGCCAAGGCGTGAAGGAGCCGGAGGCCTGCAGCGCGGTGGCCTCGTCCACGTACGACATGACGAGGCCGAGGGAAGAGTCTCGCCGGTTGACCCTGTCCACCTGCCACCGCGCGCGGTCCGGCAGGGCTGCGGCTGAGCTCGCGAGCAGCAGCGAGAAGAGCAGGAGCTGCAGTGGGGTCGTTGCTGGGTAGCCGGAGAGCGCCATGGCCGTGCCTGGCTGCCTGCTCTGCTGCGCCAACTGCCAAGAATGTTTGTGGCCTGTGCCTGTGGGGGAGCAAGCAAGCAGGCACTCGAGGCTTTTAAAGGCAGGGGCAGGGACAGGGTGGAGGTGTGAGCAAGAGACGATGGTCTATTGGTCTGTGATCTTTGTCGGTGTACAAGAGCAGAGTGCAGAGATTCAGAGAAGAGCTGGTTGGCGCTGGCGCGTGCTTAAGTTTTTTATGATCCCCTTGCTTAAGTTTTTCAACTACTTTATTTATTATATACTTAATTATATAGTAGTATAGTAGCAGTTTTATAGAGTCGGGAAGAAAGTGCAGCTCATGCCAAGAAAACAACCCAAATCACCCAATGAGCTGGAGCTGTATCTCTGTTCTTGGGTGTTTTTTTTTTTTTTTTTTTTGGACAAGTCTCTGTTCTTGTTTAAAACGTGTGGCAACCATTTCACCAGGATATGTACACGGGTCGGTGGGACCCTGGGACGAAAGAGACGCTCCGCTGTCCCAAAAAGTACTGATTTGACCAAGTTTGTAGAAATGATATTGACGTTTATGTCTTTGAAAAGATTCTCAACAAAAAACATATTATTTCATACGTAATTAATCTAAAAAAGCTTATTGGATACCATAAATGTTAATACGCCTTTTTTTTTAGGTCTGGTTACATTTTAAATTATTTGATTTTGACTCATCAAAATCAAAAATTGTATCTCTCTTGGGATGGAACATGGAGGGAGTATTTGTGAAGATCGGGGCCGCAACCTGGCAGGTAGCACTGTGCAAATGGACCTCCTTTGGTCTTTTCGAGTTCAGAACTGAGCTTTTGGAGCTGATGGAGAAGAAAGAAAAAGTGAGCACATAGCGCATGTTTTGTTGGAGCCAGCCCAATTAACAATCTCAGTCCTACGCGTCAAAATCTGGATACACTAGAAACCAAATAAGCCTCTTCTCAAAAAAGAAAAACAAACAAACAAGCCCATAGGACACTTAGAGCCCACGATCGCTCGGCACATCGGGCCTTAGCAATGTTACACATCCAAGAGATTCGATCAATGGTGCTCAGTGTGAAGTTGAGCAGGCTGATTATGCTGCTTTCGTTGTCTGCTTTGCCTCTCTGCTTCCTCTTCACTTGCTAGTTGCACGCGGTGATTTTGAGGCCCCAAAAGTGGTCTGATTTCCGCTCGTTCACCTTTTGCAGGGAGCGCCGGTGGCATACGTTGCTGACATGCATGTTCTCAACGCCATAGCTATTCGTGAAAGCCGTGACTGACGTGTAGGCTAAAACGAGTAGCTGAACAGGCCATTGTGGATGGGGAGACGCCGACGGCAGAGGGGTTTCTGCAGATATCTGATCTCTGATCTCGGAAAGCTCCAGCTGAATGCGGTTGACTTCGTCAGCTGGAAGCGCATCTCTGAAAGCTCCAGCTGAATGTGGCCATGAAACCCAAGATCCCCTCTGCTGCACAATGCTAGGCTTAGGCTAGGGTGCAATACAGTATCTGCTCAGTTGATTTATAGAGGGGCTTAATATGCGAGGCTTTACCTTGTTAACCCTTGTGTATGCTTAATGCTGTTGCCTTGTTGGCAATTGCTAAATCTGAGCCAGCCACAGTGTGGAATTTTGGCCTTGTTTAGTTCCCCCAAATTGGCAACTCCAAATTTGGCACAAGTGAAAGATTCTCCATCACATCAAAACGCCTAAGACATTTGTGAAAGTACTAAATGTAGATGAAATTAAAAACTAATTGTACAGTTTAGTTGTACTTTGCAAGACGAATCTTTTGAGCCTAATTAGTCAATATTTGGACAATATTTCACAAATACAAATGAAATGCTACAGTGTGCATAAGTTTCTCAGCTTAAATTGGCAACCCCCAATTTGGGAGAACTAAACAAGGCCTTTGTAGAATAATTTCGCTATGATGGAAGATAAGAGGAAAGGAGGCTGTGTGGATGTGGATATGCTGTGATGTTCCTTGTACTCTTTTTCGCCGGCACGTATTTCATTAATAGTGATGTTCCTGGTACTCTTGAATCCCAGGCGCCTTCCATCATCCCATTTAAGATGGTTTGACCAGTGCTGGTAGGTGTCTTCCATTTAAGATGGTTCTCCATTTTCCAATAGGTGGGTGAGGAGGCTATCCGTCAGTGATGAAATGCCAGGAGCTCTGATATTACCCGCACTCATCAACCTCTATATTCATCCCTCAAAAGGAATATTCTGTCCTGGTCAGCAAGATTTCTTACTCTATACAACTTTCTCCCGCACTCATCAATCCTTTACAGTTTACTCAATACAAAAACCGGATCCACGTATCATTTTTTTTCCTTTTTTTCTCCATTGTCGTTCACCTCGGTCTCTCCGTCCCCGTTCTCTCCCTATCGCACGGAGCAGGTGCCACACGGAGCGGGCGGCGCGAGGCCTCGCTTCCTCCGCCCACCGGGCCGGCGCTATGGCACTGCGGCGTCCTCTCCCCCAAGGCGGCAGCGGCGCGCGTCCTCTCCCCAACGGCGCGGAGGGGGCAGGCGCGCGGCGGTGCGGCGCCCCATCCTCTCTCTCTCCCCCCGGCCGGCGAGTACTACTTCGGGGAGGAAGCAAATTCCTCCTCTCTCTCACACCGGTCGGGCGGAAGCAGCACCGGCGAGCGCGCAGCGGGGTCGGAGCAGCGCGCGGCGGGGGCGGAGGAGCGGGTCCGCGCGGCGGGGGCCGAAGAGCGGGTCCGGGCGGCGGAGGATGGAGGAGCATCCTCGCCGGCGCGGCCCCGGTCATGGAGGATGGAGGCGGGAGGAGCCGGTCCGGGCGGCGGAGCTCCCTTGGCGCGAGGCGGAGCTCCGGCGGCGGCCCCAGCGCGTCCTCGCCGGCGCGGCCCCGGCCATGGAGGTTGGAGGCGGAGGAGCGGGTCCGGCCGCCGGTCTCCTCTCGCTCCTCCTCCGGCGAGGGGGGGGGACGGGCGGAGCTCGCATCCGGCCGTCGCTCCCACCGGGTCCTCCTTCGTCCTCCCCGGCTAGTCGCGGCCCCTTCCTCGCGCTCCTCCGCCGCGAGCGACCTCGGCGGCCGACATCCCGCGTCCGCCGACGCCGAGCCCCCGGCCCCGCCATGGGAGCCACCTCCTCATCCGCCCGCGTCCACTCCTCGCGCCGCGTCCCCGGCGGCCGGCCATGAAGGTCCTCCTCCTCGCGCGGCCGGCCATGGACTTCGTCCTCCTCCTCGGCGCCGACGTCGGGATGGAGGGCGCGAGGGCTCGGGGCGGCGGGCGCTCGCGGACGGACGGCGCTCCTCCGCCGTCTGCTCGGCCGGACCTTAATCCCCGTGCTCGCGGTGGAGGAGCTCGCCGCCGGGTGAGCCGCTGCGGCGGCCATGGCGGGCACCCTTCTCCCCGCGACGCCCGCCTCCCGCTCGCGGGCGGCGCGCAGCGGGCAGCCATGGCGTCTCTCTCCCCGTTGTCTCTCTCCCTGCCTTCTCTCTCCGTCCTCAAATGGGTCCTGCCTCGTCCTTTGCGTAATCTCCGTACATCCCCGCAATACACCGGACGGCAGAGCGAACGCAACGTTTGCGGGACCTTTGCAGTTCCCCGCTGCAGCAGATTTGGAATGCAAAAGCCTTTTGCGTGCGGGGTTGCGTTCCCCAGTGCAGCTCGTCTGACTGAAGCAAGAACCTTGCCCTCTCCGTTTTTCTTTCCGTGCTCTCAGGTCGTACACTCCTGGCTCAACTGCATATCAGCATATGGCAATCTAATCTCTGAAAAATTTTCCTTTTTTTTCAAGTCTTTCTGCAGGCAGCGATCTTCCTTAGCTCTCTGATTTGATCCCTGTCAGATGGAGGTCCCTGGCTGTGCATCCAGCATCAAGCCAAAGGTGGAGCCTCGCGAGAAGGACGAGGAGCCGCCATTGCCGCCGCCGCCGTTTGATGTTTCATCAGACGATTGGGAGGTGACCCCGCTGTCCGGCGACAACCCCTTCTTCACCAGCGTCATGTGCAAGAGCCAAATCCAGTGCCCCTTTCAGCAGGTACACATCCATCCTACTGTTTCCAATCTGCACGGAATGAGAGAGAGTGACAAGCTTGCTGCACGCATAGGGCATCCCGGTTCGTTTCCACCGCCACCTCCCGGAGGCGCGCGTCCCCGTGGTGCTCCTGTGCCGGGGCCGGTCGTGGACGGTGAGCTACTGCGGCGTCGGCAAGTGGAGGAGGCTCGAGGGGGCGTGGAGGGACTTCGCCCGCGACAACGGGCTCCGGGTCGGGGACGCCTGCGTCTTCGAGCTTGTCGTGCCCACTGCTGCCGGTGCCGGAACTGAAGCTGCTGCCGCAACTGAAAGAGATGAAAACGACAGCAGCAAGGACAGTGAAGGGAAGACGATGGAGGTGGTGTTCCGAGTGCAGGTGCTCCGTGGCGGCCTGCCCGAGGAGATCACCTCCCGGGGTGCCACCGCCGACGACCCTCTCAAGATCTTGGACTAGATCCAATTGCTGCCGGTACTGGTCTGTTGGTGGTTCAGTGCAGTCTGCAGAGGAGACGAGACAAGGAAATAGCTTTTGGTAGCACGGTAGTATAAGTATTTTTTTTTTTTTTTTTTTTTTTTTTTTTGCCCCTGCTCTGGCTAGCTCTATGTTCAGTTCAGTTCAGTGCACTCTCTGTCTGATCGATCGATCGACCGATCGATCATCCTCCAGCAATGTAGTCATCTAATGTGCATAGATGCTAACTAGTAGTCGTTGTAGTTCTTCATCGTTTAATTTCTGATACTGCACTGCAACGAGCTGGCTGTCTAATTTGTTTGCAGAGTCCTATCATGATCAGCTTTTTACGGTTTTAATTTAATTACCGCATTCTAGGGGTGCAGAATCCTCTCCTCCTCATTTTTGTCTAATTTATGGATGCTAATGCTATACACAACACTCATCATGAGGAAAAGCTAGAGCATCAAAGTGTGCTTGCGGTTTTCCAATCATGTCAATGCGAGGCACCAGCAGTTATATAGATAGATTCCATCCCCATCATAGTTTAGTGATCATAAATTTATTGTTATTCATCAAACTTGCATGACAGAATACAAGACATGGAAAAACACGCTGAGCACATAGTTATTGTTTCCTTTCACGATCGATCTTCCTTGCATGATGCTCGCATTGACAAACACTTATGGATGTGCCCTTTGTGATGGTGGGGATAGTGGCGGCGGAACCGTCCAACCTGCAAAAAAGACGGATCCCCTTGTTCATGGAAATTTGATAATTACTAATAACTACTTTAACATAACTGTTTATCTCAAATAGAACTACAACTTTACACAAAAAGAGTAGTTCTGCTGCAGACACACGTCTCCATCCATGCCAAGCAACGCTTCCACTTCGAGTCCTTCTGGCCGAAGTCGGAGGGTTACCAGGAAGCAATTTCGAGGGGCTGGGTATGCACCGCGGATACCACTGACCCGCTCCGAAGGCTAGACAACATGCTGCGCAACTTGAAGCGCGAACTCCAGGCCTGGGCAGCAAACAAGATTGGCAATGTCCGGGAGCAGTTACTCATGGCGCGGGAAATCATACTCAAGCTCGACCAGGCAGCGGAAGTACGGCCACTCACAGACAGTGAGTTTGCGCTGCGAAAGGACCTCAAGTTCAAGTGCCTTGGCCTCTCCTCCTTGGAGCGGACCATAGCCCGACAAAGATCGCGCGTAAGACACCTAGCCGACGGGGACGCCAATACAAAGTACTTCCACCTCCTGGCCCGTGGGCGGAAGCGGAGGAACGCCATACTTCGCCTGAAGAGGGGGGACGACATCCTAACCGGGCAGCAGGACATGGCCGACGAAATCCACCGCCACTTCAGTGGCGTCTTCGGACAACCAGGCACAGCCACGCATACGATGGACTTCCAGGCGATCGGCATACAACCGACTGACCTCTCCGCACTTGACCTGCCATTCAACGTGGAGGAGGTGGAAGTGGCCATGTGGGAGATGCCTTCGGACCGAGCGCCAGGGCCGGATGGGTTCACGGGAGCCTTCTACAAAATGGCGCGGCAGACGATCAAGCTGGACATCCTCGTCGCAATCAACGCTCTCTTCTTTGGTGACAGCAGAAGCTTTGGGAAGCTAAACAACGCCTACGTTGTACTGCTGCCCAAGAAGCCAGACGCGGTTACACCAGCTGACTACCGCCCTATCACGATGATCCACAGCTTTGGGAAGCTTGCATCCAAGCTGCTGGCACTAAGGCTGGCACCACGTCTCGGCGAGCTCATCTCCCCAACCAGAACGCCTTCATCAAGGGACGCACCATACACGACGACTTCAAGTTCGTCCAGCGGGCGGCCGTGTACCTGCGCAAGAAAAGATACCTAAGGTGCTGCTCAAGCTCGACATATCCAAGGCATTCGACACCGTGGGTTGGCCATTCCACTGGACACACCTGCAGCCTTCGGGTTCGGGGAGAAGCTGGGCGCAGATGGGTAGCCACAATGCTATCCTCGGCCACCTAACGCATACTACTCAACGGGCATCCAGGGAGGCCAATCACCGACAGGCGGGGAGTAAGATAAGGCGACTCCCTATCACCAATGCTCTTCATTGTCGCCATGGAAGTGCTCGCAAGGGCGACCGCCGTGGAAGACCGCCTACTCCGGCCGATGGGGGCGCCGGTGAAGGACCGGAATCGGCGGAAGGGGGTGAATGGGAGCCTTAAATTTCTTTCGAAATATTCAGCCGCTGTCCCAAGTTCTAACCCCAAGAACGCAAATGAAAAACCATGATGTCCACGACCCGAAGAAGTGGGTGGATGTTCCCTAGGAACACAGCTGGACACCACAAAGCCAACGCAACGAACAGAAGTCGAATCGGAGCTCGAATAACAAAACTGCAGACAATTCGGAAAATCAACTCCGGAGAAAATTCACTAGAGAAACAGCCAAGAATTTGCTTATCATCATCGGTAGAATTTGATACTTGGCACCTGTGCTCCTGAATGCAAACCTGTGCACAGACTAAGCTGGATAGATAGCCACGAAGGACTACACAAATATTGGTGCTGCAAAGTTCAGAGAGAGAGAGACATCGAGCTGCACAAATCTGTATGAACGAGCAGCAAACAGCACTCCAGTAGACTTAATATTCAGGCTAGATAGTGATCCAATCAGAGTTAAAAGCTACTAGCTTGAGAGAGCATCATACGTGAGCAACTACTAGTCAAAGGAAGTAATTTTAATACTCCAAGCAAAAGTTAATGATCGAAGGAAGAAGTAATTCACGTATGCAAGAATTTGGAGTTACGTACTGAACTTTGCTCGTTGGACAGCTTGCCTCCTGCTATGTTTCTCCACGGGTGAACACCTACAGCCAGACTCCCAAAATCGATTCAGAAGGAAACACGCAGGGAGCTGCACTTGATCCTTGGCCCGGCAGGCAGCCCACGCAAAGACAGAAAAGAGTTGTTCTCGATGAACTGAACACTGAAGATCCAAAAGTTCAGAAAGAGAGAAACTTGCAGAACCTGTTCCCAGAAAGTGCGATGGAAAGACGAAGAGGAACACAGCAGTCAATCTACGGGATTTGACAGCCAGGAGGTAGCACCGCTTCAGGTAAGCACACACGGCCCAGAGGGCTCGGCATTGGTAGCGCTGCTCCTGAACTTATCCACGAACGACGAAAGAACAGAGCGCCAGTGCGCTATGAACAGAAAGATGCTGCTGCAAGAATCAATAGAAACACAACCAAATCATCATGAAAAGTTCCCAGATTTTTCCCAGATGATATTGAACGAGTATATTGGCATATACTAAGAGATCATCTCTTGATTCGCACTCCAAACCTGGGAAACTCAAATCTTGGGCACGAGCAAAACTGTTCTCCAGAAAAGGAAGCTGAGCCGATCTCTGAGCTCGTGCTAAAGTCAACAGGTTTTCTTGGAGAAATAGATTAGCACATCTCACTGCTCGTCATCGATCAAACGAGAGCACCACACATCAGCTCGAAATTCCACAGGAAGCAAAACACAGGAGAACGGAGAGCTGCTCGAAGGCAACTGCCAGACCAAAAGAACGACCGAACAGAGAAGACTAAAAATCACAGGTAAAAGTGCCAAATTCCAGAGGGCACGAGGAGGATTCGGGCCTCCATTCCCAACCCAAAAAAAATTCTCACAACACAAGGACAAATTTTTGTTCTTGACCCCTCTCTCTCTCTCTCACATGAAGCCTAGGAGAAGGAAAAATAAGGAATGGGAGAGGTGAAGGGATGGGTGCCCCTTCATCCTTATTTATAGGACTTATTTCATATCCCAGTTTTGCCCCTGACTACACTACTGAGCGAGCCACCTAACCCAAGGGCATTGTGGACCAACTCTGAGATATCTTGATCGACGGCCACCGCGCCTCCTCACCGGTAGCCTTGCTCCCACGCAATCTCCCCGATGCCGCCACGTGCCGTCCGTCCGCGCGGGACCTCCGCCCCGGTTTTGAGGCGCAAACCAGGGAAACCCGCCACCGATGGTTTTGAGGCGAAACTACCAAACCGTCGCCGATGGTTTTGAGGACAAATCACCAAACCCTCCGCGAGTAGCGTAGCCCGTACGCGTCCCCCGCCGTGTACACTTGCGCTTGTTGATGTCCCACTATCAGCACCACGGCCGGCCGCCCGGTCCTCAGGTCCCTCGATCCAAACCTCACGTCCGCCCTTCACCGCACCCGGTCCGTCAGCACGGCGCGCCCTACTTGATCTTCACGAACCGTCGACCACCGTCTCCGAGCTCGACACTGCAAACAACACGAGCCAAGAGACACCATTGTTTGACACGAACCGCGTGCCATCGGTTAGCAGAAACACACGCACATACGCCATTGTGTTGGCACGTTGACAATCACTCATCACAAAAAGTCCACACTATGGTTATGGTAAAAACCATGTGTCCTCAGCCGGTCATTCGACACCATTGCAGCTTCTACGCCGATGACGTCATCTTTTTTATGCATCCGGACCTCGCGGAGGCGAGAGCGATCAAGGAGATACTCAGGATCTTCGGCGATGCTTCCGGCCTCAGGACAAATCTCCGCAAATGCTCAATCACACCGATTCACTCCGAGGCCGACAACATGCAGCAGCTGCGTGAGATTGTCGGATGCCAGCTCGCGGACTTCCCCATCAAATACTTGGGGCTGCCGCTGACCACCATCAGAGTGCCCAAGCCACGGATCCAGCCGGTGATAGACGCGGTCGGCTGAAGGATGCCAGCGTGCCATGGACCGTTGATGAACAGAAGCGGGAGGCTAATCTGGATCAAGTCCGTACTCACCGCGGTCCCGATCTGCACTCTCATTGCGGACGGGCTGCCTCTGTGGGCGATTAAGGAGATCAACTGTATGTGCCGGCGATTCCTGTGGGCCGGCAATGATGGAAGCATCCGCGAAAAGTGCATGGTGGCTTGGCCTGTGGTCTGCAGGCCAACCGACCTTGGAGGGCTGGGGATCCCTGACCTGCGCCTTTCCTCCACCGTCCTCCAGGCTCGATGGTTGTGGTTGCAGCAGACCGATGAGACTCGTGCATGGTCACAAATTTCGATCCAGGTCACGAAAGAGGTCAGCGACTTCTTTAGCGCATCCACATACACAGTGCTCGGTGACGGCCGCTCCACTGCCTTCTGGACTGCGAGGTGGATCCAGGGGCAGGCTGTCCGGGACATAGCGCCATCCCTCCTACCGTTCGTAAGCCAAAGGGACATCAAGAACACAACGGTAGCAGTTGGACTCAATGGCTGGGCATGGATCAGGCAGATCTCCGGTGGAATCACCGACCCCGTGGTAGGAGAGTACCTAAGGCTCTGGGATTCGCTCGAGCATGCAGCTCAACAACGTAGCAGACCGCACAGTTTGGAGATGGACCACCGGTGGGGTCTACTCCGCCCAGTCAGCGTACCGAGCCCTGTAGGCCACTTCACAGCCGATACTGGTTGCAGAACCATTTGGAAGCTTTGGGCGCCACTGCGAGTGAAGATCTACCTCTGGCTCGTCATCCGGGGTAGACACTAGACAGCTGACCGAAGGTGACACCACGGGCCTCGACGCAGAGGACACATGCTATCTCTGCGACCAGGAACCGGAAATGATCGTTCACATACTGACGTCATGCTCCTACTCCAGGCAGATTTGGTGGACCATCCTGACAGTGCTCGGCGCCGATGCCTCACAAGTGGGAGGACCTTCAATTCTAAGCTGGTGGGAGCAATGGTGCAGAAGATGGACCGGGGACCGGAAGAATGGCGCGGACACTCTCTTCGCACTGGTGGCCTGGGAGATCTGGAAGGATAGGAACGCAAGATGCTTCCAGGACGCCCCTTCCACCACTACCCGCTTACTACACACCATAAAGCAGACCGCCAACCTTTGGATCGACGCCGGAGCTGCGAAGCTACGTTGTTTATTGCGTGAGTAGTCCGTTATGAGTTGTGTTTAGGGGGTAGGCCTTCTTTGTAAAATCTCTAGCAACCCCCCCCCCAAAAAAAAAAAAAAAAAAAAAAAAAAAAAAATTGTGTGGCGCTTCGGCGTTGTTGAAAAAAACACTCGTCTTAAATACAATGATGCGCAAGTCTTTTGCGTATTCGAGAAAAAAAAGAGTAGTTTATCTCAAACAAAGGTAATAGTTCACGGGTACTTACGTCCGCATTTGCTTTCACCTGGAATTATCTTGCCACATTCGCGTGCAAGCCTAACGAGTTTACCCATACTTATTTTATGCTCTTCTTCAATGCTAATGTTACGACAAATGCAGGCCATGTTAGATTTTTGCACAGTTTCACGACATTTGGGGCTTGGCTCCTCCCAATCTAGGTGTATAGCAAGGGTTTTCTTGCAATCATGCTTAACCTCCTCTTTCTCCCGGTAGCAGTCTACCTCACCCCAAGCTTTATGTGTCATAAGGATGGTAACAACTAAAGCATAAACCATGAGTTGAAGGATTACTTTTGTAGTCATCATGACTAGTTGGCAAGTCTAAAGTGCTTTCTTTCTACAAACCTACAAATTGTGAATTATGATTCTTATGTATACTATGCTTTCCCACGCGCTTCTATTTATAGCATACAAGGAGCTAGTCCCACAAATTAATGCCAAGGAATCCTTGTAGTGGTAATAAAGCATAAAAATCACATTGATTTAGCAAAACAATAAATGACTAGATATCTTTGGACAAACCAGAAATGTTGCATTAAGATGTGAATCATGAAACAAAAATTAATGTTGGCAAATCTTGCAATAGACAGCAATAAACATGGATACTACTCATTTATTTTCAATTCCTTGGCATCTAAATTCAGACACACGGTTTGATAAATTCATATATACTATTTTGCATCTAATAACTGAGATAAACAAATACATTAAAGGATCACTTTTCAAATAAATGCACCAAAAGCCCTTAAGCTAGAAAAATTGTTTTATTGGTCCCCCAAATTTGTCGGTAACTTCCTTGAATCCATGGTCTTTGGTGCTATGCTCTTTGGGGGTGTCAATCGGGACACATTTTTTCGGGACTTGATGATGCTAATAAATTACATAGTATTTTTAATCCACTAAAATAATTTAGTGTGTGAATTTGACCTCTCATTTCTCTCATTTGTACTCGTCCTCCACTCATTTTTCCTATTTGTAGCTAAACGAGCATAGGCATTGCTGGCCACGATGGCACATTGTACATTGTTCATAGTGTCACTTTTCCTGTTTGTAGCTTAACGAGCATAGGCATTGCTGGCCACGATGGCACATTGTATATTGTTCATAGTGTTAGCAAATCGCATTGTCACACTTTATTACACTCGATGTGTATAGATGTTAGTAGATGATATTGTTCAACACTTCATTACACTCGGACGTGTAAAAAAACGGCCAACCTACATGTTCCTCACAAGTCACACAATTTTTCCAGTGAAATATGCACACATGTGGCCGTGGAGCTTGAACCCGCGACATGCAACCTCCCACGCTCCTCTCCTAACCACTACACCTCAATGTCCCTTGTGTCTATAGAGCATATTCATTCTCCTCATGTATAGTTTAGCTGATTTTGAAATGACTTTTTGAGACCCTAAACGAATTCAAATGAAAAAGTTTTCGATTACAAGTTGAGGATACTATCAAGTTTAGTTATGGTTGTTTCTCCATCCATGGTCGTTAAGAAAATTTAAATTTCAAATGTGAGAAATTCAAATATAATTTTCATTAGATAAACTATTCCTAATGAAAAAGCTATTAACAACAAAGTTGTACAACTCTTGGAGAAGTACAACTTCAGTTTTGGTCATTTTTCCATCCAAGGTTGTTTAAGAAATTCGAATTTCAATACGTGAGGACTTTAAACTAATGTTTTAGGCCATATATTATTTCAAACGGAAAATCTCTCAACCACAATGTTTAATATATTTTTGAGATCTATAACTTTAGTTTTGGTTGTTTGTCCATTAGAGGCCATTTGGGTAATCCTAAAAAATCATTTCCAAATGACTTTACAAGAAAAGGTTGCCAACTACAAAGATGTAGATCTCTAAAGATATACAACTTTGTTATAAAGTTTGTCTTCATGCCACTTTATTTGGAAAAAAATATGAATTTGTCTATGTTGCGCCTAATTTTAGTGGATCCAAACGACTCTACAAATCCCTTTGTAGTGGCGACTATATCTAGAGTAGCCTTTAAAAATAGGGCAATTTGTAGAGGCCCTTACCATGCATTATCAGAGGCAGCTCATTCCACAAATGAGTTTTTAAGGCAGTTTTGGATTGAGCCGCCTCTCTTAAAAAACTCGCGTCTCTACAAATGGTTTTTTGTAGTAGTGAATGTGTATGGACGCTAAGTTGTAGTTCGTTGTTTCTGAAACTACAACGAGCTAGCCGTCTAATTTGGGTAAGAATCCTCTCATGATCAACTTGTTACGGTTGAATTTTACCCCCCTTTTTTGAGTGCATAATCTCTCTCATTCTCATCCTTTTCTGATTCGTGGATGCTAAGTATAATACTTTTCTTGAGTAAAAGGTATGTCAATGTCAACACTTGCTTGCTTTTTCAAACCATGTGCATGCAAGACACTAACATTGATACAAATGGATCCCATCGCACATCAGTGATAATAAATTTATTGTTATTCATCAAATTACCATGACTGAATACAAGACACAGAATAAGTGTGCTAAACACATAATTATTGTTCCTTTCATGATCTTCATCGGGTGCTACTCGCCTTGACAAACACTCATGGATGTGCCCTTTGTGATTGCGGGGATAATGACGGCGGAACCGTCCAACCTGAAAAAAAAAAAAATTGTATCCTCTTGTTCATGAAAATTTCATCATTACTTATAACTTCTTAATAAAAACATGACAATTTATCTCAAATGCAACTACTTAACAAAACCATGGCAACTTATTTGAAACAGGGATAATAGTACTTGGTACTTACGTCCGCATTTGCTTCCACCTTCAATTGTCTTGCCACATTCATGTGCAAGCCGAACCAGTTTACCCATACTTATTTGAATTTGTTCTTCGATGCTAATGATATGACAGATACAGGCCATGTCGGATTTCTGCATAGTCCTATGACATTTGGGGCTTGGCTCCTCCCAATCTTTATGTATGTCAAGGGTTTTTATGCAATCATGCTTAACTTTATCTTTCTCATGGTAACAATCATCCTCACCTCGGGCTTGATGTGCCGTAAGGACGGTAAAAACTAAAGCATAAACCATGAGTTGAAGGATTACTTTTGTAGTTATGATGACTAGTTGGCAATTCTGAAGTGCTTCCTCACTATTTAACCTACAAATAGCGAATGTTGATTCTTTTGTATACTATGCTTTCCCACACAATTCTATTTATAGCGTAAGAGGGGCTACTCTCACACATTAATGCCCAGGAATCCTCATATTGGTAATAAAGCATAAAAATGCATTGATTTTGCAAAAGAATAAATGCCTAGACATCTTTGAACAAACCAGTAATGCTACATTACCCTTAATAAGATGTGAATCATGAAACAAAAACAAATGTTGTGATAGATAGGCCGCAAACACGGATAGGACTTATTTATTTTTCAATTCCATGGCACCTAAATTCACATACACGTTTGACAAATTCGTATACATCATTTTCCATCTAATATTTGAGACAAATATATTAAATATTTACTTTTTAGATAAATGAAACAAAAGCCCTCAAACTAGAAAAAAAATGTTTCACTAATCCCCTAATTTGTCCGTTACTTCCTCGAATCATTGAGCTTTGGTGTAGTGGAGTCTTCTTCCTTCCTTACTTTCTTGCTGCGGACTGGTCAACCCATTGCCTAATTGACCCACGAGGCCACATATTGATTAGGCAGCCCACAACATCAACATCTTGTAGGAGTTGCGTTGCATTGTCATGGGCCTTATGGGTATGGATGGGCTTCTTTGCAGATTGCAGGGAGGAGGATTATAGACCAAAGGCTTTTAGGCCTTGTTTACATTGAAATTGAAAACAAACAAGTGCAGACACAGCCATGGGCCATAGCAGAGAAGCTTCCAAGTCCCCGGTCCGTTTCCACCGAGTCCAAGTCCAGTCAATGGCAGACACAGCAGAGGGCTTCTCTAGTTTCTCCAAAAGAAAAAAAAAAAAACAGAGGGCTTCTGTATGATCTTTTTTATTTCCGTCAAGAATGTAGAAACAACAGACAACACCCCGTTTCATACAGTATACGTTATATTTTCTTAATCTCAACAAAAATATATGTTCTTTACTTCTATTTTGTGCACAGATGATCAATAAAGATTTTTCTTCTCCCATTTTGATTGTAGGTCAATTAATTTATCTTTGCCTCAGTTAAAATTCTTTTAACTGTGACAGATTTTTGAAAAATAGCAAATGCACTATCATGGCATTTGATTGAGACTTTAACAAAGTAATTTGATGTTGCATTGTCCGTTGCTAGAGTGGCGTAATTACTACAGTATATATAAACTGTAATAAACGTGTTGCATCAAGGATTTGCGTGTTCAGTAATGCAAATTTGTTGTCAAAAAAAAAAAAACTTGTCAGTGCAATTTCGATCCGATTTGCAAGTAGGATAGTACACTAGTACATCTTAACTTGTTAGTTGCTGCAAATATATCACAATATTTGTTCTTGTTTTGAGTTTTGAAACAAAGCAAAAAACATGTGTCTGGTGCAACACATCAGGACAACAAACACGGGGCACTACGCAAGAATAGCTGGTAACCCTGAGGAATTGACAGATTCATTCATTACTATTGTCCAGAAGGAGTGCCAGAACAACAAACACAGAAATATATGTACCATAATGGAATTAGTAATTAATGTTCAAAGTAGATTACAAAATAGGAATCATCAAAAGTAAAAATCGCCTATGAACAGATGATTTATAGTAGGTACAACCTAAGGCATATTCTTCATGTTTGAAGTAGCTGAAGCATCAGAAATCAGAGCACGCTATAATGATATGCAACACACGGGCATGACCACTCTTTGGCTGTAGAATAAAACATCTGCCCCAAAAAAGGGGGAAAGCTATCACAGTGTTGGGCAGATATACTGACTTAACTGAGCAGTGTTGGATAGTGACTATGAGACTCGTGCCTTTGCATAGGGCTCTGGAGGGGTTCAAACTTGATATTGCCCAGAAGCAAGAAGAATTAAACAGGAAGGTTATGTAAATTATAATAAAGCAACAAATGTATCATTTATAGGCCCGTTTTAGTGAGAATAGAGGTTTGATGGACTTATGGTGCCAGCAACTGTTGTTACAGCGTCTAGGTAGGGAAGGTAAGTTGTGTTTCTTTGTTTGAATTAGCAGAACCATATAGGGTATTCTATATAGAGGAGGTGCTGCATATTAGTGATATCAGTGGTCATTGTCAGGTGATTAGTACAAAGCATTATTGGAACTTAATGTGATCGATATTACATTGAAGGCATCATTGCAGGTCAAATGTAAAGTATTCATAGTTTGAAGTAATTTGGATGCCTCAATCTCATCGTTTTAGAATGGTTTCATTGAGGTTCTGTACTGAATCACAATGAACCTTCATGATGATATGGATCCCTTCACTTGACATCGCAATGGTTGCCATACCTGAACTGTCGACTACTGCGGCACCAATACTCCAATAGCCATCCGAAGAATTGGTACTGAGCAAAGATAAACAGATTCACCTGTTAGTGTCAAGAAGAATTGCACACAAAGAAACTAAAACAATCTAAATTAAAACTTGTACACTTTTTACCAAGGCAATGAGATGAAGAGGATTTCTGCACGGAAGCATAATGAACTTGGACGATGATATGGGTCCTTTAACTTGAGATGGCAATGGTTGTCTTACTGAGTTGGCAGGTACTCCGGCCCCAATATATAGGCATCTGAGCAATTGGTACTACGCTGACATAAGGAGTTTCACATGTTCAGCGTCAAAGACAAATTGTAGGCGAAGAACTTATAAGAACTTTAGCTAAAAACTAGTTAACATGCACGTGCGGCACGCACGTGCCTAGAAAAGTTTTTTATTTACTATGTTCTTTGTTTAAATAGCACAAGAGATCCCAACAATATATAGTTTCAAAAGTTCTCTCGTAGGATTAAGATAGGCTAGTTGGAGTTGCAGTGTCTTGCAATTAATTCAGCAGCTAGGGCTTCTTCCTATGCTTCTTCTCTTCTTATTTCTCCTGCGCATTCTTCATATGCAGAAGCAACCAAAGCAACAACAACTTAATGTGAGGCACCAGCCATCAACTAAAGTATGGGTACTACATCCAATAGCATAGCAATCATTTCCTGAGTTCTTTTCATCAGCTGCTGCCAACTCACCATGATGCCAAGGATTCGAACAAGAACAACAACAGATTCGGTGGAGTCAGCGTGTTTTTGATGCAGTCCATGTCCCACTGTTTGCCCTCTTGATGATCTCCTGGGTGTCAAACACCATATATCCCAGGAAAACCAGGAGGCCCACGTAGAGCTGCTGCAGTGCAAGTTAGCCATCCATAACATGTTGTAGTCAATCAGCTTGGTTCCTTGCTTTCTTATACAAGGCAAAGAAGACTCTTAATATTGTTTACCTTAAACATGAAGGTGAAACTGGTGTGGCCAAAGATTGAAGTCGCAAACTGTAGCTAGAGAAGAATGTGGAAGCCAGATGAAAGCAGACACCGACTGTTATATGTACTCCTTGTGCTTGGTGATGATGGCAACTGCGGTTCCAACGAATGCTGTCATGAGAATCCTGGCAGATAATATGCACCTAGGTGTTATCGAAAAAAAAAAGAATCCTGGCAGATGAGCAGAGCAAAAGCAGTTCAATAGAGCAGACCACAAGTACTCCCTCAATCATCTCAAGAGATCATCATTGTTTTGGTGTAAATTCTATCTAATGCAATGTGGCCATCCTGGCATAATGTCATCTAAACTACCAGTACCGATTGAACCAAATGCAATTAACAAATGACTAAACAAAAACAAAAAAAAAATTCTCCACAAGTAATACTTACAAGTTTTCTTACATAGTTTCAAGCAACATGCAACAAACAATCACCAGTCTCATCAGGGCTATGTCTCAAGAGTCCATTCGACTTTGAATTGACATCTGAAATTCATAGGTGGAAACAATGCACCATCAATACATCAAAGCTTGCTTAACAGTTAATATGATGCTGACCATTTTTTTCATCACAAGTGATAAGACTCGCCAACTGTACATCCTCTAGTTCCCCTTTAAGACAGCAGAGATCATCCAACACATCATGAATATTTTTTATCTTTGCCTGAACAGAGGTAGCTGCCTCATTCTCCGCTTCTTCTGCTTCATCACCAAAAGAGAACATGCTAACTTGTTATGTTGCCTGAAAGAAGAACAGTTTGGATCAAAACTAAAACAAAGAAGCCATTAAGCTTGCCTCCTCAAATAATTACCTTGAGTCCTTTGACTCACCGGGAGAGATTTGGAGAGGTTCGTGCATCACCAGGGAGGATGGCCGCAGGCAATTTCAGTCAATCGGATGCACAAAAATAGCAATATAATATTGTTTTCTAAAGCTGTACGACCGTACTCCCTGATCATGGGCTGTTAGTGCAGGAATCATCAATCAGAGTGCGGAAGTGAGGTAACATCAACCATCTACAGAGATTAGGAATATAGGCAGAACACCTCAACTGCGTGGGAGGACCAGAACGCGGCGGGGGCTGTGAGGCGAGATCCAAGAGGAGATGATCCAACGCGCGGAGACGTATCGATGAGGGATATAGCCCCTCCATGGGCCCGATGGCGCGACGAGGCCGGATCCAGCTGTGGGGAGGAGCCGAGCAGCGGCGTTTGCCATTTTAGAGACAGCCGGCCGCGGTCGTGGTCGTCCACGGGACTCCATTGGGGCGTCACCATATCGCTGCCTCCGCTGTCATGGCCTCCTTCCTTCTCCGCGAAGGACGTTGATAGGGCTTGGAGTTTCGCGTCCGCCAGCAGGATTGTGAAGGGCGTCAAAAATTCACAGCGGGTATAGGAGGCCGGGTACTTTGGGTTGGGTGAAAAAAGTTTTCGAGCGGAGGCAGATTTGAATGGCAGGAACGCGTAAGAAATCTTACATACGGTAGATGGCCCACAACTTGATTCATGTACACCGTCAGATTTAAAGATATTAGCCATCCAAGGGTTTAGACATAGAGTGGGTAAAAAATTTCAGGTGACAGCTATTTTACAATTTCTTCGCTCTTTTATAGTATAGAAAAGGGTAAACATAAGTCGACTCACCTGTTCAGCGTCCAAAGAAACTGCATGCAAGAAGAGTACGAAGACTGTGAACATTTATGCATAAGATATCTTATAGGATGAAGCAACTTTTTGATCGTGGCATACTTTCTGCTGCGTCACAACTGAGTCGATGGATCTATATGTTATATTCAGTCCTACTAAGAATTAATAATTATTAATAGCTTGAACATGAGTAGATGGACGTATACATATATTCATAATTACTAAGTAATTTTTTCGCGTTTTCATTAAGAGGAATAGAGTGAAAAGATACACCCACGGACTTAGCAATGGTGGCGAGATGCCCACATCGCGAAGCCAAACAAACAAGAACAGAACTTAACTACTGGATACAAAGTTCGCTATTACATACTAGCACTGTTTTGCGACCAAAAGCTATCAGCACACCGACTACAACAAAATCAGCACACGCCTAGACCGACAAAATCAGCACACGCCTAGACCGCAGCAGCCTGCCTCCGCCCCCGCTTCTTCCTCCCATGGAGCAGGGCCTGCATGGCTTCCTCCGCCTCTCCTGCCAACGCCACCTGGAACGCTGCCTCATGGAACTCCTGGAACGAAGCCTTGTCAGGATGTTCAGTCTCGACCTCATACCCAAGCTTCTTCATGAGGACTTTTCTAGCCTGCGCGTCAGGCTTGTCCGCCTTGCTCTTCGCGGCGAGGCGGGCACTCTGCCTGGGCACCCAGTCCATGTCGAGGTCGTCGTCGTCGAAATGCACTAAGTAATGGCAGAAACGTGAGCAGATGAACCTATACATTTAGTCAGTCGTACTAAGAATTGATAATTAATAATATCAGATTCATGAGTAGATGAAGATATACATATATTCAGTCATCCCCAGATCAGGCAATGATTTAAACGCCGAACAGTTCAGCAGGGCCGGCCAAGAAGCAGTCAAATCCGTTTCAAATAAACTAGGGAAAAAATCGTCAGTTCCACTTATACCTAATAATGGAAGCGTCCAGTATTATTTGGGACTGAAATGCAAGGAAACATTCAGATCGAAGCAAAACTTGTAATATATGTGACCTTGAAGGTATTTCAGTGAACACATGGTGGGCGTCCTAGATGTGGAACTCCGGCTAACCTGGATGTCGACTGCCCTGGATGATCGGTGCAGTAGCATGCTGAACTGGGTGCGGGAGGAGTCGAGGTGTTCGCCGAAGACACCGGTCCGGACGAAGGTAGGGCGGAGGAGCAGGTTGGGATGAAGAAGTTGTGGGCCATGGAGGTTGGTTTGGGGCGTAGGCAGGAAGGCACTGCGCCATGGGGCTGGTGCGCCGTCAGTGGCCGGCGGTGCAAGCCGAGGCGCCGCATCGGTAGGAAGACGGCGGCTGCTGCGGAGGCAGCGCGGGGGCAGGGGCGGCAGTCGGTTGGGAGAGGGGAGGTGTCAGGAGGAGAGGAAGGCCGGGAAGGGGAAAGAAGGTTCTGGGGAGGATGTTTTTTTTCACGTAGGAAGGATAGGGCGGCGCGGTTACGGGCTGGGCCTGCGTTTGTTGCTTTGTGGCCGTCGAGCATGAATCCAAGGGCCAGAAATAAGGGGCGACGTGGCCTGGCGAGCAAGCAGTAAAAACTCAACAGAAATAAGGTTAATGGTAGATCCAGTAATTGTCATCAAACGTATGCTTTCAGCTATATATATGAAAGCAAGTGAGGCAACCAAAATTCACCGTCACGGAGGACCTGAACTAATTAACTATGAATCACATTCACAGGGGCTGCTTTCCGTATCTCGATGGTGAGAATCGAGATGACGCACAGGCACACATTCCTTTGAGCTGCGTTGGCACCCAAATTTTGTCTATGCTCATCGATAGCAGACGGTCCTGTGCTGTCCTGTCCTGTCCTTAGTGACGGCTGTCTTTTGTCTTTGGCCGGCTGTCTTGTGAATGGGGACGGCGTTGCCACTCCCAGCATCTATATTGGTTCCAGAATGGGGATGATGGCTGCAAATACAAGCCTCTCAGAGTTGCGTGGATTGGTTGTTTTCTTTAATTTCTGCCGGACTAAGCATCCATATTAGGAACGGGACAACGGTGCACTGTTCCGCATTAGGGGGATAGTGAGCAAGAAGAGAGGCTAGCGACAGTAGGGGGCTTGTGCCCCTCCCCCCACCCCAGCACCACCCAATCCAGCGACAAGGACGTCCTTGCTTGCCCCTAGAACCCAATTTCTTTTGCTATTTCTTGTCGACAACATTGCTTGATGATAGCTGACGTCGATGACGAACGCAGCGGCGTTCCGACGGACTCAGTGTAGCAAACTGTCCGGTCACTCCTTCGGTGCCTGTGACTGTGTTGGATCGGGTGGCGGTGGTGGCTTCGGCGGGGACCCCATGGCGGCGACAGGGAATTCGTTCCCTGCGATCATGTGGGGAGCGCCTGGGTGTTGGCGGGGAGCGCAGCGTTTGCCGCGCGTGCCTCCGCGCGTCACGTTTCGTCGCGCAACGCTCGCCTCTCTCCTCGCGCTCTGCTCGTCGGTCTTCTAACTCCCTCATGCCACTGAGGAGGCGTTCCACCAATTCCTCTCGGTCCTGATCCCGATCCCGACCCCGATGCAGCGCCATCGCTGGGCATCTTCGCCATTGAATCTTTCTTCCTAGCCTTCCTCCTTGGGCGCCATACTCTTCGTCCTCAGTGTCGGAGGTGACGGCCACCGGCACCCTCGCCGCGCTCAGCGGGTGGATGGCCTCCATGAGGGCGGAAGGCGTGTTGCCTTTCCAGCACGCCACAGCGGCCTCAAACCGATCGCGGCACACATTCAGTGAGCGCGCCACGGTGGCGCAGAGCCGAAGGTGCGCTGCGACCTCCTTCTAGAGACACTCTTCTGACCACGGCACTAGCGTTGAACTGATCCACATCTCGATGGCGAGTAGTTTCTCCAGCAAGGTGTCGGTGTCGCCGTCTGGCCACACCTCGGTCAATATCCAGCGTGGCGTTGGCGGAGCGGCCATCTCCGCGAACTGAGGGGAGAAGTGGACAGGAGACATGTATGTACTTACACACGGATGATGGTACATGAGACGCAACGAATTAAACCTCTGTGCAGGCTAATCGGCCAGAAATGAATAAGACAGCACGACCATTGGCTGGAATGCAAATGTGCGGCAACACCGGAACGGGCTGCCCTGCGCACAACGGTGCAACATGGGGGTCGCTGGGTCAGGAGCCGCGGAGAGGCCAGTGCCCCCATCCACCTCCAGTGCTCGACTGCTCTGCTCCAAACTCGAATTGATTTCTTCGTTTAGCGGTAACCAAAATGCTGAAATCGCTTTGAAGCCGCGGAGGTGCACTGTCAAGCTAGGGAAGTGTCCCCCACCCCAGCAAGAAGACAAGGCTAGTGGTTGTAGGGGGCTTCTGCGCCACCCCCCCCCCAACACACACACCTACACACACCCCAGCACCACCGTGATCGGCCCCTGAGAGCTACCATGCATGCATACTCAAGCGACAGAGATGAATATGAAAGAAAAAGAAGAATTAATGCATTCTACTGTAGATTATGTGGATAGCAATCTAGTGTACCTATATGCAGTATATATATACTCTCTTGATTTGTTCTTGATCTGCTGACTATAAAGTGTCGCGCCAAGCCAAATGCCTAGATATAATAATGACAAGGCCGTGATACGCTGATTCATCCTAAAAGTGCCGCGCCAAGGACGCCCTTGCTTGCTCCTAGAACCCATTTTCTCTTGCTATTTGTTGCTGACAACATTGCTTGGGTTAATATATATGCAAAAATAGTCCATCTATTTAGGTTTGTTTGCAACTACTCCACTAACTCTCCTCCACGCGCAAAGCTCCACAAAAAATTAAAGTCTGGAGCAACTTCACCTTTTTTTCTCTGAATTCTGAAACAGAGTTTGTGGAGCTATATCTATTTGACTAACAAAATATGAAGTAGAGTTGGTCAATTCCAAATTTTAAAACTATATTGCATGTAGCATTTAGTATCGGTCTTAATATTTTGTGGGCCAGGGCTAAACATTTGCTAGTACATATTGTAACTCTGCACTAATTACTGTATTTTCATATTGCAATTGAAGGGAACAAGAAGCACCATTAAGGATAAAAAAAGAAAAGAAACAAGAAGCACCATTTGTTGACGTGCGAACGAATTCTCGGTAGATCTCGAGTTGAGGTGGCACGGCTGGGTGATCTGGTTGTGGTCGCTACTCGTGGCAGACCCGGTGGGGCCCACCGGGGAAGGGAGACCGGCCGCAAGGGTGGGTCTGCGCAGGCAGTGGCAATTCACCCTGGGCATTCGGTTCGGTTCTGGTTCCTCGGTTACCTAGCAAATTTGGTTCCTAAGAAACTAGAACCGATCGGTTCTTGAAAAAATTAGGAACTGACCAATTCGGTTTTCGGTTCTTTCGGTTCGGTTTCGGTTCCGAACCAAATAACCAAAGTTTTCCAGCAGAGGTCAAGACAACAATAAATATGCATGTTCCAAGGCAAATTTATGCAACACTATATCCATTTTTATTAACCATAATTTATAAGGCAGCAATAGCAATATAGTAACACAAATATATGGCATTTCAAATATGAAATACCACACATAAACCAAACATATTCTCTCAAAAATATGAGTAATTCGGTTAACCGAGAGTAGGAACCGAATTTTATTTGGTTATTTTGGTTCCTCAATATCGGGAACCGAATAAGGAACCGATTTTTTCAGTTCCGGTTCTTTCGGTTCGGTTCTCAGTTCTCGGTTTTTTGTGCCCAGGGTTAGTGGCAATGGCCGGGTTCAGAGTTTAGACTTGACAACACCGGGCGTGCGGCAGCACATGCCGCTCGCTCGTGCGGAGAGCGGCACGGCTGAGCTGTGTGGCCCGTACGGCCGTACAAGGGCGGCTCTCCTTGCTTCGTGTTGCATTCCTTGCAAGTACCGTGCATCAGCAGTAGCAGGAGTGGATAGGACGTGTGTACAAACTATAAAGCTTTCTCGTTGGCGCTATCCACAACTTTGGGGTCTTTGGCCCACGGTGTGCTAATGCTTTTTTTTTTTTTTTTTTTTTTAAAAAAAAAAAAAAAAAGAAGAAGACACTCAAAAGAGTGAATCAAGGAACAAGGTCAAGATCCAATTAAGTCCATGGAAGGAAGATCGAAACAGTTTTGTTAATCGACCTATTCACAGCTCACGATCTAGGAAGTTTTTTTTTTTTTTTTTTTTTTTTTTTTTTTTTTTTTTGAAAGGCCGGCAAAAGCTTTGCCGGGATTTCTATTAGACGAAGAAAAGAAAAAAGGCAAGTGCCAGTTTTTTTTTTGACCGAAAACCGGGCCGTAAAAATCATACAAATCGAGAGGGTACCCTACTCCAGAACACATTTAGGTACCAGATACAACTCGACTTGGTCAACCGACCCGACTAAACTACTCAACTACTCAACTACAACGAGGCCAAGAAAACCCCGTCAACTCCAAGCGACACCCTCCTGGTCACCGATCTCCCAGCTACGACCAAACTCAGAGAGAAACAGAGAAGCGTCCCAAACCGCCCCAAACACACCCAACAAACGAGACTCCATCCCGGCTCCCGGATCTCCAAGACAACTGACAACTGCAACTCAAAGCGCGTCGGATTGGGACATCGACCGCCGGTCCACTCAATGCGCGTCGGATTGGGACATCGACCGCCGGACCACTCTGAAATTACCATGGATCGCCGAGGTCCCGAGCTTCCTCCGCCGCCAGGGTGATATGGAACAGTCGGTCGACTCCTTAGTCTCCCCCCTCGTCTCGCCATCGCCTCAATCACAGCTGCCCAGAGAGAAAGAAGCAAGGAGTTTTCGGGAGAAAACTCAAAGCACTGGCCAACTCCTCGCCCGGTCGGATTGGGACATCGACAGCGAGCCTCACCACTCCTCGCCCAGTCGGATTGGGACATCGACAGAGCCTCCCTACGCACCACCGCACTGCTGCTGCTCCTCCTCCGACCACCCCACCACATACCACATCACCCATCCGCCACCGCCACATCTCCAGGAAACAGCCACGAACGCCAGCCACGCCACCAAGGCGCCCCTGGTGCCCAAACTTGGCCACCGCCCGCCGCGCCACCATTGCGCCGCCGACACTAGCCAAGACAAACTGTCGTCGGCCGCGCCACCACGGCACCGCCGACACCCCACTTCGCAGGCCGGGGAGGACGCACCAAGACCACGCCTCAAGGGAGGGGGACGACGCCCGCAGGCGCCGCCGTAGTCTAGCTGGGGAGCCCAGCACAGCTTTCGCCGGTGCACACCACGACCCAACGGAAGAGCAGGGCCCGAAGAGAGAGGGGAATCGCCTGCCAGGAGGCAAGCGACAACCGCCGTCGCAGCCGCAGTGGGCCAGGACCACCCGGAAACGGCGTCGGGCTGTGCCAGCCTGCCACCACGCACCACCATCCAGCCCACCGGCAGCCGGCCGGCCGGCCAACGCGGTCAGCCAGCCAGCACGGCACGGCAAGCCGGCACGGCGCAGAACGGCAGAACCACCCCGCTGACACGCTGCTCCGCACCATCCGCACCACGCCAAAACGCAGCAGCCGCGTGCCATCCCCCCACTGCCCTGCCGACTCCGCCCGGATCTGGCGCAGAGGCACCGGATCTGGTGATCTCCCCGCCGGATCCACGCCAAGCCGGGCCGGCCAGAGCTGGAATGGCGGCGCCCCCGCAGATCCACAACACAGCCCCGGACGCCAAGCCCCTGCACCAACTCTGGCCCCCTCCACAGCCGCGCCACTCCTCCAGCGTCGCCCCACCACCCGCAGCAACGCGCGCAGGCCGGGGCGCCGCTGGGCGCCGCCTCCAACGACGGCCGCCGCCGCCAAGATCGCCGCACCTCCACCCGCTCATGGACGCCGGGATCCGGGAGAGATGCCCCGCCGCCCCCATCATAGGAGGCCGCGCGGGCCTCCCGGCGACCTTCTCCAGGGGCGGCGAGGCGGGGGAGGTGAGAAGAGAGGGGTCGGCGGCGGCGCTAGGTCTTCGCCCCCGTGTCGCCAGAGCGGGGGCGACGCGGGGGAGCAGGGGCGGTGTCAAACTGCTCGCTGCCTAGTCGAAGTCACACACAAAAAAAAAAAACGAGCTAGTCGTAGTAGCCCTGTTTTTTCTATAGATGCCGCGGCCTGGAACATGAAACATCGCTGCTTGCTAGTGTAGTACTTAGGATCCAAATGTACTAGGCTAGTTGTTAGCCCTCCAAATCAATTCTGTCTAATATATGTACTAATTACATATATATGTTAATCTCAAAAAAATTACATATATATGTTGACGGGCCCTTGTCTCATGGGCTCTTGGCGATCGCATCGGCCAGCTGCCCCTCCCTAAAGTCGGCCCTGCGTGATGGCCACATGGTTTTAGCGGCCTGTAGTGGCCTGGTTAGCCCTGCATAACAGTGGCGGGCTTGGTGTGGGACATCGTCGATAACGATGGTGCAAATTTCAAAAAAAAAATGATAACAATGACATGTGTGGTCTGGGTGCTTCGTGGTGACTAGCGGAGCGAGGGTGCAATGCCCGTGGATTGGTAGTAGTTGTTGTTAATTATTAGTGCTCTTGTTGCTTTTGTTGAGTGGACCAGTGCTGCAGTAGAGTTGGACGGTGCGTGTCTGAGGTCTCGATCCAATTCCAACCATCGTCGATATAGTTGAAATAGTTGCTTCAGGAGTTAGCTTTAGTTTTACTCCGTATTGTCTTGGGTTGATGTTGTTGTTTAGGGTTGTTATCGTTCCCTTGTTGTGCTTTACCTAGTCTAGAGTTTCTTTCTTTTAAATATAATCGGCCGCTCTTCAATCTGGTTCTTTTTTTTTTTATAAAAAAAAGCTTTTGCAGTCATCATGTACTAATTCGATGATGTTGATGTTGCTAGGACCCCTGCAACCTATAAATGGTGAATGTTGATTCTTATGTGTACTATATGCTTGCCTACACGCTTCTACTTATGTCGTACATATGAGCAGCTGGCCGGTCTCACAAGCAAAGTTAGGGCACGTTTGGATTTGTTGCCAGCAGGGACGGATCTATATCCCGGGCTCGGGGAGCTGCAGCCCAGTGCGCGGCCTAAAACACTCAAGAACGTCTGCTTAGTCTCCATCCAAAAACAGTCCAATGGCTAGGCATTCAGCCCCACTTGGCACTGATCTATCGTTGGATTTTTAACCTCCTACACTATTTAGCCCCCCTCCTGTATTGTTTCTGGATCCGCCACTGGTTGCCAGCGTGCCTCGCCTCACCTTGCTGGGCAAGGTTAGCCTTGTCAAGCCAGGCAAGCCAGATTAGCTAGACGAGGTCGGGTGACAGTGCAGCGAGAGCGTCTCGAGCAGTCGTTGTATAGGTTCGAACATCGTCGTTGGGCTTGGACTTGATGTGGGGAGCCTGTAAAGGTCGATGCAGTCCTAAGTTGTAGGTGCGCTCGCTCAACTTCTTCATCCACACACGAAAGAAGTGGTCCAGGGCGTCGTCCTCGGCTTCCGACTGCATGCGGAACAGCATGTTCATGGTGTCTAGGTCATTGTGTAGCTCGGTGACCTTGGCGCCGACACCATAGAGCAACTGGTACTTGCCCAAAAGCCGCACAACATTGGCCAAAACGGACTGCGCCGCACTCTCCATTCTCGGGACTCACAACAGGTGGAGGCACCACAGGTGTGGATGTGTGGTGATATGTAGGCAAGGAGTGAGCACAGATAGGGGTGAAACTAGCACAAATTTTGAGTGACGGCTTGTACTGAAAGACCTATACAACTACATGAAAGAAAGCATATTTTCTTGGGGAACCAAGAATTTGAGTGGGTGCATGTGCCCCCGCTCCTTGTATACTCGGTCCGCCTCTGCGACGGCCCTGTGGCAGCTCTCCTCGGCCTCGCCGCCCTCAGTGGATTGATGGCTTCCATGAGTGCAGAAGGCGTGCCGGCTTTCCAGCGCACCGAGGCGGCCTCGAACATATTGCGGCACGCTTTCAGTGAGCGCGAGACGGCGATGCACAGTCGAAGGCACGTCGCGACCTCTTTCCAAACATACACTTCTGACTAGGGCGCTGGAGCTGAACTCACCGACATTTCGATGGTGGAAATCTCCTCGAGCATGGTGACGGTGTCACCGTCCGGCCAAAGGTCCATGGTGATCTAGCGTGGAGGTGACGGAGCGACCATCATGGACTATAAGCTGAAGGGAGAAGCTGGGCAGGTGATGAGTGCACTAGAACGGCCGCCGATCGAGTCCCTCAATGCTGCAAAATGATGTGCTAGTGCCACAATCTTGATATGTATATTTACTTACACACGAGATGATGACGGAATCGATGAGACGTAGCGATGGGTCGAATTCCAGAAATTAAATTTGTGTGTGCGGGCAATCTTTGTGTGTGGGTTGGGGGGCTCAAGCCCCCCTACGGCAGCCTTGATGCCCTCACTGTCCTCAGCACGACGATTGGTTCCATCACAGTGCAGGGAACGGCAGCCTTGATGCCCTCACGTGCCCCCACTCCTTGTATACTAGGTCCGCGCCTGGCGTGTGCGTGTGGCAGGACTTCGCCGCTCGTGCGGAGAGAGCCCGGCCAACCGACTTCAATGAAGTGCGCCTGAAGGCTGATATTAACCAGCCTTCAATGAAGTGGGCCTGAAGGCTGGGCCCAATCAAAAATTGATCGTGTGTTTCATTATGATGAAAATAGCAAAAAAAATATAATAATGAGCTATAAGGCCGTAGACCTTGTTACGCTTTACAATCTATCTATTTTTTTTAATTACACAGTACAACGTAGACGCCCAACACGCACGAACACTCACCCCTATGAACACACATACGCAAACCCTACCCTTATGAGCACCTCTGAAGGACTAAGACTGCAGATCTTGAAGTTCATGAAGTCACCATAGGCGCCTCGCTGTTGACGGGGACGTCGCCTACCATTTCATGCATAGCGTCGAAAAATCCTGGAATAAATCCTGAAAAATGCGAACACCTAAGTCGAACCCAAAGAAATCATCCACCGTCCAATTACTTAGTTCCAGTCAAAAAATTGTGAATCCGGTGCAACACACGGTCATGTATCCAGTGGCGGACCCAGAGATTTTCATGAGCCTGGGCGAATATGGCGGACCCAGAGATTTTCATGAGCCTGGGCGAACATGACAACTGACATGTTTTGTTCGCGCCTCTGCTCGCAGTGCCGCAACACGGGCGAGGCCAAAACTTCGGCGCTCGAATTGCTCGTCATTATTTGGCAGGCGTGGCGTCGAAATGAACTACGGAGCTGTGCTCGTGCCACGGCGCCAGAAGTGTGGCAGCTAACAAAACACGCGTAAAAGTTCAGCGCGAAAGGTGCGGTGTGCAGTGCGGCGCTATGCGGACACAAACCAAACAGAGCCCAAATTTAGATACTTTTGAAAATAAAACTAGAATTAAATGCGTATGTAAATGAGCGTATATTGTTTAACGTTCTATAGAAGAAATTTAGTGGAAGGTTATAGAGTTCTTGGTCAAAATTGCTTCACATGGCTAAAGCCTAATGGCTGATTCTCTCTCTCCGTACCAAGGTTTTTTTACCGACCGATTAGCGCAAACTGCCGGGCTCCCGTAGCGGTTTACGGACGGTTTGTACCAAACCGCTCGGTAACCGGCCAAGTTTGAATTTGAATTCAAACGTCGTTGCGATTCGGGTTAAGCCCGGTTTACCGGTCGGTTTGAGCGGTTTACCGCTCGGTTTGAGCGGTTTACCACTTGGTAAGGTGGTAACCGCTTGGTTTTTTCAAAATTCAAATTTAAATTTTTGAAAAAATGCTAAAAAAATTCTAAAAATACTTCATGATTTATAGAATCCAATGATGTCAAAATTTTTCAAATTTGAGTGCGTTTAGTATATTTTTCGGCCTTCATGATTTAATGGGCCTTAACGGGCCGGTTGTGTATTTTTCTTTTTCTTTTTTTCAAACTTCTAAATATCTAAATAAATACTAAATGAACTCAAATTTGAAAAATTTTTACGCCATTGGATTCTATAAATCATGAACTATTTTTAGGAATTTTTCAGTATTTTTTTCAAATTTTAAATTTGAATTTGGGAAATACGAACCGGACGGACCGGAACCGGTCCGGCCCGGTTAGCCGGTTACCGTGGTAAACCGCGATTTACCGAGCGGTTTAAAAAACCCTGCTCCGTACTGCCTTTTCTTTGCGTATCGGACTTTTAATTTTTTGTGAGCATCTCCAATAATTTGGTAAAAATCACTTGCCAAATATTATGTTTTGACAAGTTGCTAAAATAATATACCTAGTGAAAAAGAGTCTATCTCCAACAATTCCCTATTTTCAACTTGCAAAAACCAAAAACGGATTTGTATTAGCTACAGATTTATTTTTATTCAAGTATCATGAACCATTGCAGTGATTTCAGAGTCACTTTTCTATGATTTATATTTCAATCTAGTGTTATCTATGTCCATGGGCACTTGCGTTCGTCCAACTTTGGCCATGTTTAGTTCCCGAATCGGGGCTACTGATTCGTGAACAGTGCGTGTCCCGTCAACTGTAGCAACTTTTGTTTTTATATGGTAAAAATTGTCCAAATTTTGATTAATTAGTCTCAAAATATTCGTCTCGCAAAGTACAATAAAACTGTGCAATTAGTTTTTAATTTCATCTACATTTGATCTACGTGCGTGTATGCCGACATTTTGATGTGATGGGGAATAGGAATTCTGCATAGTGAAATTTGGAGGGTGAATTTAGGAATTAAACAAGGCCTTTGCTACTAAGGACCATGCTGTATGTCCCATCGAACGAACCAGCTGCCAGCGGTCTGTCCATCTGCCGGCCATCAGGTCAATGTGCAGGGACACGGCGAAACGAAAGACATGCACGTGACGACAACGACGTGACGTGACGACACGAGACACGGCGAGTCGCGCTGGAAAAGGCGGCACATCAGCAGAGCGCAGCAGCAGACCAGTGCCATCGGCGAATACGCGGAGGATTCGCGCACGCGCGCGGATGGTTTGTTTGGCAACGTGCTAAAATTTACAAAGTCAGATAGTAAACTATTAGAGAGCTATTTTTGCTTATTTTATAGCAACTTTTTTTATCAAACTGTTGGAGATGCTGTAAGTAACGCTGCTCCATTGTCTGTCGCTCGCAAAGGGAGCCTGGGCTGCTGGGCAGGCGCCCAGGCTTGCCGGGCCTTGGGCCTGCCCATGCATGTATCTAGTTTATGACAAAAGCCACGTTCTCATCGTCCATTGTGTAGCAAACGCAGACAGTCCGGGCGTCTCAGACATAAACCATGGGAAAGCAACGCCTTACATGTCTCAAGGACCAAAAACATGATCGGCTGGGCCGTGGCTGTGCTTCAGCCAAGTGTTGTTGAGTACAAATTGCTTTGCCTTCTACAGCCACAGCTGTAGCTACAGTCGGAAAAGCTACAACCGAAGGCACCACAAGACGACAGAGTCAAAAGCTAATTGACAAGTGCTTTATTTTTTGCAACTATTTAAAAAAACAAGATTAAGTCTTCTGAAGTCAATTCTCTCCCGGCGACGCATAGACAGAGGCGGCCGTGGTGTGGAGAGCTTCTTCTTCTTTGATGATGGGACGAGGCCTCCCTCAGTTAGAAAGTGAAGAGGGGTAACCAGGGACCGGAGGATACACAAAGTACTCCCTCCGTTCTAAATTATAGTTTATTTTAATTTTTTTTTACGCATGTATTTTACTATGCATCTAGACATAATATTTATGTAGATACATAGCAAAATGCATGTACTAAAAAGTCAAAATGAACTATAATTTAGAACGGGGAGTAAATGATACTGGGATGGACGGATGAAATAGTCAGGCAATCAATGAAGAGGGTAAGAGCCCGCCAAAGGTGTTCAAGATGAAAATCCCACCTCTCCAATTATGTACAGATCCTGGGAGGATATTTGTCAGGGCAAAGAAAATGGAGGCTTGGGAATCAGGGATCTAGGTCTGGTTAACAAGAGTCTCATCCTTAATGCTGCTTGCAAAATAGCAACTAACAATAATCCCATGCTCACTGCTGTCTTGAAATCCAAATATTATCCTAATGATTCTTTTTGGACAGCTCCAAATGATGGCACTAGGTCCATCTTTTGGTCCTCCATCATGAAGGTAAAGAAAGAGCTTCATAAAAATGTGCTTCTTCAATTGCATGCAGGGAACACGTCTATTTGGTCCACACCATGGTGCCCAATTTGGGACTCCATTCACATCCACATGAAGAACCCAGTCACTGTAAATCCCCTCCCATCTAAAGTTTCTGATCTTTGGTTTCAAAATACTCACGACTGGGACTTACAGCTTATAAATAAAATATTTGACTATGAAGCAGTCCATGCTATCACCTCTACTCTCCCCGTCCCTTCGCAGGAACAGGATGTACTTAGATGGACTACAAGCAAGAAAGGCAACTTCTCTACCAAAGAGATTTACAAGACACTGACGGCAGAGACGGTGATCCAGCTTCCAACACAGGGCTCAAGAAGCGTTCAACCACAGGCAAATCAAATCTTATGCAGAGCCTGGAAGAGCAAAGCATTACCTCCATTGATTAAGACCTTCACATGGAGACTCATCAGACGAGCTCTTGCAACGGCTGAGCGTGCTTCCAGGTACTCAGTCCACATAGATATCCACTGTGCTTCGTGTGGATAGGTGGAGAATGATTTTCACATCTTTTTTCAATGTGCTCTTCCAACTGAGGTATGTTCCACTTTCCAAATCCCTTTTGATACCTCTAGTTTAGTACCTGAAGATGATGGAATCCAAACTACCTTGCCCATCCTCATTTCTAATGCTACTACTGACCAAAATTTCCTTAGAATCCTTTTCACTCTCTGGTATCTATGGAAGGCCAGGAATGACAACCACTTCAACCACAGGCAGTGGAAGGCTGCACAGGTTCACCATGCTGCTGAAACCCACTTGCAAACCCACATTGCAGCTCTAATGAGCCATTCACCAACTCATCAACCTTTACCACAGCAGGATGGACACCAAACTCACAATCCCCCTGCAGATATTCAAATGAATCCCAATTGCTATGCTTTGCATACCATGACCACTGTGCAGGATATTTCAAGTAGCCACCAGCAGGTCTCCATCTCAGAAGGTGCCATGTGTTATGTTGATGCTGCTCTAATACCAGATCAACCGAATCCACATCCCAGAACGGTTGGGCTGGGAATTTATTTCTCCAATTTGCAGGGTCAACAATTCACTACTCTAAGCATCAGAGCAGTCCTCCAGAACAGCAGTTCGGTGCTTATGGCTGAAGCAGTAAGCTTGGATCTTGCTTCTTTGATTGCAGACAAACTAAATTTAACAGGAATCACCTTCATGTCAGACAGTGAACAGCTAGTTCACTATCTAATCAAGGAAGATGTCATTGATCCCCCCGATTGGCGTATCAAGGCTTTTACGCAAACCTTCTCCAACATCTCTACGGCCTCGGCGTCAAGGATTTACAAAATTAGCAGGAATTTTAATTTTTCTGCCCATATGCTTGCTAGGCAATCTCTTCAAGAGTATGAGCAGGCTACCAATGATCAGCAATATTCTCAGATGATGCAATTATCATGTACAAATGCAAATCATTTGCATCTATGTAACTTATCACAAGCTCTACAAAATGTAGGCTTGAACAATGTAACAATCCAAGCAGCATGTTGCTGCTAATTAATACATTCTGGTTTGTTGTAAAAAAAAAACCGGGTCATCCACGAGTAGCGACCAGAAACAGACCCCGGCCGCGTGTCCTTTTTGCAGCACGCAGAGCACGAGCACGAGCTGAGCATCCTATTTTGCACGATCCGTCATCCCTGCAGATCGCCGGTTTTGTGTTCGTGCGATCGCTGCCTGCTGGCGGCTGCTGCCACTGACACGGATGGGTACGATTAGGTGGACTAATTTGAGCATGTAGTATGCCCAAACGGCCGTCTTTGCACAGTTCCCACGCCTGCCACCTTCCAACACCAGCTCTGAGATTTCCTTTCCACGTCGCTGGCCGGGAGCACAACAAATGGTGCTTCTACTTGCTTATCCTTTTTAAATCATGATGATCCCCTACCTAAACCCAAACCAGCTGATCGGCCCTGGTTAGTTTGCATGTTCCTCGTCCTCGAGGAATTCAAAGGCACGTACACAAGCAAGATGTGGTGTGATAGAGAGACGTGACTCGTAATAAACACGGTAATATATTAGGGTGTGAACTAAATTCCACATTAAAACATGATGAATTAGATTCTAACTGTTCGTGCTTTGTGAAAAAATCATATACTCATATTGATCATTGGGGCCAAAGTATCATTTTCTTGGTACTAGTATAATACATGCATGTTCAAACATAATTAGTGCAGAATCAACTCCATATTTTTTGGAATAATATCGATGTATAAATAACCGAATACAATTTGCAGAATCAACAAATACAAAGAGATAAGGACCAAGATATATGAAAGAGGAATCATAATTAGTGCAGAGTTCCAACCTTAGCAATGTAATTAGAAAGTGTTGTATTTAATTTAGCCCTGGCTCACTAAATCTTAAAGACCCTTATTAACTACTATATGCGCAACACAGTATAGTTTTTTGTGTTTGCACCACAATCACGAGCAGAAAAAAAAAAAACAACTGATAGTGAAAGTAAAGCAACCTTTGGCTCGTGCCATCACTCTCTAATTTGGTGATCTATTATTTGAAAAAAGATGTTTGTCACTACTCTTTTACAAACTAAGATTTCCACAATTTTAATCCAGGTCCCCACTGATCACCCTTAGAAGAAGCGGAGGGTGTAGTGGCAGTATGACGACTACACCGGGTTTAGACAGGCGCGAATCGACCATGGGAATAGGCCGTGTGAGGTTTTAGCAATAATAGTCACCATGTTTTGTCATCTGGAGTTGGGAGCAATAACCTAGACCTAACCTATTGTATATTTTTTATAATCACGCGTAACAGGCGTTTGAAATTAACTTCTTACCATCTTACTGTCCAAGTTATTGTTCCCAATTATAGATCATTCACTCAGTTACTGTTCAAGTTGCAGCATCTTTAATTTCCAAGCAAACAAAGACCACTCTATGATTATTTCTATTGCTATATGGAATTAGTTTTCAATGCTACTATCCTTAAAATATTCTTTGGTGCTAGACTACTTGGATTGGTTTCTTAAATGACATATATTGTCTGAATTAGTTATTATAAGGTCTAAGTCTAACACTCTAATTATTTTATTATGTATATTTTCTTTTGTAGACAAGTGTATTTCTTCCATGGTTAATGCATCTTAATTAGAATTTTTATGTGAACTTCGACCATTCATTGTACCATGATGTGGTAGATTAGATTATTAATAAATTTATGCTTGATGATTTTTCTTAGTCTAGATGTTTATTATAAGGCCTAAGTCTAACATTATAATTTTTTTTATTATATATATTTTTGATGTACACGTGCGTGTCGCAAGTGTATTTTCACTGTTATTAATAAATAAAAATCTAAAAAGATAAGGTAACCCATATTTATGCATGCAGAGCCAAGCGGACAATTCACAATGGACAGCATCCACAAAAAGCGCCCCAAGTCATACGGTTTTGCAGCGCGTCACGGCCACACATCGGCGGCGCGCCATCATGTCGTGATTTGGTTGTACTAGGCGAATCCAGGCAGATCGTTAGGATCGGCTTTGACGTCTTCTTTTACGACTTATTAAACTCTCTCAAACTTAGTTATCTCGTCTCTTGCTTGTAAATATAGTCTTTTTTTTCACGTCCGAGAAATCCTACCAAATCAAGTAGTAATAATCAACTCAATTCTTATTACAAAAGAAACGAGAGCAGAGTTTTTTTTTTTTTTGAGGAACAAAAACGAGAGCAGACCTCCTTGTTTAGATCCCTCAAAAAGTTAAAATTTTTTCACTCTCTCTCCATCACATCAAATCTTTAGATACATGTATGGAGCATTAAATATAGGTAAAAAATAATTAATTGAACAATTTATCTATAATTTGTGAGGCGAATCTTTTAAGCACAGTTGGCTTTAGAATTAGGACAATAATTATCAAATACAAATGAAAGTCTTCTGATCTTTTCAAAGAAAAATATTTTGCCATCTAAACAAGGCCAGTATTGAAGAACGGCCCTCCAGCGGAATGGAATCGAGGAGTGGCTGGGCCCGGCCCTCCCTCATCGCACGGCATGTATGGCAGCGGGGCCCGGCCCAGGCCGTCCGCTCGCTCGCAGGCTCTGGTACCGCCACTGTGGGTGAAACATGCTTGTAGGAGTTGCGTTGCATCGTCATGGGCCATATGGGTATGGATGGAGCAGGAGAACTGGAGAAGCGATTGCCTCTCTGCAGATTGCAGGGAGGATTATAGACCAAAGGCTTTTGCCTTGTGGCCCTGTTTGCATTGAAAACAAACAAGTGCAGACACGGCCATGGGCCATGGGCCATGGCAGAGAGGCTCCCAACTCCCAAGTCCGTCCGGTCCGTTTCCAACCACGACCGAGTCCAAGGCCGGTCAATGGCAGACACAGCAGAGGGCAGATGGCCTTCTGGCTTCTGTATGGTCTTTTTTTCCCCTTCAAGAATGTAGAAACAACAGACAACACCCCCTTTGATCTATGTTATTTACTTTTATTTTCTGCACAGATGATCAATAAAGATGTTTCTTCTCCCATTTTGATTGTAGGTCAATTTATCTTTGCCTCAGCTAAAATTCTTTTAACTGTGACAGTTTTTTGTTAGAAAAATAGCAAATGCACTGTCATGACATTTGATTAAGATTTTAACAAAGTAATTTGATGTTGTGGCTGTTAGTGCATGGAGGATTGCCCGTGCAGTGCTATCAAGGTTGCTAGAGTGGCGCAATTACTGAAAATCAAATCAAGCTTAGATCTGGTTTTCTCAGTTATCTGATTTCTCTGGGTGTTATTATTGAACCAGCATCCGCATGTGTGTCATTTTCTTGTTTCTTTAGGTTAGGTGCCAATTTTAGACTCTTTGTTCTTTACACAAGCACCCTGCATGTTAAGGATGTTATGAAGAAACATAATGAACTTCCTCTGTGCCTGGAGGGAGATATGATAATGGACCAACTGGCGGAGCTCACCAGTAAAGGTTGTGGTTGTCTACTTGTGGAAAATGAAGATCATCATTTGATTTTTTTGACAAGTAACCAGAATTCATTCTTAGCAGCAAATTGCTGCAAAAGAGGTACAAAATTTTGCCGTTACAGAGCGCAGAGCCATTGACAATAGACAACTGCTCAAATGTCTTGCATTGGAACAGGATGCAATTAAGTTTCCTGATCTATCCTCTGTATGCTTGAAAGCTTGGCCTGCTAATGAGTGAGCTGTGGAGTTCAGATTCCTTGCAATTTTCAAGACTTGGACAGCTCTATTAGACACCTCATCAAGAAACATTTGCGTGAAAGGCTTGATTTCCCAGTGGGAGGCAATTCTGGATGACCGCCATTGAAAAAATTAACAAGAGCTTGGTTGTCCGTCAGGAATGAGACCTGATGTATATCCAACAATCTGGTGATGGTTGCAGCCAAACCAAGGCTTGCAGCTTCAGCCATAAGCACTGAGCTCATTTGCTTAACCTGCACTTTGATGAAAAATTTGTGGTGGTGCACTGGGTCTAGGATGAATATTCCTAACCTAGCTTTCCTTTTGCTGTGTTCCTGTATCCGGAGCCAAGGAGGCATCAGTGTAGCATTTAGCTCCCATAAGCATGATAGGGAGCCTGCATGATGGTGATCTCCGGCAGGCACTGAAGGCAACTGGGCCAGGTTTGTGGTACATGTCAAATCAACTTGGAGAGATGTGCAGAAATCGGTTTTACAGTTCATTCAGTGGCATTGACTGCAGTTCTCTATGCTGCATCAAATACAGGAGACCTTCAGATTGGTAAAACAAGCCATGGTAATTGTTGGGATTATAGCCCCGACAAATGAGTGTGGTGGAAGGGACCTACGCCCCCTCCCGGGCGTTGCTCCGGGCGGAGGTCCTATTCACTAAGGACGGAGTTGGAAAACAAACACGTGGAGAAGATCTAGGGTTTCATTAATTTATTCACCAACCAAACTTAGTACATTTACAGCTCCCCTTTTATAGGGTTCAACTATCTACTATTCTTTATGACGCAAAAGCCCGGAGTAGGCGCTAGTACATTCCAGGGATATTCTTGTGGTGGCGTAGTTATCCCGAGAGCATTTGCATCTTGCCCCACACGAACCGTTTTTGCTCCTTGGGCTAGCGCCCCCAGCCCATTAAGGGCCCTATTGTGCGGTAGTGGGCCTCCGGTTGGACCTGCTCTTCGTGAATGTTTTCGGCCCAAGGTGTCTGTTGGTATTTCTTAACATCGCTATCAAGAATTGGCAATGGCGCCAGAAATGCCTGTGTGGGTACTTCTTATGTCTATTAGATTATTCCGCAAGCGCACAAAATATACCGATGTAGCACTTCACCGAGAATGAGTATTCCAAGGTATCGCTATTTATTTTATCCCAAGGGAAAGCAGTGCTAGGAATGTTTAATAAAAGGGAAAAGATCCTTATGTCTACTATGATCTAGTATCAACTAGTGAAGAAAGGGGTAAATGAATGATAGGAAGGGTAGGTAAAAAGGGTAGCAAGGAATCTAATCTAAGATAACTAGTAGAGTGTTAGCTAGGTGGGAGGACAACGAGTGAGTATAGAACTCCTATATATCTAACGTTACTCCTATGGACTTAATCCTAGTAGATAACTGACGTAGCTAGACTGGCTCCTACAACTTGTGTGAGGGGGATAGACGAGAGAGTAGGAGATAGAACCCCTGCTCAAGCGACTATACTCTAATGGGCGCCCTGCCTTTTAAGAATTAGCCCGAACGTGGTGGAAACCTAATGCCGAGCAGGACCTGTCACTTCCCGCTAGTGCGCCTACTCAATACATGCAAACCAGCGACCACCAAAGGTAAGACTAAGTCTGAGCACCACGCTCACACTTACTCTTACAACTCTAACTACCGCGCAGATAGCTAAAGCTCCTATGCAAGATAGGATGATGATACACACACAAGGAGTTGGTACAAGAAACCACTCCAACTAAGACAACTACACTACTAAGACAAGAACACAACAAGACTACAACGACTATAGACTTGCACTAAGTAAATGCTTAAGTAAATGCGAGCAAAGTAAAGGAAGACTAATATCTATAACTCTTATATAGACAAACCCCACTATCTATTTCTCTCGACATGCAACACGTCCATCTCAGCAGCCCACTATCAACTCCACTATCTATTTTCTCGACATGCAACACGTCTACCTCAGTAGTCCACTATCAACACCACTATCTATTTCCCTTGACATGCAATGCGTCCACCTCAGCAATCTACTATCATTTGCCACTAGCAATTTATCTTGACATGCAATATGTTCACCTCAGTAGTTCACTCTAATATATTTTTGTTCCTTCTCCATACCCGCGGCAACGCATGGGGAATCCCCCAGTATTAATAAAAGGAAAGTCTTACAAAAGAGAAAAGGTACAAGAGCTATACCCCACTCTCCAGAAGATGACTCCGGAGACCCCGAGCTTCGCTCGACTCGACTCTAACTCCCACTCTAGACTAACTACTACTACTCTTGCTTGATCTCCCAAGGGAGTGATTTGGAGACTTGGTGATCTTGGGGATGATTTTCAAGGGTGATGGCAGCCTCCTTTTATAGGGAAGGTGGAGTAGGGGCTACTCTCCCGCCACGTCAGTGATCCGCGTGCTCCATCTTCTAGACCCTTGGATGAAACCGACCTTGAGAACCGCATTAGATGGGGGGGGGTGTCAGCCGACCCTCCTATGGCAGGTGGGCCCAGCCAAGGTCGGTTGGGTCTTGTCCCTACCTGTCACAGGAAGTGGCTCCACCATTTGGTCACATCTTGTCACGTTGCTTGCTTACATGTGGGTCCATGAATGCGTGTGCAACGATCTTTCACCATTGAATGAAAACACACTTTGATCTGAGGGCTAAAATGGACTCCAGGGGTGTTGTCTTGGATCATGCTTGAAGCTCAGGCCAAGGTGGGACCATAGGAGGGTCGGCCGACCCCTATGTGAGCCCTCCTAAGCTCTATTTTGTGTATTCCTGAAATCACAAGCTAAGAGTACAAGTGGAACTAATTATTGATAAAATATGCTCATGATGCTTATTCTTCCTTAAAACCGAGGCATGTTGACGGTGTTTTGAGTGTGAATTTCTAGGGTATATTTACCATCTACAAGATCCCCAAGCTTAACCTTTGCTCGTCCGAGCAAACAATCAAACTTAGTCTCGGTGGATCTGGTATTGTTACTATGCTAACATTTAAGAGTACCATGTGTACAATAAAGTTCTTCTCCTTGAATGGAAAAATTAGCTATGAATACTCACCCATATTACCTTAGTCCTCTATGGGCTTATGGCTTTTCCTTTGTCTTAGGTGGTTGAAAGACGGAACAGTTTGACTTGTGCACTAATGTTCTTGTTCCCAGCAAGTTTCATATCGGAGGTTTTGCAATGTTTTTTCAAAAGAAAACTTAATGTTCCTCATATGGTTCTCTCAAGTTGCTCAAATGGTGTATGATTCCTCACCAAGGCATATGATAAAAGTGCCTTCTCTATTTCATCCTACTTCTAAACAGGCTTATGTGGAGCTCAAGGTAGGGATGAAAGGAGATGGCATACTTACTTTGCATTTGTTGCGAAGTCAAAGCTCAGATCCTTGAAGAGAAGTGTCATACTCCCAGATCAAGATGTGCAAGTGTGCGGTATATGATGGACTAGGTTGCTCCTTTATTTGATAAGATCTCTCTTTCTACTCTTTCTATTGAGACATGGCTAGCAACTCTTTTTTTTCATGGACTTTGATGTGTCCATCTATATAGAAATGTTTATTTTGCCTAGCCCTTTCTTGTGTCTCATCTATATAGATAACATTTAGAGAGATATTCTAACATTTAGAGCATGGAGCAACCTATTTGGTGGAAATGATAGGCATGTTTTTGTGTACTTCCAGTGTAGAAGCAGCATGTATATATGTGGCGTGCGTGTGATCTTGATCTTAGGAGTATGATAAACAAGACTTGACAACACTCAACACAAAGTAAATAGCCTATGTGGAAGGTTTGCAAACGTGTAAAGCATATATGGCTGTGGTAGGAATTTATCACCATTGAGGAACAATTAAGATTTTGATCATTTTAAGAATAATTCTCCTATAATCAATCATGCTTAGAACAATATTATAGCAGCTCTTATCTCACTATCTCATGCCCCTCAACAACTTAGACTCAGTTCTAGCACTTGCATCCCACAAAGTTTTCGGGTTCACGATGGTTTAATGAAAGCTAAGTGATCCATACTTAGAGAAATACTAAGTTGTAAACTAGGTGCTAGAGAAATATTGACAAAGCAACTACTCATCATTTCCAAGAGGAAGATAAACGTACATGAAGCATATGTGATAAGAGAAACAAATAAGCAAATATTTTTGGTATTTTTACATATTCAATTATTTAATGCAATAAGAGACATAACTAAAATGCGAAATGCTAAGATAGAATACTTACCTTAGTGGGGGAGAGAATCTCCCCCAAGCTTGGCTCTTGCTCACTGTGGTGGTGGATAGTGCTGGAACCATCCGGTCCAACGTTGTGCTTCCTCATCTTGTATTGCTTGCAGAAGTTGGGCATTTTGTTGCGCCAGTTGCAACGTGGCTTCTTGTTCAATGTGCATCGTGCCCATGTTGTCGATAAGTTCGCCCATTGCCATCCTTTGGTGGCACCTTTCCCTGCCCCATGGGCGAGGAGTGCGCTGTGGACGTGGAGGCCTCCCCATGGACCCTGAAATGTCCATGGAGCTCGCCTCATCGCCTTCTTCAACTTCTTCTCCTGCAAAGTGTGAGGTGCCACTCCATTCCATTTGAGCAGCCCGTGTCACTCTACATTCTGCAACATTTTGGCCTCGGCCTCTCGGTCCAATTTGATGGTTAGTGTACGGAGTGCATACGGCCGACGTTTCTCACAAGGAGAGGAACTTGATTTGTATGGCCGGGATAAATTATTTTAAGTCCACCTCTTGGACCCTCTTGAGCACATTAATATGAATGAAGAAATCTTCATTTAAAATATCTCTATCAAAGGCAATGTACTCAAAGGCATGTGATTCTAGCAAACCCAATGTATCTGCTATACGAGTGATGAATGATGTGAAGTAAATGGGTTTTCCATACTCAATGGAATTAAGCCAAAAGTTCACTAGCAGTTTGACGGATGAGACTCGAGTTTTGCACACCATGGCATAAAGCAGTTTAAGTCCATCATCATTTAAGGTGTAACCCCCAGCGCCAGGAAAGAGAGTGATAATCATCTAGAAATAAATAAAGCACAAGGTTGGGTTATGGATTTGATTGAGAGTAGGATTAGATCAATCATCAGAACCAGAAATTGTTTTCCAAAATTCTTCCTTGTTAAACCCATTAATGGCATGGTCTAGATCAAGTTCGCAAGTATGATCACATCCTAAAGCAGTTTTTAAGACGCTCCAAGTTAAATTATGTTCTTCTCCACACATGCGAAATGCTACCCCATTGTTTGTTATTTGCAAGGTGCATAAGAATTCTTTAGTAAGCACTTCTATGCTGAGTTCAGGGACTTGGTAAAATTCTCCTCAACAAATTGTGTTAAAGACAGTATTAAATTCTGCACTCATACCTGTGCGGTCTAAGAGGACCGGGTCGATGATGCTCGTGTGTGCGAAGCTGCTTGCTCGAAGGGTGTAGTACTTCTACAGCTCTTCTTGGTTCAGCGTGAGGCCGCTCTCGGGCTCAATCATTCTTGAGGGTGCCTCATAGGGCACCATCTAGTGGTAGCCCTCTTCCTCCTCCATCCTCCCACGAGTTCCTTCATTGGTGTGGCGAGAGCCTTGGGAAGAGCTCTCACTCTTCTTGGACTTCTTGAACTGGGAGGAGAGTATCTTCTTCATCTAGCTGCACAAGTGAGACAAACCAAGCCCTACTACTACTACTATGCAAGAGAGAAAGGGCAAATATTTTTGGGTTTTTGTTTGGAAGGCTACTACTAAACTAAACTTGAGAAAGAGCTTGCAACAAAGGAGAGAAAAGAGAGATTGTGAGCTCAAGATGATTCTACTGGTTTGGGTGTGGAGTTGAAATCACAATGCAAGGGTATTTATAGGGGAGAAGGGCAAGTGAAGGACACCCCAAGTGGGGTCGGCCGACCCCAAGCACTTCAAAATTTGAATTGAACTTTAGACAAGTAATCTTGCTTTAAATATAAAAAAATTTTCAGAAATTGTCCAAAGTAGGGGTCGGCCGACCCCATCCTAAGCCTCCCAAAGCACTTTAAACATTGTGTCATCAAGTGTCGATAAAGTAAAGGCTAGGTGTGGACCAAAAGTAAAGTTACTTTTCGAGAGATTCCCTTGTCTAGTGCTTTATGAAAGGGAAAAGATGATTGGCTAAGGTGGAGACATGGCTAAAAAGATTCCTGTTGGCAAATCATCAATAGTGGCGCCTAATAGCAGTGCTTACTGGCAAGCCTGAACTATCACAAGAGAGAGGGTGTCACAAGTCCTCCTCAGGCAATAGCTCTAGGAATGCTAAGCAAAGCTAAACTCTAGCGATGACGCAAGATGTACCAAGTGGTAACTCTGCAAGCGCACAGGTACCGCTGTAGCACTTCAACCAAGGTGAGTATCCGCGGTGTCATGATTTATAGTTCGCTCACAGGAAAGCGGACTAAGACTCTCTAATAAATGTGGGGATGCATATCCATGGTGTGTCTACTCAATCTAAGTTTATCACTGTTATCAGGGGGGTAATAATGGATAAGAGTGATAAATAAATAAAAGATAACTGGTAGTGAGCTAGCCAGGTGGGAGGACAACGAGTGAGTATGGACTCCTATGTATCTAACTCTACTTCTGTGTTCTAATCCTAACAATGTAACGGACTCAACTAGACTAGTATCTAGACAATCTTGTGTGGTGGGGAAGTCGACTACAATAGGAGGCGAAACTCCTATCCAAGTGGACCTTTGGCTTATGGATGCCCTACAGACCAAACCCGACGCAAATAGAACCTAATGAGAAGCGCAGGCCTGCCACGCTCACCGCCGCCCGCTATTATATGTCAGAACGGATGGTTGCATCCACTAATAAGCGCTAGTCTAAGCACCTTGCTTACACTAGTCTTATGACTCTAACTATCACATAAATAGCCAAAGCCCCTGATGGTAGTGAAACACACACAAGGTGTTGTAAACACTAATGTAACTAAGACAACTACACTTGTAAGACTAAGACACAACACTACTATACTAGTATAGTAGGGCACTAAGTAAATACTCAAAGTAAGTACTTAAAGTAAAGACTTAGTAAAGTAAAGAAACACTATATATTAATAAAGAATTAATACAAGAGAAAAGGTACAAGAGCTATACCAGACTCTCCAGAAGACGACTCCGGAGACCCGAGCTTTGCTCGACTCGACTCTAACTCCCACTCTAGACTAGACTACACTACACTTGATCTCCCAAGAGAACTTGAGCTTGTAATACAATTGGGGTTACTTGGGGACTCTCTAAAGTGAAAGCTTAGGGGGTATTTATAGTGAGAGGTGGAGTAGGGGCTACTCCGTCGCCACGTCATTGATCCGTGTGCTCCTCCCTTCTCTACCTTTGGATCCACCGACCTCCCAACCGCCTTAGATGGACGGCAGTGGGAATTCCACACATGGAAAATGTGTGGGATGTCGGTTGGAGCAAACCTTGGGAGGGGCCCACACCCAGGTCGGCCGACTAGGAGTTGGCTGACCTGTGGGCCCCACTCCCCTTCTAGAAGGTCCTGAGGTCGGTGGGAGGCCAGGCCAGGTGGCAGGCCCCCATAGGCAGGTCGGCCGACCTGGCCTAGGGTGCCTGGCCCACCTCTGGCTCCCTGGTGGTGTCCCCACTTGTCATGTGAAGTGTTGTCCGAAGTTGAGTCTAGTTACTTCTTTGCTTGCTTCCATGTGGACCCATGGATCCATGTGCTAAGTGTTTGGATCGTTGAAAGGTGGGACACTTGGATCCAAGGGTTGGGAAGGACTCCTTGGGCATGACAAGGATCATGCGTGGAGGGCAGCCCCTAGTGGGCCCAAGTCCAGGTCGGTCGACCTGGGGTTTGGGTCCCATAGGGCTCATTTCCATCTTCCCTGTACTTCACAAGCTAAGAGTACAAGTGGAACTTTATTAGTGATAAATATGTTCATGTGATGCTTATCTTCCTTCCATCGAGGACTGTTGACGGGTTTTTGAGTGTATAGAACAGGGTCTTATCTCCCATCAACAAGATCCCCCAAGCTTAACCTTTGCTCGTCCCGAGCAAACAATCAAGACTTGGTTCGATTGGATCAGGTATTATCACTAAGTTAACATCTCAATAGTGCTAAGTGTACAACAAATAACTTCTCCTTGAATGAAAAAATTAGCAAGGTTAACACACCAATGTTACTTTAGCACTCATGGGGCTTATGGCATTAACTTAGTCTTGGGATGTTGAGAGACAGAACAGCATTGACTAGAGCATCTACTTTTCTCATTCTTTTAGCAAGTTTCATGCCAGAGGTTTTGCTAAGTTTTCAAAAGAAATCTTAATGTTCCTCATATGGTTTCTCTCAAGTCACTCAAGTGGTGTATGAATCCTCACCAAGGCACATCAAGTGTTTGTCTTTCCAAAACATCCTACCTCTAAAAAGGCTTTATGTGGAGCTTAAACTAGGTATGGCAAGGAATAACGTACTTACAATGCATATATTGTCAAGTTAAGAAACTTGGACCTAAGTAGAGAGATGTCATACCCCCAGAACAAGATGTGGAAATGGAATGAATAGCATGATGGAATGTGATGGATGGTAAGGTAATGGAGGGATGGTAGATGTATGGTAGATGAGGTTGCTCCTTTATTTGATTCTATCTCTCTTTCTACTTTCTATTGAGACAAGGCTGGCTCTCTCTTTTTTTTTGAATGATAGGAATCTATGAGTAGATGCCTAGCCTTTTTGGGATGTGTCTCACCTAACAATTGATAACTGAGAGAGTTTCTAACATTTAGGACATGGAGCAACCCATTTGATAGAGATGGTGGATATGGAGGTACGTACTTCCAGTGTAGAAGCAGCATATGAATGGTTGCGTACCTCCGGATTAGAGGTAGCATATTTGGTGGTTTCTGTAATCTTGATCTTAGGAGTATGGCAAACCTCTAACACAGGTTCTACAAGACTTAACGAGACTCAATGCAAGCAAGTGACTTATGTAGAAGGCTTTTGATACGCAAAGTATATATATGGCCGTGGTAGGAATTTAACACCATTGAGGAACAATTAAGTTTTTAATCATTTCAAAATAGATTCTCTGGCAATCATGCGTGCTTAGAACAATAGTATAGAGCTCTTATCTCAACTATCTCATATCTCACAACAACTTAGACTTTGTTTTAGCACTTGCAACCCACTAAGTGTTCAAGTTCATGATGGTTAAAGACACCAAGTAATCCATCCTTAGAAAAGTGCTAAGTTGTAATCAAACACTAGAGAAACATTAACTAGCAATTTCATCATCATTTCCATAGGAAGAATAGCACACATGAAGCATATATATACAAAGGGAAATAAAGCAAATAAATATTTTTGGATTTTTGGAAATATTTAAATTTTTGTAATTAATATTTTTTCTGATTTTTTTAGATGCAAGAAAGTAACAAAGTAAGAATTAAAACAGAGGGGTTGGAGACTCACCTTGGATAAACTTACCTTAGTGGGGGAGAGAATCTCCCCCAAGCTTGTCTCTTGCTGTTGTGGTGGTTGCCACCCCCACCATTGGTTCCAAGCGGTATTGATCTTGTTTAGAGACCTTGGGCCACTTCCATGTTTTGCTGCATGAGTTGCAACGTGGCCTGCTGCCCAATGTTGATGTTCTCCACATCGTTGATGCGTGTCTCCATCTCGGACTGTGGCTGGCGCCTCCCTCTACCACGAGGGTGAGAGGTGCGTACTCCCAAAGGTGTCCTGGAGTGAGAAGGTGCCCCCATGTGTGTGGAGCTCTCCTCCTCCTCCTCTTGTGGTGCAGCATGAGAAGGGCCGGCTTGTTCTTGGGCAGCACGGGCTTGCGCTCTCATCATCCTGTCCATCCCTGCAACAGGGTAGGCTCTTTCCCTTCTATCTAGCCTCATGGTTAGTGTTGAAATATTATACAACCAAAGTCTCTCATTGGGGAGAGGGATTTCGAGTGCATGATGTTCATAAATCATTTTAAGTCCACCTCTTGGACCTCTTTTGAGTAAACCAACTCGTGTAAGCATGCCTTCATCTATAATGGATCTATCACGAGCGATGTATTCGACTTCATTCCTCTCAAGCAAACCTAAGGTTTCAGCAATTCTAGTTATAAGCGAGGTAAAACCTATGGCTTTTTCTTGAGCAATAGAGGTCTCCCAAAAATGTACTAACATTTTAACAGGTGCAAACTTGATTTGATTAACCATAGCATAAAGGAGTTGCAATTCACCATAGCCTACGGTTTTTATGCAAGTGCCAGGGAAAAGTGTGACTATGATCCAGTAGTACAAGAATCTCAAGGTTGGATTATGGATGTGTCTGGGTCTAGGATCAGAATAATCATTGGAGCCAGAAATTAATTCCCAAAATTCAGCAAAGTCAAAATCCGCTAGAGCTTCATCTACGTCTAGTTTGCAATCATGGGCAAAGCCTAGAGTAGTGCTAAATGAACTCCAAGATAGACTATAATCCCTATTGAACATGCGAAAGCTAATCCCCCAGCATTTGATTTTAGTGTGCACAGAAATTCTTGGGTGAGCAATTCTATGCCAAGTTCAGGGATCTCCCAAAATTCAACCCAACCAATGGCACTGAAAACATTAGCAAAGTCGGTGCTCATACCTGTTTGGTCGAGGAGTTGTTGATCGAAGAGAGCGGTGTGTTGGTAGCCATAAGTGTGAAGGGTGTAGAGCTTTCCTAGCTCCTCATGGTTGAGCACGAGGTTGCTAAGAGGCTCCATCATCTTATCAGGGGGATGGCAGGAACAAGTTGGTGCACTTGTTCCTCCTCCTCCCTCTCATGGCTCCTACTCTCGGAATGGTGAGAGCTCGAAGATGAGCCATCACCCTTCTTCTTGCTAATCTTCTCGAGGATGAACTTCTTCATGCTAGCTACACAAGTGAACAAACAAGACCAAGCTTCCTACTACAACTATTATGAGAAGGGAAATATTTTTGTGTTTTTGGGTTTATAGTTACTACTACTAAGGAAAGGGAAATATTTTTGGGTTTTTGGTTATGGCTACTACTACACTAAGCTTGAGAAGGCTTGGAACACTAAAGAGAAGAGAGAAGGCCAAGTGAGCTCGAGATGATTCTGCTAGTTGTGGTGTGGTATTGAGCTCAACTTGGGGTGCTATTTATAGAGGTGAAAGGGCAAGGCAAGCCCACCCAAAGGGCAGGTCGGCCGACCTAGCCCTGACCCCTCTGAAGCATGCTCTCACTTTGGACAAGGAATCTAGCCTCGTGTTTGCAAAAAGTCACAAAAATTGGACTATATCCTTGGTCAGCCGACCAAGGTTTGTGCCCCCACCACTTTAGTCTTGCTATGTCGGGTTGTCGGTAAAGATGGTGGTGGTCTTCGTCCAAAGTTCTTCTTAGGTTGCTTCGGATTCCTATGTCTAGTGTTTGATGAAAGAGAAAAGGAGAAAGCAAAAGTGGAGACAAGCATCAAAGTGATTCCCATGGACCATGGAGACACTTTAGCATGCATTGCTGCTCCCTATGCTAGCTTTGGCTGGTGGCATGCTCCCTAAAGCATCCAAGATGCTTAAAGTGGCATCCTAAGCTAAAGTCATGAGCAATGGACCATCTCTCCTCGAATTCTGGCTAGTGTGGTGAGCATAGGGTCCTTAGTTGTCATCATTGGGAGGTAGCAGGGTGCCTGGTGGCACCAAGTCCAAGTCGGTCGACCTGGGCTTTGGAGCCCCAGGGCATTGTTGGATCCCTGCTTCTAGCTAGAGTGAAGAGAGAGTTGGTGGACCCACATGCCAGGTCGGCTGACCTGGTCATGGTGGCCACACCAGCTCATCTTTTCTCTAATCATTCCTCTCAAGTTTTATTACGTATGTCTAAGTTATTTTGTCGAAATAGGGTATGCAATTTAAAAGTAAACATGCAACTGAAAAGAGAAATGCAAAATTGAAATGCATAAAACTAAATATGAGATAACTACTGACATACCTGGTCAGCGGAGGGCTCCATGTTTTAGGTCCATAGAGCAGGACCTCTCCGTCGGGTTCATTCCGTGGACACCTCAGTCGGTCCCAGAGACGGGGACCGTGAAGGCATCTCCTTCTTCTGCCATACTTGCTTGATTTCGGCTTGTGGCTTGGCGGATTCTTCTTTCACCTCAGCCTTTTTAGCCGACTTACTGTTCTTAGTGCTTTTCCTTCGGTGGTATGGGCGACGAGATTTCTGGGGTGCCTGTTCCTGCATGTTAACTTTAAAACCATTGAAAGGCACTCTCACCCTCCGTCCATTGAACTGCATGTGGATCTGAGCAGCCCCCATGTACATGGTGGCGTCCACCGTGTTCAGGAATGGTCGTCCCAGGATGAGTGGAGCGTCGGTGTTGGACCCAATGTCCAGAACCAGGAAGTCGACTGGGACGTACTCATCCTTGATTATGACCAGGATGTCCTGTGCCAGTCCCTCGGGGAACTGGATGGTTTGATCTGTCATCTGCAAACGCACATATGTGGGGTGCAAAGGACCCCCTAATAGATTATCATAAGTTACCTTGGAGACGATGTTGACACGGGATCCAAGGTCGCGAAGGCGTTGTCGAAGATCGCGGTCCAATCGCGAGGTGATGGTCGGTAGGCCGGGGTCCTTCTTCTTTGGGATGAATGGTGAGTCCGTCGTGTTGACCGAATGGAACAAGATTGAGGCTTACCAAACCTTGTATTTACCGGCGACACCCTCGCGGGGTCCTCGGGCTTCCCGGGAATCTTACCTTGCTAGTTGATGGAATAGCTGCGGCTAATTGAGCTAACTGGGTTTCTAGCATTTTATTAAAGCTCAATTGGTTTTTCATGGCAAATTAAAGCTATCCATCTTTTCACTAAGATTTTCTAAGATCTTGTCATTAGCCATTATTTTCTTATTAAGAGCGTCATTGATTTTAATTTGGCCGAACACAAGATCTTTAAGGGAAGGTTGGTTACCAAAAGAATTGCCGAATTATTGTTATTGTAACCCATACCTTGGCCTTGGTAGAAGGGCGTGAACTCCATTGTTGTTGCTGGGGCCGGTTCCCGTTATTGAAGGTGTTATTGTTGTTGTTGATGTAGTTCACCTCCTCCTGTGTCTTGGGGCAATTGTTGCCCGAGTGATCTTCTCCTCCGCATACTTCGCACCATGGATCAGTGTCCACAGCACGGACAGCGGCAGGGGTCTGGATGGCCTCAACTTCCTTTTTAGAGGAAGACTCCTCTATCTTCTTCATCAGGAGGTCCATCTTAGTGGAGAGCATGTCCACCTCATTGAGGGCGTGGACACCTCTCTTCTTGGGCTGGAGGCGCTCCTCATTCCAACCTTGGTTGATAACCATCTTTTCAATGAGCTCCTTGGCATCCTTGACATTGTGTTGCAAGAATGCCCCTCCAGCAGAAGCATCAAGGTGACTATGGGCTATGCCAGTTAGCCCATGATAGAAACCTTGAATTATGAGCCATTCGTCTATCCCATGATGAGGGCAGGCCTGAATGTACTCATTGAGATGTTCCCATGCTTCGGGAATCGTCTTGTCAGACTTTTGTTGGAAGCTTGAGATCTTCCCTCGCGGGGCACCTTGGTCTTGCTTGCTTTGGGAAGAACTTCTTGAGGAAGGCATTGGCACACTGTCCCAAGTCTTCACTTCGCTCTTGTGGTTGTAAAACCACTGCTTCGCCTTTCCCAATAGCGAGAATGGGAAAAGACGATGGCGGATGGCGTCCGCCGTGACGTTCTTGACGGTGTAAGTGTTGCACACCTCCAGAAAGTGTTGGAGGTGAGCATTGGCATCCTCATGTGGCTTCCCACAGAATGGATTGCCTTGCACCATGTTGATCAGTGCAGACTTGAGCTCAAAGGTCGCATCGCCCAAGTTCAAGTTCGGACCCGTAGCGACAAAGTCAGCTGACGGGGATGAGAACTCAGCGATGGTCTTCTAAGCCATGACTATCTCAACAATTGGTGCGGAACTTCCTTCCACAAATGGTTCAGGGTCCAAAATGGACCTTTGAGGAGGAACTTGACGGCGTCTAGTTCTCCTCAACAATTGCTCAGGATCTTCGACGAAGTTTGATGGCAATTGAAAACCGCTCATGCACTGTCTTAATTAACGAAAAATGAAAACAAGGCCAGCGAAGGGTAAGCCCCTAACACTAATGGGTACTTAGATTAAGAGTAGACTACGGATTCCAATTTATTAGAGATTCCTAGTACGACGCTGTCCCTGGCAACGGCGCCAGAAATGATTGTTGGCAAACCTTAACGCACACCGACTAGAGTAAAGATAAATTATCAATAGTGGCACCTAATAGCAGTGCTTACTGGCAAGCCTGATCTATCACCAGAGAGAGGGTGTCATAAGTCCTCCTCAGGCAACGGCTCTAGGAATGCTAAGCAAAGCTAAACTCTAGCGATGACGCAAGATGTACCAAGTGGTAACTCTGCTAGCGCACAGGTACCGCTGTAGCACTTCAACCGAGGTGAGTATCCGCGGTGTCATGATTTATAGTTCGCTCACAGGAAAGCGGACTAAGACTCTCTAATAAATGTGGGGATGGATATACGTGGTGTGTCTACTCAATCTAAGTTTACCAGTGTTATCAGGGGGTAAGAATAATGGATAAGAGTGATAAATAAATAAAAGATAACTGGTAGTGAGCTAGCTAGGTGGGAGGACAACGAGTGAGTATGGACTCCTATATATTTAACTCTACTTCTATGTTCTAATCCTAACAATGTAACTGACTCAACTAGACTAGTATCTAGACAATCTTGTGTGGTGGGGAAGTCGACTGCAATAGGAGGCGAAACTCCTATCCAAGCGGACCTTTGGCTTATGGACGCCCTACAGACCAAACTCGACACAAATAGAACCTAATGAGAAGCGCAGGCCTGTCACGCTCACCGCCGCCCGCTATTATACGTTAGAATGGATGGTTGCATCCACTAATAAGCGCTAGTCTAAGCACCTCACTTACACTAGTCTTATGACTCCAACTATCACGTAAATAGCCAAAGCCCCTGATGGTAGTGAAACACACACAAGGTGTTGTAAACACTAATCTAACTAAGGCAACTACACTAGTAAGACTAAGACACAATACTACTATACTAGTATAGTAGGGCACTAAGTAAATACTCAAAGTAAGTACTTAAAGTAAAGACTTAGTAAAGTAAAAAAAATACTATATATTAATAAAGAATGTAATACAAGAGAAAAGGTAGGGAGCTATACCGAGACTCTCCAGAAGGCGACTCCGGAGACCCGAGCTTTGCTCGACTCGACTCTAACTCCCACTCTAGACTAGACTACACTACACTTGATCTCCCAAGAGAACTTGAGCTTGTAATACAATTGGGGATACTTAGAGATGCTCTAAAGTGAAGGCTTAGGGGGGTATTTATAGTGAGAGGTGGAGTAGGGGCTACTCCGTCGCCACATCATCGATCCGTGTGCTCCTTTCTTCTCCACCTTTGGATCCACCGACCTCCCAACCACCTTAGATGGACGGCAGTGGGAATTACACACATGGGAAATGTGTGGGATGTCGGTTGGAGCAAACCGACCTTGGGAGGGGCCCACACCCAGGTCGGCCGACCAGGAGTTCGCTGACCTGTGGGCCCCACTCCCCTTCTAGAAGGTCCTGAGGTCGGTGGGAGGCCAGGCCAGGTGGCAGGTCCCCATAGGCAATTGGAAACCGCTCAAGCATCATCTAGTTTCATGATGCCGAGAAACCAGACAGGCGAGGGGTAAGCCCCTAACACTAATTGATAACTAAACCGATAGTAGACTCCGGATTCACTTTTACTAAAATCCCTAGTTTGACGCTTTCCCCGGCAACGGCGCCAGAAATGCTTGTTGGTATTTCTTAACGTCGCTACCATGAATTGGCAACAGCGCCAGAAATGCCTGTGTGGGTACTTCTTATGTCTATTGGATTATTCCGCAAGTGCACAGAATATACCGATGTAGCACTTCACCGAGGATGAGTGTTCCAAGGTATCGTTATTTATTTTATCCCAAGGGAAAGCGGTGCTAGGAATGTTTAATAAAAGGGAAAAGATCCTTATATCTACTATGATCTAGTATCATCTAGTGAAGATGGGGGGTAAGTGAATGATAGGAAGGGTAGGTAAAAAGGGTAGCAAGGAATCTAATCTAAGATAACTAGTAGAGGTGGGAGGACAACGAGTGAGTATAGGACTCCTATGTATCTAACGTTACTCCTGTGGACTTTCCTAGTAGATAACTGACATAGCTAGACTGTCTCCTACAACTTGTGTGAGGGGGATAAATGAGAGAGTAGGAGGCAGAACCCCTGCTCAAGTGACTATAATTTAATGGGTGCCCTGCCTTTTAAGAACTAGCCCGAACGTGGTGGGGAACCTAATGCCGAGCAGGACCTATCACTTCCCGCCAGTGCGCCCACTCAATACGTGTAAACTAGTGACCACCAAAGGTAAGACTAAGTCGAGCACCACGCTCACACTTACTCTTACAACTCTAACTACCGCGCAGAGATAGCTAAAGCTCCTATGCAAGATAGGACGATGATACACACACAAAGAGTTGGTACAGGAAACCACTCCAACTAAGACAACTACACTACTAAGACAAGCACACAACAAGTCTATAGTGACTATAGACTTGCACTAAGTAAATACTGAGAAAAGTAAAGGAAGACTAAAGAGAAAGTCTTACAAAAGAGAAAGGGTACAAGAGCTATACAGACTCTCTAGAAGACGACTCCGGAGACCCCAGGCTTGCTCGACTCGACTCTAACTCCCACTCTAGACTAACTACTACTACTCTTGCTTGATCTCCCATGGGAGTGATTTAGAGACTTGGTGATCTTGGGGATGATTCTCAAGGGTGATGGCAACCTCCTTTTATAGGGGAGGTGGAGTAGGGGCTACTCCACCACCACGTCAGCGATCTGTGTGCTCCATCTTCTGGACCCTTGGATGAAACCAACCATGAGAGCCGCCTTAGATGGACGGCTGTGGTAAAACCAGCACGTGGGAAGCAAGCTTGAGTCGGTGGGGGGGCCCTAGGCTGGCCACCAGGGGGGTCGGCCAACACCCCTATGGCTTTTGGGCCCAGCGAAGGTTGGTTGGGTATTATCCCCACCTGTCACAGGAAGTGGCTCCACCATTTGGTCACATCTTCTCATGTTGCTTGCTTACATGTGGGTCCATGAATCCGTGTGCAACGATCTTTCACCGTTGAATGAAAACACACTTTGATCTGAGGGCTAAAATGGACTCCAGGGGTGTTGTCTTGGATCATGCTCGAAGCTCAGGCCAAGGTGGGACCATAGGTGGGTCGACCAACCCCCTATGTGGGCCCTCCTGAGCTCTGTTTTGTGTATTCCTGAAATCACAAGCTAAGAGTACAAGTGGAACTAATTATTGATAAAATATGCTCATGATGCTTATTCTTCCTTAAAACTGAGGCATGTTGACGATGTTTTGAGTATGAATTTCTAGGGTATATTTACCGTCAATAGCATCATACACCATGTTGAACCTCCACACTAAATGACCTCCGCCGGTCGGAGGGGCTTAGGCCAGACTGTTGATGATTCAGGGCATGACCTTCACGCCTATTGTCGGAGGTACCTCCACCCTATCCTGCAATTATAAACACAAGAGCTTGCCAAATGACCTTTGGTTAGCCTGTTAGTTATCCAAGACCTTTGCCGTGCTCTAACGCGATCCTTGCCATTGCCGCGATCTGGGACCTTTGCCCCAATGAGGGCGGAGGCTTACGGCGCTTGGTGGCACTTGTGTCCCAACAGTTCCCCTTTTGAGGCCACGATTTGATGCGGCGGACTGTGATCTCAAAAAACACCTGACTGGCACCCCAAGTTGGAGGCCAGATGCCAGAGGTCAATGCCAGATCGCGGCGGTGGTCCGCAACCGGTGAGGTTGGTGTGTGTCTCCGCCTGCTAAGTCTAGAGGCTGTATTTTGCCCCTTCCCCCCTGGGTCGCTCGTATCTGACCGTTGAGCCATGTTTGGCGGTTTTGAGCGAGCGTGGTTTGTGCCTATTGTGGCCTTGAGCGTTGTGCGTTGATGTGACCATTGCCGCGGAAGTCGAACCGCCTCTTCGTCGCCTATATAAGGGGAGGTCATGGTGGAGGTCCCTTGTCTCTTTCGGCGATCACTTTCATCGCCCGCTCGCTTGCCAAGCCTCCGCTGTTCTTGCCTCCGCCCTTCATTTTTTACGCCTTTTTGCTTTGCTTTCTTGCTTCTCTAGCCGCGCATCACGCGCGGAGTCAAGCGACGGCTTGGGGAACGTAGAGGCTTCAGTTTGAGATTTGGTTGGTGAGGAGGAGCCAGAGGACATGGCCAAATCTTGGGAGATTGGAGAGTCGGGGGTCACCAAAAAGATGATCAAGAAGATGGAGCATGAGGAGTTTATCTCGGCGTGCCAAACCTCCGCTGGCCGGCCAAATAGTCCCTGAACCGAAGGAAGGATATGCACTGGTTTTCCTTGACTATTTCACTTGCGGCCTCTGCTTCCCCTCTGTTCCATTTCTTAGGGAGGTCCTTGAGGCTTTTCATCTCCAAGTTCATCATTTGACGCCGAATGGATTTCTTACACTGAGCAAGTTTTGCTGGGCTTGTGAATCCTATGGCACTAAGCCAGACCTAGGTACGTTTTGTGCGTACTATGAGCTGCAAAAGCAGCCAAAAAAGGTGGAGGTGGACGGTGTGGAAATTACTTATTAGTATGGTAACTGCGCCTTTATGGCTAAGAGGTGGCAGGATGGGGCTCACTTGGAGATCTCTTATTGCCAGAAGAACAAGTGGGACAAAGGATGGCTCCAATATTGGTTTTATGTGAAGACGTACCACGTGATGCGTACACACGAAGATGGGACGGAGGAGACCTTCTGGCCATTGGCCTCTACTATGTCGGAGGCGGAACTGCTGTGCAAAGTGGATTCGCCTACGGAGAGAACTCGAACGGGAAGCGTGTGAGAGGGCCTTCGCAATGGCTGCCAGTTTTCCAGTGGTCGGGATTTGATTGAAGCAATTATGGCATCCAACTATTGGCCTATTGGGAAGAAAAATCCCCCTTCAAGCTGGAGACGATGAAGATATAATTTCCTGCTCTTGAGGGAGAGGCGGAGGTCCCTTTCCCTAAGTTTGATTAGGAGCTGCTGAAGATGTCGACAAGGATGCCTTTGTTGCAGAGGTCGAGGAGGGCGCCCGGCAAATTGCCAGGAAGATTACTGACTAGGAATACAATGCTCGCAAGGTGGAGGTTGGCACTATGCCTCGCTTGAACAGGGTTCTTGCGGAGCTCGGTTTCCACTTCAAGGAACATGACATTCCTGATGAAGTTTTTGCGACGATTGAAGAGAAGAAGAGGAAAGCTGCAGCCAAGGTTACTACGGCTACGGGCGCGGTTGAGTCAAAGAAAAGGAAGGGGCCGGGACGTCTAAGGCCCCCATGAAGAGAATGAGGAAGACGACGACCGTGACTACCTCCGCCGTATCGTCCGCTCGGGGCAGCCTTTGCTCAAGCCTCCGCCTATTCTGCCAGAGATGAAGGCTCACCCACGCGCTTGGTTAAGCCGAGTGCGATGCCTGGTGGAGGCAGTCTTCTGGCGGGGGTCGGAGATCGCCCTGAACCAAGCTTCGCCCAGCCTGAGCCCAGTGCGACCAACCCTATGCCAAATATTTTAGGGGGATTCTTCTGGCTCGAACAGAGCTGATGATGAAGGTCGCCGTGGCGGTGATCCACCCATTGGTGGCGGTGATCCGCCTATCAGTGCAAACGCTGGCACCAGTTCCCAACACTGCACAACAGAGGTGTCGGAGAATGAAGCTGGTTCGCAGCCACCGCACGTGCCTCTGGCTATTGGCCCTCGCCCGTGAGCACAAAGCTCGGCGGAAGCGCATGCTGAGGCTCCGATGGAGGCCGTGGCTACTGGTTTTCATAAACTTTACTTGAGTATGTACATTTTCTTTTGTTTGGTTTTCGCTCTTTCACTTTTCTTTTTACGTAATTGCTCATGGTCTTTGTATTTCAGCGGACGTGATGAACACCTTGGCTTCTTTGGCGGAGCTTGCTGCTAGGGCTAGTGTAGGTCGGGTTGGCACTGGGCCCGCTTCCGAGGCCTCCGCTCACTAGCACCATGCCAGGACCTTCGGCTCCCGGGATGGGTCATGGCATGAATAAGCTTTTTTCCTTTTCACACCGAATGTTTTTTTGTGGACTGACCTTTTATTTTTTCCTTGGTACTCAGTGGCTTCCGAGACCACCATAACAGGTTGGGCCGAGAGCCTTCATGCGGTTTATACCGAGATCGAAGGTTGCTCCTTCTCCTTTGTTTTTTCCTTTTTGTTATATTTTTGTTCTTATGTTTTTACTCATTGCTTGATTCCAGAACGATTTTGCCATGGTCTCCGAAATATGGACTATTATCAACTTTTGCGTCTTAACCAAGAGCGTCAAAGCACTGTGAGTTTTAGTTTGACTATATTTGTGCTACAGCCTTCACATCTTTTGTTATTCTCATTTGCTTTTGGCAGGGACATCATATGGCCGCAGCTCTTAAAGAGTGAGGCACTCACGAAGTACTCGATCACAATTCTGCGATTGTGGTTCTAAAGAAGGAAAATGAACATCTGGAGGCTGTAAAAATGAAGCTGTCATCGAAGGTTGCTGCCACCTGGACTGCAGTGGTGGATATGAAGAAAGAGTTGGCGCTTCTGAGGGCTCAGCTGGACGACTCAAAGAATGCAAAGGCTCTTGCCAAAGAGCACGCACGCCAAGGCTGTTGGGACTTCAGAGAACCTCTGAGTGGAGCTTTCTGCTGGGAGGGAGTCCAGCGCTGCTGTGCAGAAGGAGCTTATTGCTAAAAAGGAAACCGGCATTGCTCTGCAGCAGTAGATCAGGCTAGTGTCGAGGCGTCTGGAGGATGTTAAGGGAGTGGCTCTTAGTGGCACAGAGACCTTAGGGCCACTGTTTCCCAATTTGGCGGCAACACCTCTGCTCTGCCAGAGGAGGCTTTTGCCTTTAGTTTAGCTTGTTGGCTAAAGAGCCATCTAGAGAAGCTAGCTGATGTTGTCGGAGGTTCTACCAACTTCGGTGCTCTAGCGGGGGCCACTAACTTTGCGAAGGTACTGGCCTAGAAGGGATGCACCCACACTAAAGGGGTCTAGAAGGAAACACCTAATAGCCCAACCGATCTTGGGGTTACCTCTCACACATTGCGGAGGTCAGTTCGGAACTTCATGACCTCCTTCTAGGTTCCTTTTGGTAGGGCTGCGGCTCATCAAATGGCTAAGGACAAAAGGGCGGAGGTATAACTTCCCTTTTATTTTGTACATACTGTTTATTTTTTTCCTTTGGTTTCGTGCTTTTGCCTCTTATCTTTTAACTCGGTGCTTCATTGTGCGGTGCTTCCCCGTATTCATAGGAATTGCAGAAGAAGAATGCTCCTAAAGTAGTCTCCGCTACTTTGCCTTCGATGACGGCCGCCACTCTGTCATCTACGCCTCCCTGTGGCCCTAGGGGTCGGAGTAAAAAATGGTGATGCGGCCAAGGAAGCTGAACAAGCTCCTCCGTGCGAAGCTGCTAAGGACGCCGCGCACCGATCGCGACCGGGTGTCTTGGAGCTGAGAAGAGCAAGACTATTTTGGAGGTGTAGGCCCAAGAGATTTTACTTGCAATATTAGCGCTTGTAGGATGGAGTTTAATGTCTTTTGTTTATAAATATTTTGCTCTAAAACATTTTGTGGAATATGACCTTGCGCGGGTTCCCAGTCGGGGAGCCTGCGCAAGATGTTGATCCATTGACTTTCTACCATTATGGGATTTATGTTAGTGGAGAACTTTGGGGCTATTGGCGTGCAGCCTTCCCTCGTGGCATTGCGAGCGATATGTTCGAATATGTTAGATACGATACGACGATGTGCATGCGAAATTTACACGATCTCTTCCGTGGCGGGGCCTCCGCCCTCGGGCTTGTAATTTTTTGCCCTTATAAGGTGATTTTATTGTGACACTTTGTTTTGCTGACAGGATCTTACAATTGAACTCCTGTTGTAAGTTTTGAGTTATTTATGAGCAAGTTGTGGTCTTGAAAAGGCGAAGGCTGTAAGTTCACTACATGGCGAAGGTTGAATAATACCCTTGCATATGGTCTTGCGCTGCTTGCAGAGGCTTGAGAGGTCACTTATTTGCGTGCGCCTCCATCCCTTTCTTTCCTTGCTCCTTACCGAGACGAACATGCATGTCACGGTTGTGGTGTTCAGGACCTTCGCCCTCTACTACTGCTTCTTCTTAACTCACTTGTTGGTGTTGGAGTTTGTTTGGTGCAGCGTGTAGAGGATGTCTTTGGTGCTCATATTGGATCTTGTCATCACTGCAAAAGGAAGAGCGCAATTTGAGCACTCATGAGGAGCTCCGCCATAGGGATCAGCGCAGCTTGCGCATGTTATGGCCATTGAGGAAGCATTTTTTGATTGGTGCCTTTGCTGGCTTGCTCAACGACCCTCCGCCTTCGCCGATAGTGATTCTGTGGACACGCCCCCGTGGAACGTGGATCATCTTCGGCAGCATTTGTCTGGACCTTAGGCTTAGGGGGATGTTATGAGACTTCGTACCGTATCCCACCTTCGCCTTCGGCCATGGTGTGTTGTTGCCATCTTGGGGCTGATCAACACACTGCAGGTGTTATTCATCACAATGCTGTTGATGTAGTTTCTCTTTTAGGTGCCTCCGCTGGTTTGCGCTAGCTTCTTGCATTACGAGTCTTTGTACGACATTAGGTTGGCTCAGGGTGGGTAAGGACACTCCGGCCTCCACTTTTCTAGTGTTTTTGCCTTATTTTGGTTTATCAACCAACCGGTTCCCCCTTGCGTTATGTACTAACTAAAGGGCACGTAGTGCCTGGTTGCTTGGTTTTATAACCTTTTGGCTACAAGCTTGCATTAAAATTTTGGTAGGTTTGAGCATTCATTAACTAGATACGGTTTCAATGTCTTTGATTTTCTATGACTATGATTGTACAAAGATTGTCCGTTATATAAATGCTGAAGGAAATTTTAGGTATCTCTTTTTGATTAATCATGGTGCCTGAAGGATAGGTCTTTGCCGGGTGACCTGATGCCTGCGCTAGTGCAGGTCTTTCTCGGGTTTTCTTGGCTTTTTGCCTTGAATTGTGCTCTTGATGCCTGAAGTGGGACAGGCCTTTGTCAAGAGCTTAGGCCATTTTTGGCCGTGGATTCCCTATGAGGAAAAGAGTACGTGTCCATGATTACATTTTCTAGGAAAGAGGAAGAAAAATATGAAAAATGTGGGGCCTTCGCTTATATTTTGCGGAGGTTATCCCTTATTACAATGTTTAGACGTAAAATCTATGAAGGTTATCGATGTTCTAGGTCTGGATTGAGGTATTGCCTTCACCGTCGGTTAGGTGGAATGAATCGGGCGGCCAGCCTACCCTTGACGTAAATGGGCCTTCCCACTTTGATTGGAATTTTCTTATGTTTGCGGCGTTTCCTTTTCTTTTGAGAACTAGGTCTCCATCTTGTATTTTCTTCCTCACCACTTGATTATCTCTCCATTTTTTTTTTGTTTGTTACCGGTACTTAGTGATGTTGTCGCTTCGAGTCTTGTGCCTTCTACTATTTCTTTTGAGTACTCTTGGTCTTATGCCAATGCTTGCAGTATAGTGCGGAGGCTCGATGCTTTATTTCTTCTAGCATCATGGCCTCTTCGCCCATAGAGTAGTTTGAATGGCATGATACCTCGTTGTCCTTGAGGCCATTGTGTTACGTGACCACGCAACCTTCAAAGAACTCGTCCACCCATTTGCCTTTGCGAAGGTTAAACGGTGTTTTGGAGATTCGAGAAAACTATTCCGTTTGCCCTCTCTTGCTCCATTTGACTACGAGTGATAGGCGAGGCAAAGGCTATGTTTGTTACTATGCTTCGCAGAACTTCTTGAAGTTTTTCGAGTCAAACCGCTTTCCATTGTCTCTTGTCGAGTTTTTGGCACACCGAATCTCGCATATGATGTTTTGCCGAAGAATTTTTTAGCAGATTTTGATGTTATTGTTGCAAGTGGCTTAGCTTCTATCCATCACGGTGAAGTATTCTACGCCACAACGGCAAACTTGTTCCCCTGCGAAGGTGGCAACGGTCTACCAAGTCCATTCCCCATCTTTGTAATGTCTAAATTGTAGGATTCGAGTTGTGATTCCGCCGAAGGCTTTGGATTGACTTGGTGACAAGTTTTGACGGGCTTTGCAAGTTTTCACTATATGTTCAACATCTTTGATATGTGTAGGCCGAGTAGAATCCTTGCCTTATGGCCTTCGCAGATAATGCTCTTGGGCCGATGTGTGACCAGCATGTTCCCCGAGTGTATCTCCGTGAGAGGTCTCGCATTCGCTACGGGATATTGCTAAGTATGTGGCTTCATGTGGTATTTGATAGAAGGTGAAGATTGAGCGTAAAGGCCACAATTTGGGTTGCTAAAGCCATTGGAGGTCCCTAAGTGGAAATCAAAGAATATTACAATGGAATTTGTAGTTGGATTGCCTCGCTCGCCTTGAGGCAAAGGTGCTATTTGGGTTGTCATTGATACGCTTACCAAAGTGGCTCACTTCATTCCAATGAAGACGACTAATTTGTAGATTTGGTTCCGTTGTATGTCACTTGAGATTGTGAAGTTGCATGGTGTGCCCAAGTCTATTGTGTCAAATTAGGACTCTATGTTTGTGTCTAATTTTGGAGAAGTCTCGCATAGTGTTTTGGGCACGAAACTTGATATGAGTACTACTTTCCATCCTCATATAGATGGTCAGTTTGAACGTACTATTCAGACCTTAAAGGACATGTTGTGTGCCAGTGTGCTTTCATGGAAGGGAAGTTGGGAAGATCACCTGGCTTTGGCGGAGTTTGCTTACAACAATAGTTATCAGGCTAGTTTTTGGATGGCTCCATACAAAGCGTTGTATGGGCATAGATGTATTTCTCCACTTTGTGAGGATGTGGTTGGTGAGCGCTCCATAGTTGGTCCTAATTGGGTACAATAGACTCATGATAAAGTACGTGAAATTGGACAAAACTTGTTGATTGCTTGGAGTTGGCGGAAGGGCTATGTAGGTATTAGACGGAGGGCTTTGGAGTTTGCAGTGGGAGATGAGATGTTCTTGAAGCTTTCACCGTCAAAAGGCATTGTTCATTTTGGTACCAAAGGGAAGCTTAGCCCGAGGTATAGTGGACCCAGTGTTAACCTAAACGCTAAACGGTAAACAGTCAGTCACCTGCCGTTTAGCCCATTATTCGGGCTAAACGGGTGCTTAAACAGGCTAAATGGTCACAACAACCGATTAAACGGAAACGGTGAAAGTCCCTAGTTTGGTTTTGGCTAATTGATGAAACCTAGGACTAACCTTGTTTATCTAGGTGGTTGATTTAGAGAAAGGTTGTCCACATGATGAGCTTATTGCATATGAAGCATGACACATGTCATGTGATTAAAGATGAAGATCAAGACGATGCTTGGCTCCATGGACCGGTGTTGAAGGTGAAGGGCTAGTCGAGGCTTCGGAGTGAAGGACCATGCGATGGTGAAGCTCGGGCAAGACTAGGCGCCGATGGACCGATGCACGGTGAAGGGCAAGTGAAGTCAAGATCGATGGATCGAGACGGTCACATGATGGTGTGAAGTGTTCATATCATTTGGAGGAACAAAATGGGCTCAAGGCAAAGGTATAACCGTTAGGGCCATTTTGTTTTGCACTCAAGACACCATAGAGGGTGTGAGTGGTTTAGGATCGATAGCCGCACTATTAAGAGGGAAGTCTTATCGGCTATTCGACGCACGGGTGCCACTAGGTGAATTCATGAAGTGCATTGCATGTAGGGCCTAGTGAGCTAACCTAACCTTTGGGAAATGTTTGTGAAAAGCTAACACACAAGCACATGGAGATGTACACTTGGTGGTGTTGGCACATTTACAAAGGTGGCGTTTTTGTGCGCTGTGGTTTGCGGGGTAGAGATGGGTTTGGGTCCCTCTTCTTCCTCCCGCCGAGCCCGGCTCGGCGGGATTCGACGCTTTCGGGAAAAATGGGTGCATATTTTCTATTGCGCCGGATGCAAAATTTGGTTGAAATCATGCTATCTCCGTTGATCAAGTTGGTATACTTGTTGGATAGCATGTTGGAGAACTTGGATCGATGGCACGGCGAAAGGCGGCTCTGCGGGGAGGCACCGACGCACGGTCTCGGCGTTGCAGCGGGTGCTCGGTCGGATGCACGCGGACGCGGCGTGGTCTCGCGAGGGCTCGAGGTTGAGGCCGCGCGCGCCGGACGCACGGTCGGACTCGGGCGGTTCACCGTTCATCGTCCGCGCTCGGTGGATTCGAACGGAGAAGTTCCAACGGTCGGGTGACGTGGCGGCGAAGAGCGCGGGACCGCGTCCAGGGCGAGGCCGACGGACGCGTCGGGCGTGTTGCGGAGTCGGCCCGGGGCAACGGCTAGTTTGAAGAGTTTGGGCTATAAATAGATGGGAGGCCGGGCTTGGCTCTCTCTCTTGGCTCTCCCAACTCATTCTTTCATCCTTTGAGCTAGAGAAACACTCTCCCTCTCGCGTCTCTCTTGCTTGTTGCTCATCCAAAGTGAGATTGAGAGATCACCTAGTGCATTGCATTGCTTGAGAGCATTCTAGTGGCACTTGTGGGTGGTTTAGCCGGTAGATTTCTTGTTACTCTTGGAGAGTACCGCTCCTAGCTACGGCTTGGAGATTGTTGGAGGCGTTGGCAAGAGAAGGTGATTGTTCTTGGCCACCTCCCGGTTGATTGTGAGAGGTTTGAGCTCACCTCGTGGGGATCACGAAGAGCATCCTAGTGGATTGCGCGTGTCGTTGAGTACCTCGCTTGAGAGTGGTGTCTTGCGGTGCCTTGCGGGGGTGAGCCTTGAGGGGCTAGTGACTTGAGGGTCACACCAAGGAACCATCTAGGTGTTGGTCGGCACAACGGGTGACGTAGCTTGGCGGTGCCCAAGTGAACATCGGGGATAAATCATTGTGTTCATCTTGTCTCCCGATGATTGGTCATCATCCTTTGTGTGTTGCCGATTGTGATTGATTGTTCATCTTATTGGTGATTGGCAACCTCGACTCTACGCGTTGGTATAACACGCTCCTACCCTCTCTTGTATTACTTTGATTACTTTCTTGCAAAGTAGAATTGCTTGCGTGGTCGGTCGGGAACCACAACTTGTGTAGACTAAATTCCGTGGGTAGAATTGCTTGTGTGGTCGGTCGGGAACCACTCCTTGTGTAGATTAAATCCCGTGGGTAGAACTCTTGATCACTAGTGGTAGCTATTGTTTATGCTAGTGATCACCTACTAGATTTGTTTGGATAGGAGGCTTGCAACATCTAGTAGGCTAAGCAAAACTTGCTTTCCGTTTGTGTATCTAACGAAGTTTGCTTAGTGAGTTTGTAGAAATTTTTATAGGCTATTCACCCCCCTCTAGCCATCTAGGACCTTACAAGTGGTATCGGAGCCGAGGTCACCGTTTTGTGCAAGGCTTAACATCCTACGGTATTAAGATGGCTCAAATTGTGTTCAACCATGTTGGGGGCAAACCGCCTATGTTTGATGGAGTTAGTTCTTTTGATCATTGGAAGAGAAAGATGATCATGTATCTTGGTTCAATTCAAAGAGAGTCTTGCAAGTCACTTTGCATGACTAAGCATACTTGATCATGATCACCTCACCGATGAGGATAGAGCCAACATCACATGCAATAGATTGGCTCTCAACACTCTATACAATGGCATTGATACAAAGGTGTTTGAGGGGATCAAGGATTTGGAGCTTGCAAGTGAAGTGTGGACTAGGTTGGGTGAGACCTATGAGGGCACCAAGGTTGTGAAGAGTGCCAAGTTATATGGACTCAAGAGTGAGTTCGAGAACTTCAAGAGAGAAGAGGATGAAACAATCATTGAAATGTTTCATCGCTTACAAGTGATTGTGAATGATCTCAAGAGTTTGGGGCACAAGACAAAAGATGAAGACTTTTGTCACAAGTTCTTGATTTGCTTGCGAGGAGCTTCAAGATGTTGAAGCTTATGCTACAAAGAGATGGGCTTGAAGATAAGAAGCCAAATGATTTGCTTGGTGAAGTCTTGACATATGACAAATTTGATCAAGATGATGAGAAGGTGGAAGAGAGAAGAAGAAGAAGACCGTGGCATTCCAAGCCACATCCTCCAAGGGCAAAGCACCAATGTTTGAAGAAGAAGAAAACAATGATGAAGATGGTGACTTTGAGATTGATGATGAGGCACTTGCTCGTGGTGAAGAAGATGGGTCACATGTTCATCAAGAGAAAAGGCTTCAAGAGAAATAACTTCAAGAAGCAAGAGCAACCAAGAAAGTGCTTCAATTGTGATAGCACCGAGCATCTACAAGCCGAATGCCCATATGAGAAGAAGAAGAACTACAACAAGGGCAAGTTTGAGAAGAAGAAGCATGAGGCCAAGATGACACTCAAAAAGGGCAAGAATGGTGCATTTGTAGTCACTTGGGAGAGTGACAATGATGATGAAGATGAAGATACAAGCAACAAGGCTATGGCTTCCATTGCCATCAACAAGAAGTCTTCATGGCCAAGGAAACCAAGGTACAATATGATGATAGTGATGATGATAGTGAGATGGAATATGCTCACGATGTTGATAATATTGATGATGATGATGAACCTTCTAAGGATCAATTATATGACTTGATGCAAGAAACTAGAGATATAGCTATTGCCAAGGAAAAGGAGTGCAAGAAGCTTTCAATGAAAGTAGCAATACTTGAGAAAACCCTAGGTGAGCTTATGACCACTCATGAGTGTCTAGTGGAAGACCATGAGAAACTTGGTGATGCTCATTCTAAGCTTGAAAAGGCTCACTCACTTCTACTTGAGCAACAAGCAAAGAAAGTGGTGGTTGCATCATGTGATATAGGCCTTACTTGTGACATCATTGATGAGTCATTTTATCAACCTATCATCATGACAAATACTAACCCTTCTTGTAGCACATCATCCACCACCACCATCGACTCTATCTCCACTACTAGTGATGGCTTCACTTGTGATGCTACACTAATGGTTGAGAATGAGACTCTCAAGAAGGAGGTGGATGAGCTCACTCATGCCTTAGGCAAAGCCTATGGTGGTGAGGCCCGCTTGCTAAAGTGCTTGGGTAGCCAAAGGTTCTCTCTTAACAAAGAGGGATTGGGCTATATCCCCAAGAAGGGCAAGTCGGCCTTTGCAACTCCAAAGCCTAGCTTTGTGAAGAGCAATGGTCGGTTTTGCTATAGATGCAAGCAAGTTGGGCACCTAGAGCAAAATTGCAACAAGAAGCAACAAAACAAGAAACTTGACAATGCTATACCTTTTGATTCTTGTTATGTGCTTACCAAGGGTGTGAAAGGTGTGCAAGCTAAGTTTGTTGGTACACCCATTGTTGGCCCAAAGAAGAAGGCTATTTGGGTACCAAAGAGCTTAGTCACTAACCTACAAGGACCCAAGCAAAAATGGGTACCTAAGCTTCATTGACTTGCTTGTAGGTGAACTATAAAGCAGGAGGAAGGCATTGGATTATTGATAGTGGGTGTTCTCAACACATGACCGGCACATCAAGAATGTTTGATTCAATTGAGAAGAATGATAGTGGCATTGAGTCAATTACATTTGGCAATAACAAGAAAGGCAAGGTTGTTGGTTTGGGCAAGATTGCAATATCAAATGACATGAGTATCTCCAATGTGATGCTAGTTGAAAGCTTGGATTTCAATCTTCTCTCCGTGGCACAAATTTGTGATCGAGGCTACAAGTGCATTTTTGGGGCAAATGATGTTGAGGTAGTTTCTCTTGATGGCTCCAACTTGGTGTTCAAAGGCTTTAGATATGAGAATCTCTATCTTGTTGATTTCAACACTAGTGAAGCTTCTTTGACAACATGTTTGATATCAAAATCAATTTTGGGTTGGCTTTGGCATAGAAGGCTTGGGCATGTTGGCATGAAACAATTGAAGAAGCTCACACAACACAATCTTGTTGAAGGCTTGAAAGATGTTGTATTTGAGAAGGACAAGTTGTGTAGTGCTTGTCAAGCCGGGAAGCAAGTTGGAAGCTCACATCCAAAGAAGAGTATAATGAGCACATGCAAGGCATTTGAGTTGTTGCACATGGATCTATTTGGCCCAACTACATATACAAGTATTGGTGGCAACAAGTATGGGTTTGTCATAGTAGATGACTTCACAAGATTCACATGGGTATTCTTCCTTAGTGACAAGAGTGAAGTGTATGACACCTTCAAGACCTTTCTCACTAGAGTTCACAATGAGTTTGACATGAGAATCAAGAAAGTGAGAAGTGACAATGGGAGTGAGTTCAAAAATACAAGAATGGAAGAATTGTGTGATCACTATGGCATTGGTCATCAATTCTCACCACAATCAAATGGCCTAGTTGAGAGGAAGAATAGAACATTGCTTGATATGGCTAGATCAATGCTTCATGAGTACAATGTTAGTCAATCATTTTGGGATGAAGCAATCAACACGGCATGCTACTACATCAATAGGCTCTATTGTCATACTTTGCTTGAGAAGGCCCCATATGAGTTACTTCATGGAAGAAAGCCCAATATTGGCTATTTTAGAGTGTTTGGTTGCAAATGCTATATCTTGGGGAAGGGCACTAGATTGGGGAAGTTTGAAAAGAGATGTGATGAAGGGTTCTACTCGGTTATTCAACTACAAGCAAGGCTTATAGAGTTTGGAACAATTCAAGTGGCATTAGGAGAGGAAGTCCATGATGTGCAATTTGATGAAACCAATGGGTCACAAGATGAAGATGAGAATCTAGAAGATGTTGGTGGAAACCAATTGGTTGAAGCTATGAAGAACATGGACATTGGTGACATAAGAGCAAAGCAAGTGGTTGATGTACAAGATAATAAAGATGAAGTGCTCAATTCTTCATTGAGGCAAGCTAGCAATGCTCAAGTGCAAGATCATGGTGCTAGTTCATCAAATGAAGACAAGTCAAGTGATCAACCAAGCTCAAGCAATCAAGTGCAAGTGCTACAACCACAACATGTTGCAAGAGATCACCCAATCGATAGTGTTATTGGTGATATTAGAAGTGGTGTGCAAACAAGATCAAGAGTGGCTATGATTTGTGAGTATGCATCATTTGTGTCAACCAAAGAGCCAAAGAAAGTTGAGGGAAGCCTTGGATGATGCCGATTGGATCATGGCAATGCAAGAAGAGCTCAATAACTTCACAAGAAATGATGTGTGGGAGTTAGTTGAAAGGCCAGGGAGGATCACAATGTCATTGGAACCAAATGGGTTTTCAAGAACAAGCAAGATCAAGATGGTGTTGTGATTAGAAACAAAGCAAGACAAGTTGCACAAGGCTATACTCAAGTTGAAGGTCTTGACTATGATGAAACATATGCTCCCGTGGCAAGATTGGAGGCAATAAGGATACTATTGGCTTATGCATGTGCCCACAACATCAAGTTATATCAAATGGATGTCAAGAGTGCATTTCTCAATGGGATCATCAATGAGCTAGTATATGTTGAGCAACCTCCGGTTTTGAAGATGAGAAGAAGCCCAACCATGTGTACAAGTTGAAGAAAGCTTTGTATGGCTTGAAGCAAGCACCTAGAGCATGGTATGAGAGATTGAAGACTTTCCTTCAATCCAAGGGGTTCATTATGGGCAAGGTTGATACTACTCTATTCACCAAGAAGATTGGTAATGATCTCTTCATTGTGCAAATCTATGTTGATGATATCATCTTTGGATCAATCAATCAAGCATATTGTGAAGAATTTGGTGAAATGATGGCAAAAGAGTTTAAGATGTCCATGATTGGTGAACTTAGCTATTTCCTTGGTCTTCAAGTCAAGCAATTGAAGAATGGGACATTTGTGAGTCAAGGGAAATACATAAGGGACATGTTGAAGAAGTTTGGGATGCAAGATGCAAAGCCAATCTCAACTCCAATGGGCACCAATGGGAATCTTGATAGTGATCATGATGGCAATATGGTGAATCAAAAGGATTATCGGTCATTGATTGGAAGCCTACTCCTATGTCACCGCATCAAGGCCGGATGTCATGTTTAGTGTTTGCATGTGTGCTAGATATCAAGCCTCACCTAGAGAGTCATCTCACGGCCGCAAAGAGAATATTGAGGTACTTGAAGCAAACAAGAGATGTTGGATTGTGGTATCCTAAGGGGTCAAAGTTTGAATTGATTGGATATTCGGACTCAGACTATGGTGGTTGCAAGATCAATAGAAAGAGCACAAGTGGTACATGTCAACTTCTTGGAAGGTCACTTGTGTCATGGTCCTCAAAGAAACAAAATAGTGTGGCAATCTCTACCGCCGAAGCCGAATATGTTAGTGCGGGAGTTGTTGTCACAATTGCTTTGGATGAAGTCAACTTTGAAGGATTATGGCATCAACTTCAAGAATGTGCCATTGTTTTGTGATAATGAAAGTGCAATCAAGATGACACAAAACCTGGTTCAACATGGAAGAACAAAGCATATTGACATAAGGCATCATTTCATTAGAGATCATCAACAAAAGGGTGACATTTCCATTGAAAGTGTGGGCACCGATGATCAACTTGCCGACATCCTCACCAAGCCACTTGATGAAAGAAAGGTTTTGCAAGCTAAGGAATGAGTTGAACATTCTTGACTTCTCAAACATGTGTGAAATGCACCCCACCACTTATTGACATGCCTCTCCTTCGACAAAGCAAGGTACCATTGGTTGACATGTCATTCATGCTTAAGGATTAAGGATTATATTTGTGGTAGCACATGTAGACATACAAGGTGCATTTGGAGCATTCATGATAAATCAAATGTGTTTTGATGTATATATGCTTTACCACTATTGCTTCTATGCTTTGTTTGATCTAGTGGTGACATATGACATGTTTGTGGGCTTGCAATCTAGTGTTGAATCTAGAATATTTGCTACAAGTGTTTAATTCAACATAGCCAAGATAACCCTTGTCATGAGGTGTGAAAGAAGCTTGTCTTTGGTTCAAACCGAATTAAATATCTTTGGCAAGTGGTCTAGATTGAACCAAATTTGACTAAAGTTTTTGTTTACTCCATCAAAGTCCTTTTCTCTCCACAATTTGATCCCATTTTTGGGCAATTGTTGACAAAGGGGAGAAAAAGATGATTGAACATGATAAAGGGGTAAATAAAATTTTGATGCACACAAGAAGGGAGCAAGCTCATGAACAGAGTTGTTGCATTTTTGTGCATTCTCATATGACTTGCTCATGGCACCTAGTTTTAAAGTTTTATACAAGTAGTGTCTGCTTGTGTGATGCAATGCTAGTATAGAACTTGATTGATGAAATGATCTACTAGCATGCATAGGTTGTAACTAGAGCTCCCACTTGCCTTACAAGTGGTTCAAAATTTTGCTTATAATGTTGATCTCAAGGGTTCTTGAGTTTTTTATGGATGTCTGGTTACTTCATGGTGCTAAGGATGGTGTTTATTACACAACTCCGATTGGTATCACGCTTCTAGTCCATTTCTTACACCTTAGCATCATTTTGGTAGAATTACTCTCCCCACACTTCTATCCATGCATATGTGCAAAGCTTCAAATCCAAACTCTATGCACATATGTAGGGAGCAATCACTACCAAAACCGAACTTGCTATAGTTGTCCAAATTTCTCTTGTGAGCTTAATGATTGGACAAGTATGACAAGTTCAAAAATCTTTATTATAAAATCATCTTTGTTGAGGTTGTCATCAATTACCAAAAGGGGGAGATTGAAAGTCCCTAGTTTGGTTTTGGCTAATTGATGAAACCTAGGACTAACCTTGTTTATCTAAGTGGTTGATTTAGAGAAAGGTTGTCCACATGATGAGCTTATTGAATATGAAGCATGACATGTCATGTGATCAAAGATGAAGATCAAGACGATGCTTGGCTCCATGGACCGGTGTTGAAGGTGAAGGGCTAGTCGAGGCTTGGTGAAGGACCATGCGATGGTGAAGCTCGGGCAAGACTAGGCGCCGATGGACCGATGCACGGTGAAGGGCAAGTGAAGTCAAGATCGATGGATCGAGACGGTCACATGATGGTGTGAAGTGTTCATATCATTTGGAGGAACAAAATGGGCTCAAGGCAAAGGTATAACCGTTAGGGCCATTTTGTTTTGCACTCAAGACACCATAGAGGGTGTGAGTGGTTTAGGATCGATAGCCGCACTATTAAGAGGGGAAGTCTTATCGGCTATTCGACGCACGGGTGCCACTAGGTGAATTCATGAAGTGCATTGCATGTAGGGCCTAGTGAGCTAACCTAACCTTTGGGAAATGATTGTGAAAAGCTAACACACAAGCACATGGAGATGTACACTTGGTGGTGTTGGCACATTTACAAAGGTGGCGTTTGGGTCTTGTGGTTTGCGGGGTAGAGATGGGTTGGGTCCCTCTCTCCTCCCGCCGAGCACGGCTCGGCGGATTCGGCGCTTTGGGGAAAAATGGATGCA